>OY744481.1:365424868-365833052 GCA_963556165.1 Tipula helvola
AAATTAAACGTGATCAATCACCACCAGAAATCGTACAAAAAGTATCGCCAAAAGATCGTTTCCAAGATGCTAAAGAAAAATTCCAAGCAATGGAGCGTGAACGAACCCGCATCCAGCAGGAGAAGGCAAAATTAGCGCGTAAATCATCAATGGAACCATCACGTCGTGGTTCAATTGAACCATCGCCTGTAATGCGAGTCTATTCTTCGGAAAAGACAAGTCACGACGGTTGGAGCAGTGACGAGGAACCGATACAAGTGTCATCGTCTCGATTCCGTGAAATGCAAATTAGTGATCGATATTCGGCCACCGGTGGTGGTATCATGGAACGTGATCCATCTGCACAAACGCGGATATTACCATCGAAGAGCTTAAGTAATTTAGTTAAAGGTTATCGTCACAGTTATGCTGAACCGCAACGTAACCCGATGCCACGCAGTAGTGGACGTGTTGGATTAGCCGCTGTTAATCCGTATTAGAATGCCATTTGTTTTTATTTTTTATTTTTATTAATTAATTAACTTTTTCGCATCATGTTTGAATGTGTGACGAATTAATGTTAAAATTATAAATAATTTTAAGATTTTTTTGTTTTTTTATTAAAAATCAAAAAAAAAAGATTTAGAATCAAATTAAATAATTAATAGGCTTAGCCTAAGCAGACACACACACGTAGATATTTACCATAATAATTGTATATTGTACCAAGGATTTTGGGTAAATAGTTTTTATTATAGTTTTATAAATATAAATTAAATTTACCAATTTGCTAATCATAATTATTGTCTTCCTTCAAATAATTACAACAACATTTTATAATTTTAAATATGTAAATGTACCTTTGTAATTAAATTCAATTTAACAAAAAAAAAAAAAAAGAAGTTTATAGTGGATATGTAAAGTGTGTATACAGTGGATACATTATTTTATAGATTAATTATAAATAATAATTTTATTTAGTTTTAATATTAAAAACAAGTAATAATTTTTTGATTCTTAAAACATTCATAAGTAACTTAATTAAAAAATAAAATTTGTTTGTTAATTTTCTTTACTTTTCTGAATTATTCACAACAATACGAAAATAATATGTAAGAATTATGTATTTCCAAAATATATTATTAATAAAAATTTGTAAAGACAGTTTTGGAGTTTTATTGGGCGTAGAGAAAAACCCGTAACAAATCTAACCAGCGACTCCTTGCTGAGGAACAACGTAACAAAAAATCCGAGGAAAATCATGTGTAATAAAACGAATGGGTCATGCCAGATATTTTAAATGTGGTAAACCGGGACATTTATCTAAGTTCTGTTTGAAAAATTCGTGTCAAAATCGTTTATGTAACTTATGTAAGTAAAGTAATGGTAGCAAATAATGAGCCCACAAAATGATCAAATGGGTCAAAGGAGTAGGAAACAGTGCAGTAAGACAGAATTCGGAATAGTCGTTAATCTAGGCGGCGCTGCATTTTAGTAGTACTGTTCTGTACTACCCAAACTGTATGTTATTGCTCGTATTGTCTCGTTTCCTCTTTTTTAATTTTTGTTTATATTTTGTTTGTTTAAATAGAAAAAAAGTACTAGAATAGTCAGTGTGTGAAGTCGTGTTTTTCATTCGCTCCTTAATTTTTATCAATTTTCTCCTGTTTTTGCTTTAATTTAATTTTAAAAAGTTGATAGTTTGTTGTATTATTGGGTTTTATACCCGTCGCAATAAAAACTCCAACGTGAAATTAATTGTTTCCATTTTTCTTGCAATTTTAATTTTTGATTGTTTTCTAACCTAAAAAAATTACACGAGGGAATTGAAAGTAAAGGAAAAAATGATAGTTTTTTTGTGTTTTTATTTTTGAGTTGACTGATCGAAAATGTAGTGGTCTAAAGTGTTATAGCCGAATTTAAAAAAGTTCTATGGATACAAGATACAACTCAGTCTCAGTGTGTGAAGTGTTTTAAATTAAAATTTAAATAATTAAATAAGGAAAATGTAATCCACCGGGATGCATTTATCAGGCAATATCTTTCTTGAATATCTTAAATTTGTAGTGAGGGAAGCCAACTTTTTTGGTTTCTCACAAATAATGCATGATTTTAGTTTGGTGTGTGATTTTAAATTAATATTAATATACATATATGTATCATAGAGCTAAAAGCTATAGAGAAGAAATAAACAAACGTCAAGTGTAAGAAGTTCTGTCCGGTTCGTTCACTTTCTCATGCAAATTATAGCGCTCATTATTGCGTACGTTCTCGATCTGATCCTCATTGCCATCTGCTGTCAGACGTGCCGATACATTGCAGATACTATTCGATGACTGGCACCTTCTTTATCGTTCATTGCTCGGCCGACGATTTCTGGATCGGCACTTACTTCTTGACATCATGATTCACATCTTTCTCATTCAGTATGCATCTCACGCTCCACACGCCCATTTTGCTCAGGCGCGTACGATGCGATTCGCTCAACTGTCACTCCAGCATTCGACAGAACTAGCATACAATCTTTGTTGACAAATTCAGTGCCGTTGCCGAAACGAATATGCTTAACTGAATTGCTTATCGAACTGCCAACCAACCACAACACGCATCCTAGATTTTTCCGCACACCTCAGATTTGCTGGCCACCAGATACACATACTTGAAACTCGTTGCTTCGTCCTTGATCAGAAGAAAATATCGCATTTCTCTTATGCCCAATTCCTCCATTGGTCCACAGAGATCGGCATACAAATTTTTACCCTTTGTAGTCACTCGTTCTTGCGCTGGCTTGTGCGAAGCACGATGCATTTTTCCAACATGACAGTCCCAACCTGCTGAAAGTTATCAGTGGTTCAAGTAAAACACAACAAAAATACAATTTGATATGTTTAATAAAAATGTTGTTACACTATCAATGTTATGCTCTCGACTAACTTAAAACAAAAAAAGAAAATGCAACGACATAATAACAAAAAAACAAAGCGGCGCTACAAGAATAAAAGCAAATGAAACATGGAATAATTCAAATCCAACATGATCACATGAATGTTTTTGGTCCTGCCCATGATTCAATAAAACCAAGGTTAGCTCGAAATATGTAAACAAATGGCCATCTTTTTTTTTTTGATGTTACAACAACAAATAAAAAAACGAAAAGTAAAAAAGAATTGCATGACGTCACGAACACGTGTTTTGAAAAATCGAGCTAACCTGGGATTGTGAGTCATCTTGGGCGCGTCCGCTGGTACTTGTTAAGAAACCTAATAATTCTGATCGATTTTGTGTAGATTATAGACGGCTTAATGACATCACCACATCAGATAAGTCTCCAATGCCATGGATTGGCGAATTTTTGCATTTAGCTAAAAAAATTCTCTTATGTCAACCATTGATTTGCGGTGTGGGTACTATTAGTAAGTTCCAGTTAGCTTTTCGGATCGTGATAAAAGCGCTTTTATCTGTTCGTTTGGATTGTATCGGTTTAAGTGAATGAGTTTCGGTTTAAAAATGCGCCCACGACATTTCAACGGATGGTCAATAGATTAAATTTGGGAATCCCAGAGGACACAATTTTGGTATATCTGGACGAAATAGTCATACTTTCGGAGTCTTCCTAATAACATTTGATTGATTTGGAGCAAGTTTTTCACGGTTAACCGCGAGAAATCTATTTTCTATCGAAAGCGTATTAGGTTTCTCCGATAAGGTTTCTGCAATTTCGCGACGCAATGGTAGTCAAGTCTTTTTGCAGAAGTGTTCTTGATATATGAGGTTCGTTCCAGGATTTTCTAACGGCCTTTGAGCGACTTAACTAAAAAAAAATCGGTATTGGCGTGGAATTTATACATTTTACAACAATTTAAGGCGAGCGTAAGCACCAAAAATTTAAACCGATTTTACCCACTTCGCTTATTTTTGATACTTACCATGAGAAGACGCATGAGTAAATGCACTAATACAATACAAATATTTGACGGCACACAATAGCAAAATGTATATTATACGCCCTGTATAATATACAAAATGGGTTAGCCCCTTAATCTTGCATTACAAAATGTTACATTACAAAATGGTGCATTACAAAATGTTGCATTACAAAATCTTGCATTACAAAATCTTGCATTACAAAATCTTGCATTTCAAAATCTTGCATTACAAAATCTTGCATTACAAAATCTTTCATTACAAAATCTTGCATAACAAATCGCATTGACGAAATTCTACTGTATAATGATAATTATACAGTAGAATTTTGCTTGAGATATCAAAAATCAAATGTCCAGGATTAAATATTCTTAACCAGAATATTATGTTGAGATATTCTGGAAAATGGAGATTTCCATTTTAATTTTAATATTAAATCTTCATTAATCAGAAACGAAAATTTAAATTCTGGAAAATGAAGATTAAATCTTCCTTATCCAGAATATTTTGTTGAAATATTTTGAAAAATTGAGATTTGCATTCTAATTCTAATATTAGCCGTATTTCTTGACGCATAGTTATCCGGATCGCTATCTGCACAATTTTTTTATTTTATTTTTTTTAATTATAATGAACTTTTATGAATACGCAATAAATATTATGTTAGATACTAAAGACAGGTACAGATACTAAAACTGCAAAATTTTTTAAAAGCAAGATATTATATTTGCAAGATTTTGTATTTGCAAGATTCAGTACTTGCAAGATTTTGTACTTGCAAGATTTTGTAACTGCAAGATTTTGGGTTGGCAAGATTTTGTACTTGCAAGATTTTGTAATGCAAGATTTCGGGGCGCTCCCATACAAAATTTTCAATCCTCAATCCTCATTTTGCGATCAAAATCGCTGTCCTTATGTGAAATTTAGATATATGTATGTTATGTATGTATATTTCTCAGGATATGAAGTCAGAAATAACTCTAACAAATTATCCGTCCTGTTAGTGTCGGTGTCCGGGCAAAAGGATATGGCCGCCATTTGCCGGGTTTGTTGTTATGTTAAATTTTTTAGGAATTTTCACATATAAAGTATTGAAAACAAAATTAGTTTATGCTGTTTATTTTATTATTCGTTTGTGTCAAATATTAAGTCTGCTGGAATTTGACTTGATCACATCGAAAACACCACATTGTGCTGTAGTATTTCTAAATTAAATTCTTAAATATTAAAAAGCTGGCTTAGGCTTAATTTTGTAAAAATTTGGGAAGCCAACAATGATGTAATAATAATCTTATAATTTAATAACCGCATAATACAATTCATATATAATCTAATTTATGTTATGGTAAATCTTAAAAATATTAAAAATTTCCAAAATTTAAACAGCTTGTTATATATAAATGGCGAATAACTAAAGTAAGATATGTAACGGCCAAATTTTAGATTGAAAATATGAAAATTTAAAAAAAAAAAGAAACAAAGACAAGAAAAAGTAACACATTGGGCTTTGCAGATCTCTCGCAAATACAGCGCCTGAAACCACCCAATGATTGTTAAATAATTCTTTTGATGTCAGAATTTTTTTTTTAAATTTTGGAAATTTTATCTTTTATTTTAATAATTATTTTCAAAAAATTGCGATTGTGTAAGTAAAAATACAATTCACTTAACCACGATACTGTTGACGATATCGAAGTTATGTCAATGTGTACGATTTGAACATTTGTATGGATATCTACAATCCTACCTACACATACATACACAATCACCGTAACAACGTAGTAACAGTTGAAGAATGAAAAGATGAAAAAAACATTGATTTTAACTGTAAACTAACCAAAACACAAACTTAATCCATCATCTTCTTTATTTGTTTGTTTTGACTTTCCAGTGCGTTTGCTGCCTTTTCAGTTTTGTGCAGCATACTGTCCAACTTATTAATTTGACTGCTAAATTTGTGTTGCATTTCAACCGATCCCTTTTTCATCACCTGTACATTTGTTTCTTTTTCTCTCTCTTGCATTGTATCGAGGGTGTCTAGTGCACGATTTAATGCGTCAGCATCTCGCGTATCGGCCAAATTTTCATTTGAGCCGGCAGCCGACGACGTCGGAGTTTGTCGAAATTTTATCAAACTTGTAAGACTGCCGCATGTTCGTTTGAATTTGTTGAGTTTTTGTTGCGTCAACGATAGTATCGAATTGAGTTCATCGATTTTCCCCGATGTCTCATTTATTTGCTCGTTATCCGTATCAATTTTCTGTATAGACCATAAAATAAAATAAAATCATTAATTATGACAAACTAAATTAACATTTTCGATTTTTATTTTTTTTATTTTACTTTTAGTTCTTCTGTGTCTAGGTCATCTTGTTCCACTTCATTTCTTAATTGTTCCTCCTTCTGTTGGTCAAATGTTTCACGATTTGGTGCGCTTATGCCAAGCAATTCAGCTCGCATACATTCATATTCAAATGAACCTTCGGCCATCTGATTGTTTGGACTACCTCAATATTTATCTCTTTGTACTTTTGAATCACAATGAATATACATTTAAACACTTTAAATAAACTTCTTCAACAATAACACTTAACACCAAGCCATTTATAAATGTATAAAATATCTTCCAACAGCTAAACAGAAAATATTATTTTATCTAAATATGGGGGACTAAAGAGAAACAAAATTGTAATCAGTCATCACTGAACGAAAACTAATAACTAAACGAATGGAAAATTTTTCGTTTGGTGATAAGAAAATTGATTTATCAATAAAAGGAAAATAATAGAAAATGTTCGAGTTTGCGCTATCGTTACGGAAAATTTGGCGAGCAATAACTAGGTAGTTTGGTTATAGGGGAACAATTTCCACAATTTCTCCAAGTTTTGAATATTATACAGTAAAACGCTTTATTTTACAACTTCGCGTGTACATTTTGGGATATGTACCATCATATTCCCGAACGAAAAAATCAAAATAAAAAATACCGAAAAATCCAAAGTAATGGGCCCCATCGAAAAGGAAGACCCCATTAAATTTTTGTTAACTACCATATGAAAACAAAAGAAATTTACATAATTTTATGTCATCCTTGCGCGAAAAGCGGCGGCTAAGCGGACTCCCGGGCACATACCACCGTACATCCGTTTTTACATACAACAACACCGAAGGAGAGGATAGGATTGTTAGTTGTGACAGACTCGACCCGGTTACAGACACCTAAGCGATCGGTAAGTTAGTACCTTTTTTGACGGCACAAGCTGTCAGGGACTTAATTAATTCATTATTAATTTTTTTGTTTGTGTCTCCAATTTTTTCCATCGGCGGTTGCGAGGGTAGGGACGAGATTTCGACGTTGTTGTTGAAGTTGATGCGTCTCTTATTTCTTGTCTACTCGCTCTTAAATACAATTTTATGATTGAACTTAAAATTAGTTTTTAATTTAACAATTCCCGTTATTTTTTGACAGAATGTACATTTAGAAATAAATTTAATGGTTTTAAATATTGACTTCAATAAATTAAGTGAACGAAAATTTCTTGAAAATTCGGCCTTTCGACCCAATCGGCCTTTCCACACGTTTGGCCATTCAACCCTTTCGGCCTTTCGATATTCGGCCCTTCGACCGATTCGGACTCTTGCCATATTCGGTCTTTCGACCCGTTCGGTCATTAGACATTCGGCATTTTAAGACACTCGGTCCTTCAACATTCGGCCTTTCGACATTTGGTCTTCCAACCCATTCGGCCCTTCGACATTCGGCCTATCGACATTCCACCTTTCGACATTTCTTCACTATCCGTTTTTGTTATTGGATAGCTCAGACCCTTTAGCCTTGTTGGCCCTTCAGACCAAATGATATGAGTTAATAATTGAACTGGGTTTAATCCTCGAGATGCACAGCCACCAGGATTCTCATTAGAAATCACGTGATGCCATTGGCTAGGATCGGTGTTGGATTTTATCTCTGTTATTCTGTTATGTTTTTATGATATTTTGGCTTTCCCCTTATCCAGCCTAAAACAATTGTGGAATCGCTCCAGCAAAATCTTGATATGTTGTTGTTGATGTTCAATGCGTGTGCGGCACATTTTAGCAACTTACAGAGTAGCAATGTGGCATTCAACTCTAATCTTGATATAGCGATATTGTTTGGTTTAACGGTGCAATTTTGGCAACAATTAACGTAATTTTATTGTTTATTTTACTGTATACCATTGCAGTATATGCTTGATTAAAGGCATCACAGAAACCATGTAGTTCAATGTTAGCTCCGCTTATGTTTAATTTATCCAACGGTGTATTCTAATTCCCTCTACTGTGGTAATTTTGTAGTTTAACCATCTGTTTGCAAGATTTATGTGGCGTTCTTCATCCCATCCTTTCGTCTGGATCACTACTAGTGCTAACCATCCTAACCAACAGCTTTAATTCCTCTGATAAGATTGTTCGTTTGGATACTATTGTTTTACCTTCAGGCAAAGATAGTTTAAATTGAAAAGTGTCCGTTGAAAATTTCCAGAGGAGTCCAAGTGTTTTTACTTTATCGTTAAATTGTATTGTGTGAAGTCTAGTTTCTCTCAGGTTTTCAGGAAGTTCTTCTAATATTTCCTTTTGTTGCTGCACTATTTCCTGAGGCTAAAATCTCCACAGGAAAGATGGTCTTGTAATTCCTTTTGCGCAGTTACTGCCTCTGTTATTATGTTAGCTCCAGATAGAAGATCATTCACTTAGAAATCGTTTTGAATGAATTTTGAACCAATTGGATATTTTGATGCTTCATCAATGGCTGATTGTAGCAATGTTTTTTAGCCAAATTTTGCGGATTATTTTGATCTTCCTGAACATTTTCTTGATGTCTGCACTGCAATCACATACTTAACGATGTTTTTTTTTTTCATCTGATCAATATTGCTGTTAAGTTGTATTGAAAAGTTGGACCTACATGCATCATTTCATTTAGTGTTGTGCCTGTTGTTGTTTTGCAGGAAGCATCAAACGCTACCCTCAGTCTCATAGTTGTGCTATCTTCTTTAATGACGCAATGTTGTAGAATGTAGTAAACACGAGAAGCATCTGTCGCACAATCATCTTTAATGTGTTCCATATGGTTTAGTTGGATGTATTTGTTCATGAATTTGTGATATTAATGCTTAAATTCTTCATCCTTCTTGAATCTTCTTTCTGAAATCTGAAGCAATCCAGCTGCTGCTTTGCCTTTAGATTCCTCTATTCCCATTTCTTTCAGTTTATTGTTATCAAATGGTATCCGAACCTCAAACAGTTCATTTTTTAAGTGCTTGTGTGTTTCTTCATAATACTGTTCACGTTCGTTCTGTTCAGCAGTTAAGCTTCGTTTAGGATGCAGTTCTTCGGATTTCTAAAAGCGTTTTAGCTAAGTGATTATGATGCTGCTGCTTTGATTTAGATGACCAGAGATGATCTATCGTAGCTCTGTTCTTTGCGCTATGCACTTATGACGCGATAACATTTTCTAACATCATTTCTCCATATAAAATGTCGGCGCCTATTAAATGATCAATAGGTTCGGGAGTATCGAAACTAGAGTTGGAATTACTTCCTTTTGTAGCTCGCTATATAAACCTAATAATATCTTGTCTGGAATTGGTTTAGTGATAGTCCCTCTAACTACAGCATTAGCTTGCATCTTGAAGATCGATGGAAATCTTGAACTTAGGTCTATTGCTATCTGTTGATGTGAACGTCGTTTTGTTGCTGAAATTTCGGAAACTTCAGTTAAAATCCTTGCCCTTGGCACGCCTAGTGTTGATATGCTTGCTCGTGACGAAACTAGCTTGTGAGCCGGGATTTATTAGTGCTCGTAATATGTTGCAATCAACGTAAATCTTGTGTAATTTTACTATGGCTAATATATTTATAAAATAATAAAATAATTAATAATAAATTATTTTAAGAAAAAAATTATGCTATATATGGGAAAGCACAAATGTCAAAGAACTGTCATTTTTATCTCGGATTCGACTCGGAGTCTGTTTTTTGTTGCAACTGGAAAGACCGAACGGGAAATATTTTAGAAAACGGAACGGAACGGATGCATTGTAACTGGGCCTAAATGAAATCTAAAAAAATACTCAGAATTAAAAAAAATAAGAATTAAGGATCATAACAGCACGCTGAACTGCTTTTCTGATTAATATTACCCATTCTGCGAAACCATGGAAAATTTAACGAACATTTTATGAAGTTTTTTATTTCTGAATCGTGAAATTCACGAAATTTGGTCACCTAACTCTAAAATCGAACCGGTTACACGGTTTTGCGGTAATTTTGCGATCTATATTATCGACACAAACTTTTTGTGTTGTTTAAATTTTGACATTTTCTGTCAGTGTATCAAACATTCAAAGTAAAAGTATTTGTCGCGAATATAAAATCGTTTTAAATGTAAATTAGCTAATCATTAAACTATATAGTTGTTAGTATTTATATGTTTTAAATCCATTTAACCTAAATTATAAATAAAAATTTACTTAAATTAATCGTAAAAAATTTAAAAAGCAACAATTTGGTTTGTTAGGTTATGTTATTAGAGTAATATAAAGATGCCGTGTTGTGTCCCAAACTGTTTAAATGGATCTCGCCTTACAATGGATCGTAACACAACATTTCATAATTTTCCACATCCCGCCAAAGAGCCTGCCCGGTTTAATAAATGGGTTACCGCGATAAATGCACCAAAAGTATTGAAAAAAACGCCAATATCGGTGTTCAAACAGTTTCGCGTTTGTCGGAAACATTTCGATCAGCATAGTTTTAACGGGATTTGCAAGCGACTGCTGAAGAATTCGGTACCAACGTTATTTTTAAAAGGCTATTCAAATGTGAATCAGAAACCGTTATGGGTTACACCTACTTCCAACATATTGAATTCCGTTGATTACAGATCTAAACAGAAACAAAGACTATATGATGACGGTCTAAAAGAGAGTGAACCTGAAGCACCTTGTTTTACGTATTTTGAGATTGTCGATTCTCAGGAGGCCGCAGCTATGGAGGAGGAGACTTATATTAATGAGGAGGAGCAAGAAGAGGAGGAGGAAGAGATGCGAGAGGAAGAAGAATTTGAATATGAGGAACATGAGGTGATTTCGAAAGAGCAATTCGATAATATCGAAGAAGTTGATGCGGAGGAAATGATTCCACGAAATTCAATTTTATTGATCAATGATGAAACGGCATCAGCGGAAATGGGTGGCTACATTAATGCTGTTATTAAGCGAGAGTTCGTTGGGCAGGAAATTCCAGAAAATGGTGACGAGTTGTTCGATGAATGTGACGACAATGAATTGGAAGATCCAACGGAAATGTTTGATATTATTGATGTGATCGAAGACTATATTAAAGGTGGGTACTAATTTGTAAGAATCCTAAATATTAATAATATTGAGTTCTTTCGCGTTTATAAAAAACAAAAACAAAAATTAAATTTTAACTTTTTTGTGTGTTTAACATCATTTATCAAGTGCATTTTGTGTGTTTTGCGCAAAATATCTAAAAAGGAAATCATAAACTTTTGTGACCAAATTGTCGTAAAAGATTTAGACGATTTTGTAATTTTCATTCAAGAATAAGGGAAGACAAAATGTACTACAAAACTTGCGCCGTGCTTGTTATTTTGACATTATTGTATCTGTGATTGTGTTAGAAGAAACACGGGGAAGAAATCTCAATGTTTCTTTAAAGGTTGATTTATGTAAATACCAAACAATCAACATTTTTGACTGAAAGAAACCCCATACATATAAATATTATACATGTAGTTCACAACAAAAAATCTGCCTCAGGCACTTGTTTAGATTAAATCTTGAGTCTACCTAGCTTCCATTCAAATTAAATTCACAAACCAAAATAAGGTGTTTACAGATATTAATAGTTAAGTGGTCGATTCGAAAGCCCTTCCGTTTTTCAAAACATAAATATTATTAAAAAAAATCTAGCAAGAGCCCCCGGCCTAAACATATTTGGTTAGAATTTTTATTTATTTATTTTTATGTTCAAATTACTAATAATCTTTAATATGTATATATTCCAATGAAGTAATTCACAATTCATATTAAATTTAATCTGGTCCCCTTCGTTATAAACAAAACTGCATTATCGATGAAACTACACAAAAAAAGTGAAATTCACTGTAAAAAGTTTTTAAAATTTTTTCATTCATTCAAATTTTGTTTTTGTGTTTGACAGTCAACAAATTATTTTTGACCGAAAATAGCAAGTAATTTTATTTTATAGTAATAAAAATAATCGTGAAAATTAATTAAATCTCGGTTTAGCATAATCAAGTGTGAAGTACAAAGATTATTAATTTAAAAAATAAAAATGAATAAAGGTAATTAAAACTCAATTCTCTGTGTGTACGTGTTTGTTGATAAAAAAAAAAAAATCTTGAATTTTTTCTTTATATGTACATCTAACCTTTATTTAAAAAAAAAATTGTGAATGTGAAAATTTTGTCTATGACGGGAAACTAATCATTTAAGAATTAATGTCTCACATTGTATTTAATTTTATCGCATTATTTTAGCCTTTTGTCTCAATCTGCATTCTGTTGTGTTTGTTTGCATACTTACGGTAGATGTAGAGTATGGAGGTGTGCCCCGTTAGTGCATATGATGTGTGATGCAATTCCATATCCATTTATTAACACATACCGAGAATATGGTGATTTCAACATTATTCGTTTGTGTCTTTGTTTAGGTCATTAGGGCAACAACTGTGGTTTCGCCTTTGGTTATTTATATGCTGAATTTTGAATTTTGATAAGTTTTTAATATGTCCGTTTGTACAGTGGTTTTATGCGGGATCCTATGTTAACTGGGTTTTACAATGAATCTAGTTCTTAAAAGGATTCTTTTCCGAACATGTATCACTATGTATTTTGCCTCCGTGTATGTTTCCTTTTTAGCTGATCAGCTGTTTCTTCTACTATCCGATGCATTAGTAATTGTGATGAGAAAATTTAAGGTAACGTTTATGTTAGTCACTTTTAATTTGTGAAACGTTGGAACATTTTTATTACGTCTCCATCACGTCTCGGAAGTGATCCAAAAATTTGTTCATAAAATCGCAGTGAATCTCTTAGCCCACACGGTTTTATAAGTACCTACTCCATTATACATTTTTGGTTCTTGCTAGATTGCGAGTATCTTCCCGCTTCCGCTTTCATTTAAATCCCCGCAAGTACAAATAAAAACTCTGCCTTGGCCAAGGCAACATCGGATAGTAGATACATTTTATTTAGGTTTAATTTTTCAATCTACTCAAGATCTTTTGAATTGTTTACTATTTCTACAAAATAAATGTGCTTACTTATATAATTATATTCTATCTCGAGAAGCCAACGTACAAGGTTACTATTTGGATAGGGTTCTTCTTTACATTACCTATTTTTTACAAACGAATGACATTAAAACTACCTAGTGTTACACTAATCAGTGTACTTTGGACACAAATGAATCCATTTGATACATTTTTTCTCTCCGTTATGTTTTCTTTGTCTGAGAAATCAAATTTAAAGATGGGCGCATTAAGACCATTGGCAGCATTTACGACCGAATTTGTATCCGACATTTCCAATTTTTGAAAAAAAGGTTTTCCCTACAGAATTATAATTAAAACTTCTTGAATTGTTCAAAGCTACCTACCAAAGTATTTAAAAAAGAAAGCACATTTTGTCGGCCAACACAGGGAGCCAAACCTATTTTTAAATTCTTTTACTTACACGGATGTGATCAAATCTTGCATTGCAAAATTTTAATGCTTAGACTTTATCAATCTTGATGAAAATTGGCACGCATGTGTAACTTCGGTGACAATACAAGTTGGTGGTGTTCCCTAAGGGAATCCACCCCCTTCCCTTATTTTTCACCCACGCCTCGGTTCAATCATAGTTTTGTCAATTTAAACATATCAGCTACAATGATAAAATTATGCACCCCTTATGTTCCACCCACCCTTCGCTCAAATCATTGATTTTCAAGTTTTCCTTAATTTTAACATATTTGTCAGCTAAAAAATTCAAAATTAAAATAAAAGAATTTCATAAAATTTTTTTTTTTCTTTTTTAAATTATTTTGAATTAAATTTTTGTGAATGTGCAAATCACTAAAGCCATGTTCAGACTATGCTAATAATTTAGTCGAGTAGCGAGTATTTTAGTAACTAAAATCGATGAACTGACCAAAAAACGTTCGCACTACAGTCGAGTAAAAGTTACAAGTGAGAAGTGAGTGACCAGTGTTTTGAAATGAAGAGAATACGCAACGAACTAAATAGAGAACCATGTTCTATATATTTTGTTGTTTCTTCGCTCCAATGAGACGACATCCTTACGGCAAGTAATGAACTCGACTAAATCAACATGTTCGCACTTGGTTTATTTTGTTTATTTTTTATTTTGATTTGTTTTGAATAGTGGTGGGGACATTACTCGACTAAAAAGAAATAGAATAAAATGGATCGACTCGACTAAATCATTTACTAATCTACTCGACTAAAATTTTGCTGTTCAGACACATTTAGTTACTAAAATACTCGCTACTCGGCTAAATTACTAACGTAGTCTGAACAAGGCTTTAGCATCATTGAGGCGCACACAAAATTTAGAACTTTATGTCGGATTCTTTGGGAAAAAAGAAATTGATTTTGATCCTAAAAAATTGATCTGGATCAACAAAATGACATTTCATATTCTTCCGAAAAAAATGATTTGTTTTTTGATCCGGATCATTTTTAACAAATCTCGATTTTTTGGTAGATTTGATCCGAATTCGGGTGTGTAACGAAATCCCGGTTTTCATAATCCCACTTTGTCAAAATCCTGTTTTTTTTTTGTTAATCTTGATTTTCAAAATCCCGATTCTGCAAAAATATAAATCCCGATTTTCAGAAAATCCCGGTTTTTATTTTTATTTTATTTTAAATTAAAATTTTGGGTTTTCAAAATTCTGGTTTCTTGGTTTAGAAAGAAATAGTTTTTTTAATTCGGGGCGCTCCTTCTGGTGAAGGAAAATTTTAATTTAAAGTAAAATAAAAATCAAAACCGGGATTTTTATTTTTGCAGAACCGGGATTTTGAAAATCAGGATTAACCAAAGAAACAGGATTTTGACAAACCGATATTATGAAAACCGGGCTTTAGTACCCACCCTATAATTTTCCTTCACCAGAAGGAGCGCCCCGAATTAAAAAAATATTTCTTTCAAAACCAAGGAACCGGGATTTCGTAGTACACCCGAATTTCACAAATCATTTGTGGTTATATTTTGATGCGAATAGTTGTGTTTTAACCCTAATCAGCATGAGTTGAGTCTCGCGGACTCTTTTAATTTTATTTGCTAAAAATTACCCGAAAAATAATAACCAACATGATTTTTCTAACTGGCACCACAACACAAAGTTTTACTATATTGCATTGTTTGAAACCCAAAAACTGTATTCTAGTATAGTGTATCACGTCACATTTTCAAAATAACTGTTTAATCTACTTTCACTAAGATTAACGTAAATTTGAAAATTAAAAAAATATTCCAGTTGTTAAAAGGTTAAAAGTGTTTTTGAGTGTGAATGTGAAAATGGAAACCGTGCACAAGGCTGTAAAAACTCTCCTGACAATTTTTGTTATGTGTGTGGAGTATATGTTACTAAATCGTAAAAAAAGCCCCTAAGTGAATTAATCCATCGATGATATGAACAATGCTTTGGTTTCAAAATTAAAAATCAAGACAAAATGTGTACTACATGTATGTTGCATTTCGTGTTGTATTAAATCAAGAGAACAAAAACAAAAATTTTTGTGGAGTGTTATTTAGGGTTAGGTTTGAGTGACAAATCACATCACAGACTGTTACTTCTATTTTGTCAAAATTGAGGGATTTTCAAGAAAAAATAAACGCAAAATTACGTACCCGAACGTTTTATCTGTGCGCACACCAGTGCAAAGTACTGACATTGAGCTTCCAGTTCTAGTGCATTCAAACTCTTTTGGCAGTTCCACACATGAAGATACAAACGACGCCGACATCTTAAATACGCCGACTTCAAGCGATCAGACGTATGTTTCTTCTTTAAATGAACCACATCTTATTACACAATCAGATCTTAATGTCTTGGTACGCGATTTGGGTTTAACCAAAGAAAAATCTCAACTTTTGGGATCCCGTTTAAAAGAATGGGATCTTTTACATTCATCGACACGTATATCTAACTGAAAAGACGCCATGAAAAAATCAGCCCTTTTTACAAAGTTGAAGAATCTTTCTGTTACTGCAATGATGTAAATGGACTCTTGAATGAGATGGGTATTGATCATAATCCTGCAGAATGTCGACTGTTTATTGACTCGTCAAAAACAAGCCTTAAAGCCGTTTTACTTTACAATGGTAACTCAAAACCATCTATTCCGTTAGCTCATTCTACAAACAAAAAGGGAACGTACGATAGTATGTCAACTATATTGTAAAACTTGTATGCAGTCGCTGTGTAAAGGCAGGAAAAGTCATTTTAATTGAGCACGCCTTATAGTAGCAATGTTCAGGGCACATGTATGTAAGCTTTTTTTCAGTCTATTGGTTTAAACGACCGCAAATGGTCAAAAACAATTTGTTTTCAAAATTTTTGTTCCAATAACAACTTTGCTTTCCTGAATTATTTTCTTTTGGGAACTTTGAATAATTTTCAATAAAAACAAAATCTCTCGAATAATTTGGAAAATCTGCAATAATCTCGAAAATTTACCGAACGTCTAATCTCAAAATCTCAACAAGTCTCAACAATACTCTCGATAACAAGCAACACTAGAAAATTTAAAATATTCCCAAAAAAATGTCATCTATGTAATTCAACATCCTCCAAGTTTATTCAAGGCTCAATGCTATGAAAATTTCGGAAAAAATCACTAGCTCTGTAACAAGACGCAATTCAAACCCTTGTAAATTTCGAAGAATATCGAGAAACCCGAAAAATTTCGAAATGATCGGATAATCTCGAAATGGTCGAATAGCCTTACATTTCTAGAATACTCTAGCTCGGATATTTACAAAAAATTTCGAATATTCCCAGATAAATTTGGAATCTTATAATAATCTTGAAAAAACAAGAAACCACTAAGGATCTCGATTAATCTGAAAAATATCAAGCAGATTTCGCAAAACCTCGAATAATCTTGAAAATAAGGTTATCATTTTGCTGTCATACGCCACTCAACGCTATTTAACACTAACAATTTGGAAATCTAGAATTTCATCTCTGTAAGATCACAAATAGAATACTACGCTGAACTCTAAGCAAAACTCGAAAAATCTTCAAACAAACAAAGCATGCCAAACAAACCTCAAATAAGCTAGAAACTTCCTATAAATCCTATACAATATCAAAAATCGTGACATAAATCGAACAAACTCGATTAAGCTAGAATTCGTTTCGAAATCGAGGAAATCATTCGTTCCGCTGGATAAGTCACTGTTTTCACTGTTTGCTGTTCTATTCTGTCGCCGACCTGGCCTTCATCTAGTCACTTCATATCGGTCGTTGTCCTGAACAACTAATACTTCAAATGAACCGAAATATTTCCTTGCTATTTTTTGACCCACACCAAATTGGGTCTTCTTAACCCTTTAATGTATGATTTTTTCTTTTTAATTGAAATGCTTTTTTTCTTATAAAGATGTGTTTGGTTGAAAAGGATTTCAAAGTAAAAATGGTTGGAAGCAGCTAGTTTTCCCGGAAAATTGATTTTATAACATTATGCCTATTTGCATCATTATGGATTTGTGGTAAAAAATTTAAATATTTTTTCATTTATAACGCTTCTTAATAATAAGGCAATTCATTCAAAATTAAAATAAATATTCAAAAACAATATTCTTATTTAAAAAAAATTACATATGTAAATGTATGTTTACTACTAACTATATACAAAACATCGACTAACTAATTCTAAATGGCGATTTTATTTTCAAAACGCAGAAAAAAACAAAAAATTGTGTGAAACGAGATAGAAAAACAAATGAACAACAGATATTCGAAACAAAACACAAAAAATATGCTCAAATGTAGATGCAGTTCAAATTAGAATAACATGATGCAGATATGCTACACTATGCATTAAAGGGTTAATTACTACCTATTGACCTACTTTGTATTTAGGCGTTTTCGCCCCCGCCAAAGGTCGTAAATCGGCTGGTATGTTTATTTTGGTTCCAATTAACAATTCAAATGGAGATCTACCGATCGTCTTATGATATGAGTTGTTGATGCATATTGCATTTTTTTGACATATTTCCACCATGCCTTCGTATCGCCTCGGGGTAACTTGAACAGGATTGTTAAGATCACCCGGTTGATTCTCTCGACTTGCCCATTTCCACTAGGCATCCCAGTTGTAATGGTATGATTAGTTATTTTCTCATCCGATCCGCGTAATATTTTCTGAACTCTTGGATTGCCGAATACACCTTCTGCAAATCTAGTTTCTTAATCACTTCCTATGTTGACGTGCTCTTTATTGGGTATAGCCACACAAACTTGGTGAAACCGTCTATCACCAATAAAATATACTTTTGACTTTTTCCGGTTGCCGTCAAATATCCCGAATGGTCTACGTGGTAGGTATTGCAATTTTTTATTACTCTACTCTCTTTCCCACTGGCTCGACCGTTTTTTTGTTCCCAAAGTGCCTTTGATTATGGTGACAGACCCTCACTACTTCTGTTTGCATCTCTCGTGGGACTACAAGACATTGTGCTCCCCTCATCTAATTGAAAACAATACCATTATACAAACTGAAATTTTTATACGAACATTGTTACATTAATTATAGTTGTTATGTAGTTGTCATCCTTTTGTGCTGATTTTATTTGATGGGAGGCATGTGCTTCTGTCAACAATACCACCGGACTTCTAGACGAAGCATCGACATGCTTTAATGACTACCCGCACGATGTTCTAAATCCTGCAGTACCAAAGCCCGCCTCGCAATTCTGGAGTTGATTTTCTTCCAACTCGAAACTAATGTACCTCTCCTCGCTATCAGCAGTTTTTCGGCTATAAAAAAGACTGAGTATAATTGGTTATCTCCATAACCAAATCATACTTGCACGTATCTGTGTGCAACTCTGTGACCGCTTATATTGAATATATTCTTAAAATTGGCACTGATATCAAACTGTTTTTTAATTTCTGAACTGCTTCTTTCTGAATTTTACCAAACTGGAGTGTTGCATCCTTCCTCAGTAAATCCGAAGGTATGGTTTTGCTATAAGGGCGTAACCCTCTACACATTTTCGGAAATACCCCGTGAGCCAGAGGAATCTTTGTATTTACCGGACGTTGTTTAACTGCACTCTTTTTTTATTTCGGCCTGACTACCCCACTCTTGATCTTGAATCCTAAGTATTCGATCACCTTCATTCTTTATTAGCAGGTTATATTTTGCCACGTTTAGCACCTGCTTTATCCTTGCTACGGACTCTTCTTCGGATGGATATGTGCCGTTCAGGTTTAACCCCACTTGCCAACGCTGGTACCGAGACTGCCACATTCACTTGTATTTATTTTTGTTTTAGCTCCAATTGTTTTCGCCACAATTCTTGCTGTAAATAGTTTGTTGGTTGTTCTGGACGGATTGCCGAATTTGAAACAGTTGGTTTGGGTTTCTTCGTGTATGATGCAAAAGCAGTACATTCGTAATCTCCCCTGCGACTATTCAATTTATTTACTTTTACGGACAAGGTAAAAATATGATGTTTTAATTGGTGGGCTTGCCAATATTGCTGCAATGACTGTTTAAGTTTTATTAAGAATTACCTGTTCAAATATGTTAGCCACGTAGATTTATGACATGACTTGTAAAATATTATTTATTGTGTGTATTTCAAGTCGTTGCATTTTCTCTTTAAGTTTTTATTTTTATCGAATGTGTTTAATTTTGATGAGTTAATTTAAACAAAGACAATTTTTTTCTATATATACATATATACCATTGTGCCAATTATTTGTAAACAAAAAAAAAATGTTCTTGTAGTACACAGGGTAATGATTTGTATTTTGCATATCGTTTTATTTACGGATTAGTCATTCGACCTAGTTCATATACAAACGTATGCAAATTAATAAATTGTAAACTAAGAATAATTTTATTTTGTTGTGTATTCGGATTCGGACATTATTCTTCTGCTTGTAATTTTATTGTTAAAATTGTAAATTATTCTGGGGCTAATCAGATTTAATTTTGTGTTTTGTTTTTCGTGAAGTGGCTGCAAAATAGATATTTTGATTAGATAATATCATAAACTTGATATTCTTGTTGTTTATTCTAATTATAAAGAAATTTAAATAAAAGGAAAGTATTAAAAAAAAATTGAAAGTTACTAGCGGTAGCAACATATTTTGGCATCTGATTTGAAAATATTACTGTTTGTTGTAAATATAATTTAATCTACGCGTATTTTTGTCGTTCTATTCAATTTCAAACGATTTTGTAGTAAAACATTAATCTTTCTTTGTTTTTTTATTAGATTGTCTAGTTTGATTACTTTATAGTCACCCATAGTAACGACATTGAGGTATGTGTACGAGTTCTCTAATACTTCGTAAGCCTTATCACTGACACTCAACACATTATAGTGTAATCTAAAATTGAGCTTTGTATTTTGAAATTTTCTAGCGCTCAACTAAATGTATCAATTTTTTTACAGTTTTTACGTGACATTAGGGTGACCGAAAATAATAATGACTTGGGGTGAGTTAAGTTTCAATTCCTGCAAAATGAGACGTAACGAATAAAATTTAGAGAAAGTTTCGTCAGCATTATTTTAACAGCTTTATTTTCATTACAATTTTTTTAATGTTGGAATGTTTTTAAAAGTTTAAAATAAAAACCGGAACAAAAACGGTTGAGTTTAGGGTATTTATTATGGCCTGAAAGTTTTTAGTCCTAAAACGGTTAACTGGGGTCAGGTTGATAACAACATTTTTCTTTATATTTTGTGAGTAACAAATAGTAAAAATTGATTAAATTCTAGATATTATATGGATGGACTTATGTCACAAGCATCCACAAATAAAATCCTAAACATTTTTTTTTGGCACCATTGATAAAAGTTATTCCCTCTTCGATAAAAGCTCCGTCCTTAAATATTACAGCAAATCTACAGATTGGTTCGATACGAAGTCAAATTATAGCATAGATAACTCTCCGGTTTACTGGGCTGCAATGGCGCAACTTAGATTGAAGCATTTTTGCAATTTTGCCGGACGAGATAAAAACACTTTGTTAGCGATATTGATTTTAAATTAGGTTAAGTTTTTATTACGTTCAGTACGTTTTGGTTGAGTACACATACTGTGAAAAACCTTTAATGGTTTCATGAATTAGCAACCTTAAAATGTAATTTCTTTTGGTTACGTTTTGTTTTGTATAACAAAAATTCCTTAGTGTTTTTGCCACGACGCACAGTGTTGCGGAGGTGGACAAACAGGGTTTTTTACAGTATTTTATTTAGTATTTTTGCTAATGGGATCTTGTTAGGAACATAACAAAGAATCAGGAACAAAAAAAAAATTAAAAAAATCGACCCACAAAATCCGAAGAAACTGTGACAAAGTTAACTTTTGAATTTTTTCCCATTATTGGACAAAACTTTAGTATAATTTAAAATTAAAGAAACTGAAAATGGATGAATTTATCTTTACTTTTAAACTTGCAAATATTATTTCTGTATCTATTATTAAAAACCAAGTGCAAAAACAAAACACAAAAAATTAATTTTTAGCGGTTTACAGACCAAATTTCGCAAAAGGGTAATTTTTTTTTAAATTTTACCTTCTCTTAAACTTTTAGGACCTGGGGACACCTGGGGACAACTTGAAATTAATAAATTTTTGTAGCTTGATACCTTTAAAAACAACCCTCAAAATTTCAGCTGCTCCTTTTTGCTCCTTTGTGCACAAGAGCGTTTTTAGTGAAGCTAGTCCATTAAAAATAAAAAAATTTAAATCAGTAAGATTTTTTATTTTTGTTTTATTTATATTTTGCTTAGCATTTGCACTTTTACAGAAAACAGGTATTTATTAAAATATGAAACAGTATTTATTAAAAAATTTTGGGCCGAAACTAAGTAGTACTTGCGATAAGCATCACTAATAAAAGCCGAAACAGAAACAAAATATCTGTAATTATTATATTCAGGGAGGTATAAATTAAATACAACAGTTGCATTCAAATTGGTCATTATTCTAAAGTAATTGAATAAGTTATTATTCATTAGTATTTCAAGATGGCAAAATTTAATATTTCAAACAGTGACTTATGTAATATTCTATGGAATAATACAAGTTCTTCTGAATCCAATTTATCAGTTATAATGACCGAAATAGCTAAAAATAAGCCTGATTTCAACGAGGAGCAGCTACAACAGATTCATACAAAAATTAAAAATTCATTTTTGAGTCTATATTACAAAAAGTGGGCGAAATCACACAGAATTAAGACTCGTTTTAATACCTTGAATGCTGATTGGCTCTTACAGAGCTTGGAAGTAGTTTTGTATGAAAAAAAAGATGCAGCAACAACATCTAATCCAACCACATCCAATAAGAAGAAATTCGCAGAAAGTTCTGAGGAAACCAAAACTAGAAGAAGTGATGAACTTTTAAAGATATATGAGGCGGATCAAATTGAACATGCAGCAGCGCGGTCAATGAAAAAACGAAAACGAACCTCATCTGGAATGTCTCACGGATCGGATTACAGCAGCCTTGATGAAACTGATTTAGATATTAAAAAAGCTTTGGCTTTATTTATCGATTTGAAATTAACAGTGGAAAAATATGGAATTTTAAGAAAACATGTACAGCACTTAAGCAATAAATTAGCCAACAAGTTATTTCCAGCATATAGAAATTTACTGCAAGAAAAACAGAGATGCTACCCTCAAAACATCACTATTTCAGAAAAAGGTGCTTGTGTGAAACTGCAGTCACTGTTGGATCATACGGCCACCAAAATTATTTCAACAGAATCATTAGATAAGCTTCAACAATACGAAAGAAAGCAGTTAATTTTACATAACAAATGGGGAATGGATGGCTCTTCCGGACAAAGCCAATACAAACAAACATTTACAGATAATGGTACAGATGCTAGCTTGTTTATGATATCTATGGTTCCAATCAACATTTGCTCAGATACAAACAAATTGTGGCAAAATGCAAGACCATCATCAACTCGATATTGTAGACCAATAAAATTTGAGTTCAAATCTGAAACTTCGGAAGAAACAGTTTCAGAAGCAGATAGCATTACCAGCCAGATAAAGGACTTAGAAGTCACTGTGGTGTCAATTGGCAACTTATCTTTTAATATTAAACACAAGCTACAATTAACAATGATTGATGGAAAAGTTTGTAATGCATTAACAGGAAATAAATCGGCAGCTACTTGTAACATTTGTAAAGCAACACCGAGGACTATGAATAACTTAGAGGCTCTCGATTTCAAAGAATGCAATGAAGATGCATATAAATTTGGATTGTCAACTTTACATTGTTGGATTCGATTTATGGAGTGTATTCTCCATATTGCATACAATCTTCCGTTAAAAAAAAGCCGTGTAACTAAAGAAGATAAAGAAATTAAACAGAAGCGGAAACAGGAAATTCAACATAATTTAAAAAGAGAACTGCAAATAATCGTAGATGTTGTCAGACAAGGTTCCGGAACTTCCAACGATGGAAACACAGCAAGAAAATTTTTTAAATTCCCAGAAATAACGAGCATAGCAACGAGTATTGATGAAAGATTGATAAGAAGGTTTTCCAATATCCTGCAAGTGATGGCATGCGGAAGAGAAATTAATTGTGATCGTTTTGAAGAGTACACTAAAGAAACTGCCAAGCTTTATGTTGAGCTTTATAATTGGTATTATATGCCAGCGAGTGTACATAAAGTTTTAACACATGGAGCTAGCGTAATACGTGCAGCAATGGTTCCGATTGGAAAGCTTCCTGAGGAAGCTCTAGAAGCAGGAAATAAAGATTTTAAAAGAATCAGACAATTCAATACAAGGAAAACATCACGAATTGAAAATTGTACAGACATCATGCATCATTTACTTGTGTCCTCTGATCCAGAAATTACAAAATTAAGAATAATGCGACCCAAGAAGGATTCAGTACTATCACCAGAAGCTGCAAAATTATTAGAACACCAAGGTTTAGATTCCGAAGATGAAGATTCTGACTAAATATTTTTAATTATTTTTTTTTTTTAATGTGTTGTTAATAATCAAAATTAGTTCGAAAAAGAAAAGCTAAAAAAACTTAGATTTTTTTTAAGTACGTATGTACATTTAATGTTCTTAAAAAAAATCTTAGTTTTTTCAGTGTTTTTTTTTTTTTTTTTTTTGATTTATTGTTTTGTTTGATAGACTTATGAGTAAACCAAAAATCTATTAATGAAGTTTTATTTTTTTAAGTTTTTAAATTTTTTTGTTTTAGTTTGTTTTTCAGTGTTTCCTTTCTTTTTGTTTTGGTTTCTCTTAGGGATTTAGTGAAGTTGTCTGCCATATTTTTTATAGGTATTTTGTAATAAAATTAAAGCTTGCAAATAAAATTTTCTTATAAATTTAAAAAAAAATCCATATTTTCGGGGTTTTCACACATTTGTTGTTATTAACTTGTTATTTGTCGTCATGTCATATGGTTTGTTTTGTCCGATAAATTAAATAGGTAAATGAAAAAATCCAAAAAAATGAAAAAAAATTTTTTTTTTCGTTTTTTGTTTTTTTTTCTCAGTTTTTTTCCGTGTATATTTTTTTTTTGTTTTGATTCTCTTTGGGATTTAATAAGGCATCTACCATATTTTTTTCAAATTTTTCGCGATGAAATTAAAGGTTGTGCAACACTTTGTCCAAAAAAACACCGTTTTGCAACACTGTGCGACGGTGTTCTCAAGCTTATGGAAATACATATAATACTATATTGTTTGAACAAAATTATCGAGGTTTTTTCATTTAAACTAAATATAACTCAACAGGTTATGGGCCCAGTATAACGTCGAATGATTGAATTAATAAATCGAATTAATATTAAATAAAAATCTAAATTTTGGGGAGTTCACTGATTTCGAGGCTAAGTTTATCCAGCCAGTGTGTGCAAAGCGAAATAAAAACAATAGCCAGAAAAATAAAAGATGGAGAATTAACTCGTGCGACTCTCGAAATTAACAAACAGAGAAAATTGGTTACTGTGGAAGTTTCAAGTTCGCATAATACTAAATTCCTATAATGCTTGGGAAGTGGTTAACGGAAAAAATGTCAAACCAGAACCTACGAAGGAAAATGATGCTGCATTATTGCAAGATTACAACAAACAACTTGCGGAATGGACGAAAGCTGACAATTTTGGTCAGAAAATAATTGCAACAACTATAGCAGATCAACAACTGCTTCATATGATAAATTGCAGCACCGCCAAAGAAATGTGGGATAAGCTTCTATCCGTTTACTAGACTAAGGTGACACATTGATGATTGAAACACTAACATCAATTGAGACTGATGTTGGAGCATGGTATTTAGATTCCGGTGCTAGTGATCACATGTCAAACCAACATGAGTGGTTTGTAAATTATATTGAGTTTGAACAACACTTACCAGTGAGCTTGGGCAATGGTAAACACATTCCTGCATACGGCAAGAGTGATATAAATATTACAGCGTTTAGCGGAAACAAATGGGGGAAAGTCATCTGTCAGATGTATTGTATATACCGGAGATAAAATACAACCTCTTTGTTACGGAATGGAAATGTAGTTGCAGTGGGAGAACGACGGAAGAAATTATATCGGATGAAATTTGAAGTGGCAATACCAAGAAAGGAAAAAGAGGCTCACGTAGTCACGAAGGAACCAATTCAAATTTGGCACCAGAAATTAGCTCATCAGAACCTTCCACATATACGAGAGTTTTTAAAGAAAAAGGACGTCAAATTTGAAGATCAAATAGATCTTGTTGCGATGCCTGTATTTTTGGGAAAATGCATCGACTTCCATTTCCGAGTTCAGACCCGAAGAGTACAGAAATAGGACAACTCATACACGCCGACTTATGTGGTCCTCCATCGCGATATTTCCTGTTGCTGAAAGACGATTTTTCACACTGGAAAAATCTATATTTTTTGAAAGAAAAATCTGAGGTAGCGGATGCCTTGAAAATTTTTTTTACGATGGCGAACAAACATTTGGAGAAAGGCGTGAAGATTTTACGAACAGACAACGGGGTCGAATTCATCAATCAGCGAAGCAGCTGAACGCGAGAATAGAACAATAGTTGAGGTCGCGAGAACTTTAATATATGTGCAGGGAATTCCAATAAAGTTATGGGCTGAGGCTGTGCATACCGTAGTATACGTACTAAACAGAACCGGAACGAGTAAAGAGAAAACCATGACACCATACAAGCTATGGACGGGCAAGGATGCTAACATAACCGAAGGTCAAGAAGTGTTCAACCATATTCCGAAGGAGAAAATGCATAAATGGGACCTAAAAGCGGAAAAGGGTTATTTTGTGGGATATGATGACCACACAAAAGGTTGCCGAATATGGATGCCAAGCGAAAACCGAATCAGAATTGGCCGAGATGTGAGATTTACTAACCGATTTGATAATTCTGATGACAGGGTTGAAACAAACAGAACTTCGAGAATGCTGTACTGAAGATCGACACATCCCCAACGATACTAAAATAAGTGATAATATGATAGAATTCTATTTTGCGAGATCGAGCCAGATTGAGGAGGCCAGCGAAGTTAACAGATTTAGCCGAATGCTCAGCATTCATAACTGGCTATTTTGTCCCTATCACATACGAAGAAGCCCTCAATTGCGAGAATTCGACTGAATGGAGAAGGGCAATGGATGAGGAAATTGAATCGCTCAAACAAAATCAAACATGGCATTTAATCGATCTGCCAAAGGGTGATTCAATTATTGACAATAAATGGACGTTTAAAATTAAACGCCATCCTGATGGGAGCATAGATCGCTACAAGGCTCGACTTGTGGCTCGTGGATTCAAACAACACCATGGTCTGAATTACTGATTCAATACGACTGATTCTTTCGGTTTCTGTTTCGAAACGAATGAAACTTCACCAGCTCGACGTCAAGGCTGCTTTTCTATATGGAGAGCTTGAAGAGAATATCTACACGTAGCAGCCCATTGGCTATGAAGATGGTACATATCAAGTTTGTAAACAAGCATCGAGGTGTTGGAACAAGTTGTTTAAAGATGTATTACAAAAGTTTAACTTGACGGCAACAGAAGCAGATCCATGTGTCTTCTTTAACTACCAGGAAGACTCCCTAATAATTCTGGCCATTTACATAGACGATGGACTTATAGCTTCGACAGACTCAAAATAGGCAGATCATTTTTGAAAGAATTAAACAGGGAATTCAATATCACTTCCAGTGAGGCTAAATATTTCCTTGGTTTGGAAATTGAGCAACTCTCAGATGGGTCAATTTTTCTTCATCAAGAAGCCTATGCAAGAAAAGTATTAGAGCGATTCAACATGATGGATGCAAATCCTGTAGATATTCCTGCAGATCGCAATCATCAAATGTGTGCATCAATGCATCCCAATAGAGAGGATTAAATAAGCAATGCACCATATCGTGAGGCAGTTGGGAGCCTCATGTACTTATCGGCAGGTACCAGACCTGATATCACTTTTGCGGTCAATAGTTCCGGTCAATATTTAGAAAAGCCTTCAAAAATTCACTGGAATGCAGTGAAACGGATTTTAAAATTTTTAAAGGGAATACTATGACACGGACTACTCTTCAAACGTGAAGAAGATTACTAGCTGACAGCATATAGCGATGCTGATTACGCAGAAGAAGGTCTACTAGCGAATTTGTAATGAAGTTGGGATCTTCAATTATATCATGGAGTTCTCAAAAGCAGAGGTGGTCGCATTATCCACAACAGAATCCGAGTATTGGGATATTTCTTCCTTCTGTTTTGTTCCTTGCATATTGAATATTTATAGTGTGATCCACTCGCCTCTAGTTTTTAACCGATTTTTAAAAAACGTTGCCCGGATGTTACCACGTGGAGGTATACTAGACCTAGGTAGTCTCTACATACATAGTTGCAAGGTTGGAATATAGTCGTTGTGTAGTTGGAATTTGGAACTGCAATGCAATTATGAATTATTTTGCGTGTTAAAACGACTTAGGCTGTTTTCCAATCACCGACTTATTGACTTATTCGAACTTATTCAAATAAGTCTGCTGAAAAGGTGACTTATTCTTTAGTAATTTTTACTATAGAAAACTTATTTCTTTTTGGAGTCATGGAAACATTCTGTCTAATTATTGTGTATTTTCAAAAATTTTCAAAATAAGTCGATAAAAGCAATTGGAATGACTTCATTGACTTATTCAAGATGGCGTCAAATAAGCCAATAAGTTTGAAATAAGTCGGTAATTGGAAAAGGGCCTAATACCGTCAATTGTATTATAAACACGAACATTATTGAAATAGAATTTGTATTAGGTTTTTTATCGATTGGTTCATAACTTTAAATTGTTATTTTAACTAGAAACGGTTAAAATTCAGATTAAATAATTAGAACAAAAAGTGTATTTTACGTTATGTTGTTTTTGTAATTGTTAGAAATCGGTTAGGGTTTTCTATATTCTGCTCTATCTTTTTATAAATTCATCAAGACTCGTCATTCGATGATAATTTTATTTCCTTTAAGATAACAGAATTTTGTTTGCTCAATGCTATCAAATAGTTTCTCTTCTGCGAAATAAAATTTAAAATTCAAAAGTATTTCCAGTCGCTCAAATTAAAGCATTCTTACATACATATATACAAAGAACCCTATTATCATAAAGTACATAAAATATGCAGGTACATATTGTTTTTAAATATAAAGATAAAATTAAACCAAATTATTTCAAAACTACTAATCCAAATGCCAATCAATGTTAAATACTTAGAGGTAAATAGTCGATTTATGGGTATACTCACTTTTAATATTCAGTTTTGGATGAACGTGTATAGTAAAACTGCTTTTCAATATTCGTACTTGTGTTGTTTACTTGTGCAATATAATATTCATTTATTTGTTGCATTAGTTATCGGTTATTGTTATTGCATAATCGATTGTTGATTGTAATATGGCAACAGTTGATATTTAGCAATAATTGGAAAATTATTTAATATTATTCTCGCATCTTTGGATTTTATCTTAATATTAAATATTTTAATTCCATTACGTCGGAATCTCTAATAACATTTATAAGACATTGAAAATTGAATAAATCATTGTTCTACTTTTTTAATAGGGTAATAAACGATATAATTCTTAGTATGTAATTTAAGTAAATACATCCAAGTGTCATGTTTACATTTGGATTGCTTATCATATCAAGAATGTTTAATGTGGTTTAATTTTGCAGTGATACATCAATTACACATGAGACCCACGTTTTATCGTTTATAGGGCAAACTATATGGAAGAACAATTTAACAGATTAATTATTGACTGTTTGTTATGTCTCTGTTATTTCAGTATCAAAATTTGTTCCAATTACGAAAATATATTTTGTTAGAAGATTTATTCAGTGCTTTGCTGGTATGTATATTTAGAATTTTAAATTGAAAGTATAGTGAGAATATTTTAAAGATAACATGGACATGTAACATAATGTGAGGGATTAACAGGATTCAACAAATATTTAATATTAGAACTGACTGATTGTCTAGAAACTCCCTCACATGCAGCTCACGCGTTACAAGTTAAAAAGTTGTCGAATGTCAGAGGAATCAATTTTAGAGAAGGTTGCTAATAAACGTTGCAGTCCTCACCAATTTGCGCCTACCACGATAATCATGCAGAGTGAACAGCAACGCATTCACATCCCTAAAAAATTTACGAAGCGCATATATTAAGAAACGTTCCTGAACACTCTATACCGTCAACATAATTAGTATACACGTAAAGGTCATGAAAATCCACCGAAAATCTCTTAATTATCCCAATCAACTAGTTCGCTCTCGAAATACAATCCTCAATATGCATATGAAACGATAAGTGGAGAGTAAAGTTATGCCTAAAGCTTGGTTCACCAGATTTGTCCATTGAGCTCGCCAAGAAAATGGCAACTTGATGGAGTTAAAAATATGTTATCTCGCTTTTTTTTTTTTAGAAATGTTAGAAATAGCAAAACCTAAAACGAGAATGGCAAAAGGAAAAACAATGTTGGTATGCCTGAAATTTTGTGTCCAGCGAGATAACTTATTTTTAACTCGGTTTTTAATTCCGTCAAGTTGTCATTTTCTTGACGAGCTCAATGGACAAATCTGGTGAATCAAGCATAAGTCTTCGAAAGAATTAACTCTCAATGACGAAGCCATTAAAATAGAAATCATAATGCTTAGGTCATTGGCTTACACTTTGCAATTTTTAAAATAAGTTTCTGAACATGACACAATGCAGCAAGGTTATCCAGATTGTTAGAATGTATCAAGCAGTCAACTACATTATTAATGAACTGTGTAAATAACAGACCAATTCTCACAATCTGAGTTCTCAATTGCTCAATTGTTCTTCAATATTACTTCGAGAACCAGATTTAAATACAGGCTTAATGACCAAACATTTCCAAGTATCAGGCAAATATTCCACAGCAAGATTGTAATTAATGGGAAGCGAAATTTGAATACTTCGAATGATTAGGTTGATTTGAAGAGGAAGTATATAAACATTATCAAAATAATCTGCGAACAAATCACACATATCCTGAAGATTTTCAGTTGACTTAGATTATAGAAACATTTTGGAGGGGTATCTACAAGAATTCCTTTTAAAATTAACAGAACTCCAGAAGCATTCAGGATTAAATCCTCACATGAGTAGCGACAGGAACCTCTTGATCCAATGTAATTAATACCAAATCCAACACATTCTCAAATTATTTTTTAAAATTGACGCATTGTTTAAGGCCCAAGGAAAATTTATCCGACATAAAACTATACATTTCCATCCCATTCAACATTCGGCAGGCACGGTGGGCTTGAACCCGGCGTGAATGCATTTGTTTAGCACTTCCAATTTTCTTTCGGCATTCGATTCCTGGACTCATCAAAAGGTCAGACAAAAAAATGCACCGTAATTCTTGAGCCGATTTTGAGAAAAGCACGTTTTTCTGGAAAATTTGAGAAATTCAGAAAAATCCATTTTCGTGGGGGCATGCGATGTCAGGATTGCCTATTGGTGAATTTGGAGCTCCCTTTTGTAGCAGATAACCTTTTCCTAGAATATATCTTTAATCTCCCGTCTCACAAATTGAAAACCCCTAGCCCCCCCCCCCCCCCCCCCCACCTCTTTGATTTACACCTACACTCATGTTGGTAGTTTTACAAGTTTAAAAAGACTGGCCAAAATACGAAAAAATATGTATAAATCATCAATCATATACTAACCTAACTGTTTAAACCGGTTTCAGTCAGATCTAAATTCTTTATAAGGATCGAAAACGCATAAAACTACGAAAATGTTCATCACTTATGATCCCTCTTGCACATAAATCATTTTCCTGGAACGATCGCGACTGACTTGAACTTGCTAATGGATTAGTGGGAATCATGTCTCATGCAAGCAGCTTCCCATGTATCTGGTGCTTTGCTGGTAAAGAAAACTTGGATACATGCGGTGAAAAACGAACGATAGACAATTGCCGAAAAAACTATCTGGAGCTGGAGAAAATGAACTTCAAAAAGTATCTTGCTAAAAAATACAGAAACTGTTCAAACGCGCCCGTTCTGTCAAGAGGCACGGATGACACGAGACAAATCCTTGATATCATTGCACCCCCTGAATTGCATTTAATGCTCGGCGTTGTGAATACTCTGTACAATCGTATGAAAGAAGAGTACGATGTCGAGTGTCGGGAATGGGCAAAAAGGTGCAATGCCACCCAAGACTTTGTGCACGGGGCCCCTGCCTTTGCGGGTAATTCGTGCAAACTGCTGTTGGAGAAAATTGAGATTTTGCGCGAAATATGTAGACCGGAATGCATTGAATTATGTCAAATGTTTCCAAGATTTTAGAGAAATGGTTGAATCGTGTTTTTCAAATGATCTCAAATCAAACTACTTAGAAGCGATTGAAATGTTCAAAAAAGCTATCTTGATCTTCGGATTTGTGTAACCCCAAAAGTCCACGCTGTATTTTTTCATGTTCCTAAGTTTTGTGCAAAAACCAAAAAAGGGTTTGGGTTTTTTAGCGAACAGGCCATGGAATCTGCGCATCACGATTTTAAAATGACCTGGGAAAAATATAAAGTTGGGGAAAAACCATCCCCATTATGGTAATAAATTACTGACTGCGGTCCAGGAATATAACAGCGTTCATTTGTAACTTGTCAGTTATCGGTAGACGAAAAATGAGTAATTTTGTTTTCATGTTATTATTTGTTTGTTTTATGGTCGGTCGTTGACGCTCGAAGAAGAAGGACGTGTTTTTGTCGTCTTCTTCGAGAAAATTTTAATTTAATTAATTTTTAGTTTATTTTATTTTCTAATGTAGTGTAAAGTGTTTAAATATATAATTTATATATAATTTATTTTAATTTAAGTTATTTAAGTAAAAGTGTGTGCATAAGAATAGTGAAAATTTAAATATGGATAGAATGCAATCCATCGGGATGCATTCAACAGGCATTGTTTTATATTTTATTTTTATTCTCATATTTATAGCGAAACAAGTCAAATTTTGGCTTTCTCGCTTAATAATGCATGTCTTAAATTTGTGTAGTTGGTGCATAAAATTCGAATGGTCAAATACATTATCTCGTATTTAAATTTAATTAAAATCGAATAAATAAATTTACGCATTAAATTTCTGTTTCTGTACATGAATATACAAGTTTTCGGTTTCTCTCTTTCCTCTTACGAGATTATGTATGTGTTGTATTTTTTGTTTTATGTGGAAACGACACAAACACATATATTCTTTATTTATATACATAAAAAGAATATAATTTCTATTATATAATTTCTATCAAGACAACATTGGTTCTATAGTGTTCGATTGTTGATATTTGCTTCTGAATTGTATTCACAGTCGTGTATGTGTAGTGTACGAGGTTATTTTCGGAAATATATACAGTAATATATAATATAGTGAAGCCTATTATATATGTATATAATATAGAAAAGGCATGTACCAAAACACACTATGTACACATCGATACTTTCCCTGCTGCGCACGTGAAGGATTATATGAAAAGTTTGTTTTCTCTATGTGCGTTGGTGGTTTTAGTTTGTACTGTAATACGATTTTATTACTTGGCGTTGTTGTATTCTTTGTGTTTATAGTGCTATTTATATACAATGAACTACACAACGCAAAATTTTCATGTATTCAATTCAAATAAGATTCTTATACTACGTATAATCGAGTAATTTTGAGTTGAATTGGAAATTTAATTAGAATTAAAAGTTTCTTGTGTTCGATTCTAATGGGATTTGTTTACTTTGTATTATCGAGTAAATTTGAGTTGAACCAGAAACTATCGTATGTAATACAGTGAGGTCTCGTTATAGTGAATACTGATTTAAGGAAATTGTAATTTCGCAAGGGTATTTTATTCGCTAAAGTGATAAGTGTTTATGTGAAAATATATGGTTAATAAGGAAATAAAATAATAAAACTTTGCATATCATGAATTCCACAAAAAGGTAACCCTCAAACTTGAAAAATGGAATCGATAGATGATAATAACAGCTATATTGTTTAGAAAAGAAATATTTCGACATTAGAATTTGACATAATTTTTCATGTTTTTGCACTTGAATAACGAATTACACTTGAATAAAGAATTAAAAAATTTTCGCCATAGTAAAGTTTGTATGGTGTCACACGTACGTTATCCATGTGACATGTACGTTATTTAGTGAAAAATTAAAAAGTCAGTCAGTATTAGTTTATTCTGAATGAAAACAGCACTAAAATGTTTTAGCATAGCTCCCTCTATTTAGATAAAAAAAATTGATTTTCAGGTCCAAACCAATTCGCAAGTAATTTTATATAACGTACACAACTCAAAATCAGAGGAAAAAATTTGTCACATGTACGTTACACGTATTTTGTTAAATATTTTGGTAATTAGTAGGGCTGTGAATTTTAGGTGCTAAAAAAAGCATTTTAGGTACCTAAAATATGCTCTATAAAATTAAAAAAAGGTGGTAAAAAGGTTCCAAAAATCAAAATTATTTGAGTAATAAAGCTGCTTTTAATTAATTTATTAACTTAAATTTGTTGCTTATTTCATCATAGTAAAATTCATAAATAAAAAGTATTAGCTATTTGCTTTGGTGGAAGCTCCAAACCCGGTTCAAATTCTCTAAAAATTTGGACTCTCGAGGCGCTTTTAAAAATAAATTTTTGGCGTAAGCAATCATCTCTCTACACTCGATGTAATCCCGTGTGCCAAACAAGTAACGTGTAAAATTTTAGGGTAGACAATTTTAATTGCGGCAGCCGCCTACACCATAAAGGCACATCATCTGATAAAAACATTAAAATTTTGCCTAGGTTAAAATCTTCGCCCACAATTTTAACGGACTCGTCGAAAAGTCTAGCTACTGTGAAACTATTGGCTTTGTCTAATATAGCAGTATTCAATAAAAACTGTTTGCGGCTTTCATCTTCATCCCTATTTAAAACACCTTCCACAACATTAGCCACATATCTTCCGGTTGTGTCGGTTGTTTCGTCTATAGTCACTCGTATATATTCATATTTTCTCGCACTTTTTACGTGTTAAATAGTTTCATCGTTTATAGGCTTTTTGTTTAACCAAAAAAGCTGGGTGCGTAACGTTTCCATTCCTCACCTCAGATATAAACGTCTAATTTGTAGTTCTGTGGTTCTTTGTGGCACCTTTTTGTGTTTTTGGGATCTTATATATTGATCTTTTTGTGATTTTTTGACTGCAACGATTGTCACATTACAAATTTGACAAAATAACACTTGTCCATCGATGAAACCGACTGAAAAAAAACTATTTATGCCAAATTTTTCCTCATGGATGCCATAAAAGTAAAAAAAATACATTTAAAGTAGTTTTGGGAAAAACTTCACTTTTTAGAAATAAAAATACTGAACAAATGTGTTTTCGTATTCAACTTTTTTAACTAAGGAAATTTTTTATGTCGCGTTCACATTTGTCCCTTGTCTTAAAATTTATTTCCAAAGACCAAAAATATACGATACCAATTTGATGTAAAATCCAGACATTTCATGATTATTTTGGAAATGATTTTGAATACTATACTATTTAGGCGACAAAAAGGTTCAAAAATGTTTATTTAGGTCAAAAAGGTTCCAAACCACGGAAAAGGTGAGAAAAGGTGCTAACAAACCGATGCCATATGAAAGGAAATTTTATGAATCAAGTTTCTATGTAACCAAAACACGTAAACCTGGCTCCAGCACGAAAAGGTTTTTACCTAAAAATCACAGCCCTAGTAATTAGTAATGCGATTTTTAAATATTTAATATATTCTAAATGAAGAGATAAATTGGTCATTATAAATCATAAAGAATTGTTTTAAAAAAAGTAATTTGTTATTCAATTTTGGTAAAAACATTCGCACACTGTCACAGTACGTTCTATGGAATTCGTGATATGTAAATACACAACTAAATTAAATTATTAAATAATTAAATACATTTCTCCGGTTCCTTTGGCTGCGCTGTTTCGAGATTTCACTGTTCATATAAAAATTTTTTGTTTATTTTTTTTTTTTTTTTTTTTTTTTTTTTTTTTTTTTTTTTTATTTTTTTTATTTAAGCATGATTATTTTTAATACGGGGTAGTTAATTTTACTGAACTGCACGGAATTCCTAAACTGAATTCATACTTTAGAAACTAATTAGTTCTTATAACTTTAATTTTGGGTACTGGTGATATTAATTGTAATTCATTCCAGAAAAGTCATCACAGATGAAACTTCTATACTTTAAGTGGCAGGTTCACGAAAATGGTTCATTTATAATAGTAGTTTTGAGTTAAACTGTAGTTTTTTTGGATCGGATTGGTGAAATTGGGATTCCGGGAAGGACTGGCACCCTATTGTTTTTGTTTATCAGTTATTTTTGTTAATATGTGAATAGTATCTAAAGGAGTTCCTTTTTTAGTTCACTGATTAATAAGTTAATTTTCAGAATATAACTCAGTTCCAGAATTAATCATTATTAGAGGGATTAAAATTAATCCTTTCTAATAAAGAAGCTAATTTCAAGTATAGATTATAGTTTCAGAATTAGTAATTATTAGGGATTAAATTAATCCCGTGTTTCAGAATTAAATTCCAGCTTAAATCAACCTTCCAGGATCAACAAGGAGTGAAGAAGCTGAAATTAAAAATTGTGTTAATTTTGTAAGCTGATGAAATTAATTAATTGTTAACATTTGTAGGGGTGCCAACTAGAGGATTTTTAAAATTATTTATTGAATTATTTAAGTGGCCTAGGCTAGGATTGATGCGGATGTAATTTTAAGTATACTTAAATTAATAATATCTTAGGTGTTTAGAGGGGTTTATTTTAAGTATACTGATGAATAATTTAATTTGTTTCAGAATTTAGGATTGCTCCAGAATTAATCATTCTTAAAGGGATTAAATTTAATCCTAATTTTCAGTAACAAAGGTATAGCCGGACTCAACGCTCCAGGAACAACAAGCAGTTAACAATCATGTAGTTTAGAAATTGTGTTGTCTCGTGTTGTCTTATTTACTAACTATCAACCGCCATGGTGTCTGGAACCGGGTTGAGTCTCTGTTACTAACATACCTTTCCTTTCCCTCGATTTTGTTATTCGTAAGAGGGTGTACGGTGGACCCGGCGTATCCGGGAAACTTGCCTTAGGCTTGGTCGTACACACTAAATCAATCAATCAATCAATCAATCAAATGTTATTATTTGTTTGTTTTATGTTATTAGTTGTTTTCACATACCTTATTTCAAAGTGTTCAGAAGTGTGTTTTGTAGAAAAATAGAACAATAGTTGTCGAGAAAATAAAACAATTACAAAGATACCAGTTTTCTAGTAATTTCATTTTTGCCTCACAAATCCAGTTCTCTGGAGTCGAATTACTATTTCGGAGAGTATTATTCATGGTAAGTTTTGAGCGTTCGACAATGTCGAAGTAACTTGGTTTTAATCAAATAACCACCCTTCACCCTGCGAAGATGTGCGATAAAAATCCTCAATTTCCCAAATTTTTCTTTAATACATGTATTTTGTCCAGACAAATTATAGTCCAGAAAAATGTGTTTTTCTCAAAATCGGCTCTAAGGATTACGGTGAATTTTTTTTTTCTGACCTGATGAGTCCAGGAATCGAATGCCGAAAGAAAATTTAAAGTGCTAAACAAATGCATTCTCACCGGGTTCAAGCCCACCGTGCAGGTTAAAGTTACCTAAGATGACCGAACGAACCTCCGACTCCAGAGTTTGAACAATCCTTCGAACGAAACCCTCATACATTTCAACGTTGGAACCGGACGGAATGTACATGGCATAAATATTATTCAAGGAATATTCCTTATTGTCATGCGAGAGCCCGCCCACTTCATCATCAATGGTCGCACCCGAAACCTCTGCAATTAACATATGGTTGAGTAGGTTCATCTTTAGTCGATAAGCAATCATTTCCACATTTGACATTTTTGCCTGCAAACTCCCAATGTGCCGATGATTGAGAATGCCAAGTTACCGCTCAACTGACGAGTCTGTAATGTTTTATTGTACCAAACTACCAAAATACAATTCTAACTTTATACATTAAGTATGAGGCAAGAACGTACTGACCTAGCGAATTATATTCAATAAATCAAAAACTCAAGGAAAACCCTGATTTCTGTTTGTTTTATGGGAGCCGTTTAAATGGCAAACGACATTTGACAAAGTTACGTTTCATCAAAATATCTTTGGCATATTTGGCAAATATCATATAAAAAACCAAATTGAATGGCAAATATATGTTTAATCAAAAAATCTATTATCAATTAACCATTGGCCCATACAAATAATAGAAAAAGAAGTTTGTCTGTATTAAAATCAATAAATGATTGGCCTCTTCATTTTTTCTGATTAACAAGTCGAAAAATTTTGTGAATGCTATTATTTTTAATATATTTTGTCTATAAAAAGCCGAAAGAATCTTACTGATTTTAATATAGACAAACTCCTATTATTTGTGTGGGCATAAAATACACAGAAATGAGGGGTTTCCTTGAATTTTTGATTTAGTGAATATAATTCGCTAGGTCAGTACGTTCTTGTCTCATACTTAATGTATGAAGTTAGAATTGAAATTTTGTAGTTTGGTCGTAGTTACCTGAAGAGGAGTCCGAATTTTTGTTCGTGCGAACTTTTCAGTACGAAGCAAACTACCAAGGTAAGGTTTTTATTTTTTTGGGTCGATACGCTTTGTATGACTTTTGGATTAAAGTACGGTGGGATTTTGATATTTCAACTTTTTGTAGATATAAATGATTGGCCTCTTCATTTTTTCTGATTAACAAACAAGTTCAAAAATGTTGTGAATGCCATTATTGTTAATATATTTTGTATATAAAAAGCCGAAAGAATCTTATTGAGGTAATTTTAATGCAAACACTGCAACAGCAAAATCCGGCAAATAAATTGAAGATTTGGACGGACTCCCTTGCTCGTTCATCGACCATTCAACACTTATCATGACGATTAGTGAATTACTAATCAAAAAGAAACATGCATTAATGCTAACTAACAAGAAAGCTAATTAAGATTTATTTCGTGAGCTGACTGAAACAAAAATCAACTTGAATGTACTAATAAAAAATCCCCATCAATTGGAAGTTGTACTAGAACTAATTATTGATATAATACAATCTGCGGTCCATGAGAGTTCGCTAATCATTAAAAGAAATTCCAAACAACTTATGAAGTGGAAGTAGGAAAATTGATCAAAGAAAAACGTAAGGAACGTAAAACCTGGCAAATTAATAGATCTCCAGAAAATATGAAGCCTAACAACTTGAGTAGTCTTACAGCTGAAAAAGATACCAACTACTCGCTATGAAAAGCAACAAAGGGACTGAAAAGCCCTAAAGTTTAAATACCTCCAATTAGGAATCCTGATGTCCGTAGTGCTAAAGAAAAATCTGATCTTTTTGGGGATCATATCAAGGAAATCTTTCAACCTATTCCCAGACTAACTACGGCTGAAAATATTACACCTGTTCCTAAGATTGATAAATACAGAGCCTGTGAAGCTATATGTATTAAAAGAAGGAATAAAATCTAACCTAAATCTTAGAAAGGCACCAGGATATGAATTGATCACAGGACAAATCATCAAAGCCCTACCTGAGAAAGTAATTACTACAAATAATCAATTCATCATTCCGGTTAAAATATGTTCCACGTCTGTGTCTATGCCGGTCTTCTTGGGCTGCCACGCGAACCTAACCTAATAATGATAGCTAAACAAGACCTATTCCTCTACTGCCAACGATGTCTAAGCTATTTGAAAAATTGCTACTTGAGAGAACTAAACCGTTAATAGGAGAAGAAATCTCATTTTTCAATCACTGTTTAAGCTTACTGCAACCCATTTTGATAAGGGCATAGAGTGCCCAAAGCAGGCCATCCACATACAAAATCTGCAATGACGTTTTTGGCTTAATCTGATCGTTCTCCATTATTAGTTCTATGTAGACGTTAAGACCTTCTAAGCATAGGGTTGTAACCTGTTGACAGACCAATTTCTAAACCCTTTTCAAACTTGCGAATATTGACCGATTTTTTTCTTTTAATAAATTAATTTGTTCTACTTGTCTCAGTAGGTTTCAAATCACAAGTAGTCCGTTAAATAGTTGAACGTTCTTTTTCCATATTTTTGTGAGTGTGAGGAAGTGTGAATAAAATTGAACAAGAGTAAGCCCCAGCTTGATTAATATTATATTATGGAGGAAAACGTTATTTTGTCAGGTCCTGAGGCTATACTACGTAGTAGCAAGGCCGATCAAGAAGATTTGGGAAACCATTATGTAAATTCTCAATATGGTACTAGTAAAAGAGCGAAACATGATCTAGTAACTCGTAAGCATTTAGGTGTGCCAAACCAGCTGTTTAATTTTGATTTTTTTTTTAAATTTAAGCGCTTCTTTGAACCTCGTTAATAAATCATGTTTTCTATTTTATAATTTCAGCACCGCTAAATGAAGAAAATTTCAAGCAATGGCGCAAAGATTTTTACAGCGATCCGAAAAATATTTTAGCCCAAAATATATGTTCCCGTGTCGATCCGTTCGAAGTGTGCCTGTCACGTAGAGCACTTGAAAAAACGCAACATTTTTTCAACTATAAAGTCGAAACCGAAGGTAAACCGTTAACCAATCAAAAATCATCGGGGCGATGTTGGATATTTGCTGCCCTCAATGTAATACGTATTCCATTTGCGAAAGAAATGAAACTGGAAGAATTTGAATTTTCTCAATCTTATCTCTTTTATTGGGACAAAATTGAACGGTGCCATTATTTTTTGAATAATATCGTTGAGACATCACATCGTGGTGAAGAGGTAGATGGACGCCTTATATCATTTTTGTTGCAAGATCCAACATGCGATGGCGGGCAATGGGATATGATTTGTAATTTAATTAATAAATATGGGTTGATGCCAAAAAAATGTTTCCCCGAAAGTTTTAGCTGCGAATCTAGTCATAATATGAATGCCATATTAAAATCGAAATTACGGGAGTATGCTAAAATTTTACATGAAATGGTGCAGACAGCCAAAGATGAGGAGGATATAAGAAAAACAATACAGAAGCAAATGACCGAGGTTTATAATATTGTCGGAATTTGTTTGGGTATCCCGCCAGAGCAGTTCACTTGGGAATACTATGCCGAGAAGAGTAAAGAATATAAGCGTGTTGGACCAATAACTGCGCTTGAATTTTATGAGAAATTAGTTCAACCTGTGTTTGATATAAATAATAAGGTGTGCATTGTAACAGATCCGCGACCAACAAGTTCTTATGGTAAAGCGTATACCGTTGACTGCCTTGGTAATGTTGTAGGCGGTCGACCTGTTCTATATAATAATCAAATTGTGGATGTGTTAATGGATTTGGTTAAAGCTAGTCTGCAAAAAGGAGAACCAGTGTGGTTCGGCTGCGAAGTTAGTAAACGATTTGCAGGAAAATTGGGCATTGAAGATCTTGAGATGTAAGTGAAACCGCCAGCGTTTCTTATTAAATAAACAAGGTTTAAATCTTTTTTTTTTTCCAGACACGACTTTAAAGTTGTTTTCAATGTTGATGTTCAAATAACGATGAGCAAAGCAGATCGCTTGCGATACGGCGAATCGGCAATGACGCACGCAATGTCATTTACCGCTGTTGCGGTCGATGATGAAGATAAGGCGATCAAATTCCGTGTAGAAAATTCGTGGGGTGAGGATCGTGGCGAAAAGGGCTATTTAATTATGTCGGCAGATTGGTTCAAAGAGTTTGTATTCGAAATTGTGGTTGACAAAAGTCTGGTGCCTAGTAGTATAATGAAAGTTTTCGAGATGACACCAATTGTGCTACCCGCATGGGATCCGATGGGCACTCTAGCTAAAGATAACGTAGTAGAATAAATTATATTTTTTATTTATTTTTTAAAAGTTTTTTCCGATTTCCGTTTTTGTAAATCTCTTTGGGTCTGAAGATTATTTGATTGTGAATATGCATTTCAAAATAAATTAAAAAAATAAAAGCAAATGTAAAGTATTTGGAAATTATTTTTTATTTATGTAGCGGGCTGTAATCTCACAATTCAATTATTCACAGCACCTTGGCTCATTTGGTAAGTATATTTTAGTTTCACCCAGATACCGCGACACATACGATACAGACGCTTGTCATTTTCTAATTGTGATTTGGCAAATTTATATTCCTTTCTAAGTAAGTAGTTGGCCTGTTGTAATTGTCCAGTTTGAATGAGTGATAAGACAAAATATAATTTACAACGGGACACTGTTATCGGATCACCAATTCGCAATGCTAATTTTAACTGATGGATTGATATACGACCTGCAATTTCTGCACAATTTTCAAAATCATCACCTAGCGATGAGTAAGCACCACCTAAAGTTGACAACCATGACATAAGATTATCCAGTTCAGCGTGCTCCCACACCGATCGATTTAGTATGTAACACCTGCGCAATAGGAAATTAATTAGAGAATTCTAGATAGTTCCAGTATTTCTACACTTACCAATCAAAATCGATTAATTCTTTTAGGGTTGGCGTTAATTTAACTATGACTAATTTATTACAATTTTGTATACCATATACTAGATTCTTTCGATACTGCTCGGCCACCTCCAATTCATTAAAGAACAGCTTTATTTGAAATCCTGTGGCTATTAAATCGCTACATTGTGATGTATCACATTCGCTTGTATCTACTGCAGATTTTAATTTATAGTAGGGCACTTTGTGTGAGTTTAATGTATATTCATCTATTGTTTGATTAAAATTTATGATATAAATAGAGGACTTCATTTTTGCTAAATTAGTTTAATTAATTTATTTTGAAAATTCAATTTCTGCACCACTTGGTTGTGCTTGTGACATTCTGTTTTTATTTTGGTAAATTTTTTTTTTTTTTTTTGACAGAAGATAGTCGATTACATTTAGTTTCGGTGTTAACTACCTAGTGGCAGCGTTGTTGTTTGGATGGTATTAAGGTTGGTTTACAATTCGAAAATGGTTTACACGACTGGTGTTCGACTGATTATCGAGATTATCTAGTTAATTTTTTAATTTATCACAATACGATTTTAGTCACATTTTATTTACCAGTTTATAACAACAATGCTGTATAATGAATTCAGATTAGGAATTCGTCGAATTCCTTCTGAGTTGATCGTATTGCAATTCTAATTCCATTTTGTAGTTACTGTGTTTGTCACCAGAGTTTTCTTATTTATAAATCATAGTGTTACGGTGACACCTAGGATAGAATAGAATAAGTTAATTGATAGGGCAAAGTTCTACTGTACTAAAATGGAATTTTCCACGATAAAATTGTTCGAAATGTTTCTAAACTGTTCTTACCGGAACAATCATGAAATTTCGACAAGTTTTGGTTTGAGTATGCGAACGAATTCGAATTGAATTATTAGTTTTTGGTATGCGATAATGTGAAGATTAAAAAGGAATTAAAACAGTGATTTAAAGTAAATTAGTGCGATATAAAAAGTAAAAGTGATCAGTAAAATTTGTGCAAATATTATAAAAAGTGATTTTGTGAATTATTGGTGATAAATTGTGTTGAATTAATTTTTGGTGTTATATAGTATAACAGGGCATTCACAATGAAAAACTGTTTAGTTTTGATTTACAGGTTTGTTTGAATTCCCAACATAACGAGTAAAAATTTGTGTTCGTCAAGTTGGAAATTCATACAAACCTGTAAGTAAAAAGTAAAAAGTGTTTTTATTATGAATGGTAAATAAATTCGTTTGTGTTCAATTAAAGTGTTGTGTTTTATTCACAATCCAGTGATACGAACCTTGATTGACAAGGCAAAAACGTAACAATTGGTAATACAGCGGCGGGATTGTAAATAGTAAAACAAAGAAAATGATTCTCTCAGATTTAAGAGTTCCAGAATTAAAGAAGGAACTTGAGGAAAAGTGATAAAACAACAAATGGAGTAGTCAAACCTAAAAATGGAAGAACAAACTGAGTGACAGTTGGAAAAACAAAATTAATCAAAGCAAGAAATGAAACAGCAAATGAAACAACAAGGAGAGAAAATTAAAGATCAAATTACAGATCGTCAAAAGAGAATGGACGAAAAACTTTTCGAATTATCTACTAACATTCATCTCGAAGTAGAGAAATTGCAAACAGAGATTCAACAGGTTGAAGAAACATTAGAAACGAAGGTTCAACAGGTTGAAGAGAAACTGCAAACGGAAGTTCAATTTGCCGAAACGGAGCCGGAGGTTTAACAGGCTGAAGAAAAATTACAAGCAGAGGTTCAACGTCTCAAGAAAGAATTAACTGAAGGCAAGATAAGTGGAACGACGACGCAAGTGGTAAAAGACCATTCAATCAATCAAGATAAAGTCACCAACATTCGATGGAACAACATCTTTCGGCATTTTCAAATTTCAATTTGAAACGGCAGCCAATCAAAGCCGTTGGAATGATGAACATCTTGGTGCAACTCCCACAATCGAGCGACTAGTACATTAGCACATACAAGTTTGTCGGCCGATTATATAGAAAGGCTTAAGATTGACGCATTCATTGACGGCATTCGAGATCCAGAGACACGAAAGGCAGTGATGTTATCAACTAAAGCAACCTTTGCGGAAACCATATTTTGTGCGTTGACGAATGAGACTGCACAAGCCATTACCAGACCGTCAATGAAAATATGCCGAGTGGAAATCGATACCAGCATAAAAACCAAGCGATCAGCACCAAGATACCGAGACAGAAGCAGCAAAATCATATGTTGGGAATGTGATAAGGTCGGTCACAACTCGCTGGGAAATAAGAAGAAAACGTCGAAGATCACCATCTTCCATGCAGCCACGATCACGTGGAGAGCAGGCAGTGGCCAAGCAAGAACCAAATGACGACGGAGCCTAGGGAACTACAACGAGTCATAAGCTGGCTCCCACAATCGATTGCCCCATAACATCCATCCGCGTTTCAAAAGTAGCAAAAGGTGGTGACAGCTTAACAGTCAAAGGCGACATTGATGGCATGGATTGCATCAACATCCTGGCAGCAAATCGCACGGTTGTCCATAAAGATCTGATCTGTGTTGGAACCATGAAACAATATAACGTCGGAGCACCATTCGAGAGAATTGCAATGGATGTAGCGGGCCCATTTCCCACCACCGAGAGCGGCAATAAATACGTGCTGGTGGTAATGGATTATTTCTCAATCAGGAGTCGACAACAATAGCTGGTGCCGTGGTCAACAACTTGATTAGCCAATTTGGAGTGCCGATGGAGATTCATACCGATCAAGGAAGGAATTTTGAATCGGTGGTATTTCAAGAAACATGCCAGATGCTTGGTCAAATCTACTTAATTTGGTAGCGACATCTGTGGGTACTAATTTTGATTATAATTGCTATAGTTACCCTATCGGTCACAAGGCTACTTTGCACTGCAGATGTTGGAGACAGTTAAAAGCCATTGCTGGCGGTTCATTCCTATTCTATGGTCTAAGCCTTATATAGTCAAACCAAAACTTCTCGAAATTTCATGATTGTTACGGTAAGAACAGTTTAGAAATATTTCGAACAGTTTTTTCATGGAAAATTTCATTTTAGTACAGTATAACTTTGCGGTATCAATTAACTTATTCTATTCTATCCTAGGTGTCATCGTAACAATATTTAATTAGTCGAGTTTATAAGTAGGTGGCAATTATAAAAAAAGAAACATGAACGAATTGTGTGACGTCATGAGATGCCATGTGTTTGTAAATAAAGGGGTTTAGTAAAACATTAATTAAATATCTAAAAAGAAGATTTTATTAATTGATTTTCAGTAGTATTCAAAATTCATTTTTGAAGATTTTTCATTTAAGAAGAACGAAATTAAAAAAACATAACTTTTCATATGATTTGTATGGAAAATCCAGTTTTATTTGTCTTTCTATCACTCATCCCCTTACATTAAGTTTGAATTTGATGCTGATGGCTTGTATATCTAGGTGTTTTGGCCTAGCCAACAATTATCCGTAGAAAAATTATCAGGTTAAGTTTTATGTGTGGAGTCCGGGAAACTTGTTTGAATGAAAAGCCCAAATAAAATTTAAAAATTTTAATTTAAAATTTGGAATTCCTCCCCACCGATGAAAACTGGCTTATACACCATTTGATTCATTACACTCAAGGCTATTATTCCCCATTAATTTCATCTTGCGATAATTCCTGTGGTAGTCATGTTTTTATTGGTTTGATTCAGATACTGGTAATCGCAGTTATTCCAATTCTCACCAAAAACTCTAATATTGACGTGCCGACAACTGCGCATAAATTTACACGAGGTTATTACAATTGGCGATGCCAATATCTTTATTTTCAAACAACCAATCCTTAATCAAATTTATAACTTTCCTAATATTTAACTGCGCCGTGGGGGTCGAAACTAAAAAAATACTAGCGATAAGCTTCACTAATAAATCCCGGAAGAGAAAGAAAGATTCTGTAATTATTACGAATGTCGCAAACAGTATTCAGTATCTACTTCTAGAGAAAAATAATTTTAAAAATTTAAATAGGTGTTGCAATTGTAAAATTGTACAAGCCACAAAAATCTAACAAAAAACCTAACAATACATTTCAAAACTAAACGTGTTATCTCTGCTTAATGAATTTCAACAATATTACCGTTTGTTGTTTTTGTAATTACATAACAACAAAATGTTATCACTTATTCTGTTTCTGTAGCTAAACAAAGTTGTTTTCCATTTTAATCAAAATGAAATGTTTTGGTCATGGTTCGGGTCAAGTTCACACTCTCGTCAAGAGTGTGCTGATCACTTTATCGTCTTTTTAAAAAAAACTGCATTTCACTTAACTTTCAAGAAAATGTCACAATTTATTTATAAGATGTCTTTAAACACTCCCCTTATACAATACTTTTATGCACCTTTAATAGCATCCGAAACGGTTGTCGTTACAGATTCGGCAACATCTTTGGTCGACGTCAAAACACGTTCTACAATTTTTTTGACTTCATCATTAATTGGTTCGGCTTGGGTTGAAAATTCTTTGGTTACCTCGACAACTGTGCCCAAACTGGATTCAAGTGTTTCACGATATTCTTTCAATTGTGGTGTATCAGTTTCCAATTTTTGTACAATTTCGGTTAATTTATTTGTGAATAGGGTGGCGGATTCACTTAATTCACCAGTACTTGATTTTGCCTTTTCCTTGATCTCATCAATTAAACCGTTTAGCTTGGCCGCGTACGCTTTGCTGTCGGTTACAATTTTATCAGCTGCCTCACTTGTATCTTTTACACCCATAAAACTTAATAGTTTACTATGTGCTTCGGTTAATTGACCTTCGACGGTGGTAAATAAATTTGTTAGGATATTGTCTTCTTTGGCGGCTACTGTATTTGAAGCGACCAACTATAAATGTGTAAGATAAATTGTATTGACGATTAATTAATACCCAGATATAAAAAATATAATACGTTATTAACTTACTTGGACCAAAAAGATGGTTGCAATACAAAATAAGATTTTAGCCATATTGATGTGTTGCAGCGAATAATTTAGTGTAATCGATTGAACGTCTAACGACAAAATAAGTGATATTCATTAGCATTCTATCCTTTTTATAGACAAACAAGAATACGTTTGGTTTACTCTCGTTAATTCACTCACCATTCTAGAATAAAATGAGAGTAATATTTTCTAATTAAAATGTAAAATGATGAAACGTGCGTTAAAACGATAATTTGGTTATCAGTATACAAACATGTTACTCTCTTTTTAAATAATTAAAACATTTTGGTTAGATTAAAATTAAAGGTTTAGAAATTAAGATGATCCCCCCAAAACAAAATTTCAACGTTGATTTATGGAAAATCTATTTTTGGTGTTTGGAAATTAGAACCACCACAAACCGACAAAAATATTCGTTTTACTAAAATTAGATACAAAGTGCATTTCAAAATGTTTACATTCATAGATTATATGTCTATATATATATATATTCAACATACGCATAGTTTAATGTAAAATTTATTAGGAATAAATTTTCCATTAGCTATTTATTGTTTAGAAAACTAATCTTTTACGATATAATGGGTACAGTATGTCTTATGTTGAGAAATCGTCATTTGTTTGATGCCGCATACGGAACACATAATACTTCAGTAATATTTATAATTGTTTGAAGTTCAAGTCAAGCCAAAGAACTATAAATAATCAAAGTCACTCATAAGTAACAACAATATTTAATAACGAGAAAGAACATTTGATTGATCTTAAAAGGAAGGCCCATGACCGCCTATATATTCCATTGCATTATGTAATCTAAGCAAAACATTAATTATAAATGGCATTTGAACTTGAATAGAATGTCTAGAAAAAATTATATCTCTTATCAACTATTCAAAATAACCTTGGATAACATGATACATGTGTGTTTTGATTAGATTCATTAATCGTAGGAAATTGCATTTCATGAAACGAAGCTATCCGGATCAAATCACATTTTACTTGCAAATCATAGACACATTTTGATCCAAATTTGTTTTTGGATCAAAATTTGGATTAGGATAGCTTGCTTGTTGTCATGAAATGAATTAAATTTAAAATGTGTCCGGACTAAATACGCGCTATTAAAAAATCAACATTTAGGCGTTTTTTTTTCTTTCACATCAATCGCAATTTTTGTATACAAATTTTGCTTTTCAAAAATATTCCCGTATGACATAAACTTATAAATTTCCACACTATTAATGTGTCAGTTAACAAATTGTGTATTTATTTAATAAATATTAAATATTTTAAAATTTGTTTGTAAATATTATAGATTTCATAACGATATTGATGTGTGAAAGGTTACTCTTGTTTATTCGATTTGTGTTTCTAAACTCACAATGACTTTTAGTTGCTGTTTGTAATTAGTTTTAATTAGTTTAGATTTATTGTTAAATAAAATCAACTCTTGAACTTAAGTTTAATAAATACATACTTACGAGCAAAGGGTTTCAACCCATTAAAAGTTGAACTTTTTTGTTCACTTACGAAAGGTTTCTTCCAATCCTAAAGTTTCGACACATCAATGAAAAGTTCATTGTCTCCATTTATAGCGAAGGAGGAGATTTGTATTGAATTTTGATACCATTAAGTTTGTTAAGGAAGTATGTTGTTGTTAACAGTTGCTCTGAGCCCCAAGTTAATTTTAAGCCAAAAAGACGTTCACCATACTAAATTAGGAGTTGTAGTATATACGCAGCATCTTCGAGTTAAAAAGGTTATCGCCAACAATTCTATCAACTTATTTACTTTTTGCGTTTGATCGTTAACTTGTATTAGTTGGTTGTTGTGCTCGCTTTATTTTACAAACATGGTTAAATTGTTGTACTTAATTATCTGCTTTGCAGTGTTAATGATTCAGGTAACGAATATTTTACAAAACATAATTTTTATGATTAATTAATGTGTTGATTTATCAGTTCGTCGGCTCATTTCCTAATGGTTCGGAGGATGACGGCAACGTAGCTGATGTGAAACGAGATAATGAATCAAAAGATGACTCCGTCGACATAGTACCAATTGTTGATGGTGAAGTGCCACTTCTTCGTACTAAAATGCGTTATTTACGTACATAAAATTTCCGACATTCATAGTAGTTATATGTATTATAGTTTGATTATTTTAAATGTAGAAGTTAATGAGTTTTATTTGTAGATTTAAGAATTTGTAGATTTATTATTTTATTGTTACAATTCACTTCTTTTACAAAATAAAATCTAACTTAATTATCAATAAAACAATTAATTAAAAGACAATACACATTCTTGGTGTAGTGTTGCTAAAATGTGTATACACCTTTATGGTTACTCGTCATTTCTCCCCTTAAAGATCCACGTCCCGTGGGTCAAAAGTTTGGTTTGTTTATAGACAGCATTCCTCTTTGGCTGTGAATTGTTCCTTCTGCGAATAACGTGTTTGATTCTATTCCCAATCTACACCCTACGTCAGCAACTTTGTTAGTGCAGCCAGGTTTGTAAACAAGTTCGTAGTTATACTCTTCCAGACACGCCTTCCATCTTTTCAACTTGGCGTTATTATTTCTATTGGTAAGAGCAATAGTCAAGGGTTGGTTGCCCGTAAGGATTTTAATTTTTCTTCTCTCTATATATAAGTAATTTCTCAGGTTGTCCAGAGCCCAAATTATTGCCAACATCTCTTTTTCGTTGACTGCATAATTCTCTTCTGGATCTGGAAATATACGTAATTGGTTAGTTAATATGACGAAATGCTTGAATCTGATTTTTACTTTCTTTGAGGTTTGCTATAACCTAGGCGTGCTCACCTCTTGTAAATGAAACGCCTATATTATGATACCAATCCAAGAAATGATTTTAGTTCCTTCAGATTCTCAGGGTTTTTTAGACTTTGAATAGCAGCTACTTGATCAAATTTTGAATTTTGCATTGGTGGGAATCGTGTTTTTGGTTAATTGAAGTTTGATGAAATTTTTATTGGCACCTGTATCAATCAGAAACTTAAGAGTGTTCCATTTTTCATGTGATGCTCTATGCATGCTAGAGAGGCACCCATCATAAAATTTTACTCTGCACTCTCTTCAATTTCTTCTTCGTCTTCAAGTTATTCGATGCCTGCTTTTCTCTTAACAGCTGCGAGTTTTTATGTTTATCCTCTTCTTCCTGATGTGGTAGATTCTTTGTAGTTTTCGTGGTTTATAGTAATACGAGTTTTCTCGTTTATAGGCTTGTTGGCATTGTTGAACTTGTTGCCGTGGACGGTTCATGTAGTTGATTTGTCTGCTCTGTAATGATGGATCAATATCCATTGGCTCTGGTAGTTTCGGATGTGTTGGCCTTGGTGGTACCTTGATGTTTTGGTGCTGAATGTTATAGGCCATGTTCCTTTGTGGTAACATCATTTGATTATGATTTGTCCGAAAACCCGGTGGATTGATGTTTGATCGTGAAAAAATTTGATGTTTTGGAGCAGTTACTGAATTGTTGTTATTTTTCTTATGTACTGTGAAATTTGGAAAGTTTAAATTTTGGATTTCCTGTCAGGATGCGTAAGCTTCTGGTAATGTTAGAGGTTTCTGGATTATCAGCATTCTTGATAAATCTCCGTTTAGTCCCTCGATAAAGACATCCACTGCTCGGTTTCGATATGTTTCGATGAGAACATTAATTGTGTCAGTCGAATAATCTTCCGTTTTAATTTTATTGACAATTAAAGAGAATTGTTGATTGACATCCGCGTAGAATTCGTCCAATGTCATATTCCTCTGAGATGGGTTGCTGTGTTGATATGCTCTAGTGTCCTCAGCTCTCTCTTGTCAGCGTAATGGACGGAGAGACATTTTTTGATTGCCGTCTATTCATTATCGAATATTTTGTATGATATTAAGTCAGCGGTTCTCCTATTTTTGTGCCTGATACTCTGCAGATTTACCCGATATACCGGGTGTTTCTTTTAAACTGAGACGATCAAATATCTCGAAAAATAGCCACTCTACGGAAAAAATGTCCATAATCAAAATTTAATCATACCGCGGGGGAAATACATTAGTGCAAAAAAATAGTCCCCCACCCCAAACATTTCTGATTCGCTCAATCATGTTCTCACGTGTTGTTGGTTCTTGTTTGTAAACTTTGTCTTTGAGATAGCCCCACAAAAAGAAATCTGGCGAAGTAAGATCTGGTGATCTGGCGGGCCAATCTATCGGACCAGCTCTACCGATCCAGCGACCATTGAAATCACGATCAAGTACCTCACGTGCTACCAACCACATGTTCCGTCTCAATTCTAAGTTCAAATTTTCAAGTAATATTGGCAGTTCATTTTCCAAAAAGTTTCGGTACATTTGACCATTCAAGTTGCCTTCAATAATGTGGGGGCCGATGAGTTGGTTGCCAATTATTCCACACCACACGTTGACAGTCCAAGGGCGCTGATGTTCAACTTGGCAAAGCCAGTGTGGATTTTCAACACTCCAATAATGCATGTTGTGTCGATTAACCGTTCCATGGTTTGTAAAAGACGATTCGTCAGAGAACATTACGCAACGAAAAAAATTGGGGTTTTGTTGTATTTGTTCACGTGCCCATTGACAAAAAGTTACCCGATTTTGGAAATCAGCGCCATGAAGATCTTGGTGTAAAGACACATGATATGGATGATACTTGTGCCGCTTTAAAATTTTCCAAACACTGGTGAGGGACAATCCGGAATCGCGAACTATTTCTCGTGTACTAACATGAGGATTATGAGTCGCTGCAGCCAATACAGCAATTTCATTATTTTCTCCAGTGACTGTTGCTCTACGGGTCCTCTTTTTCGGTTGAACATTTCCATCAGCAATAAATTGTTTGATAGTACGGCCAAATGAAGCACGTGAACGAATCCTATCCGGAAAACGTTGAGCGTAAATAGCAACAGCATTTTCAAGATTTCTGCCAGCTTCTCCATAAACCAGAACCATTTCAATTTTCTCTAGCACAGTTAAACAGTCCATTCTAAAGTATTTTATCGTTTATTTTGCAATTACGAAAAACATGATGATAAGAAATAACACAAACGTTAAATGTGATTTACAAAACTGAATAAATTGTTTTGATGACGAATTTCGAGTATTTCCAATGAAAACGTGATGTTTTTTATTTCAAACGTATTGCAGAATCGAATGCGTGTGTTCTAAGAAGAAGAAATTGAAAAAATTGAATTTCGTCGATTACAACGCCATCTATCATGAACCGAACAAAATATTTCATTCAAATCATACGTACTTTTAGTCGTAGAATCCGTATCTGCAATAAAAAATATGGCTTCCTATCTTAGTTTAAAAGTTCCGCCCCACCTACAAAGCTACAAAGCGGGGGTGGGGGACTATTTTTTTGCACTAATGTATTTCCCCCGCGGTATGATTAAATTTTGATTATGGAAATTTTTTCCGTAGAGTGGCTATTTTTCGAGATATTTGATCGTCTCAGTTTAAAAGAAACACCCGGTATAGGCCTATCGGGCCCTATCCTATACAGCTTTGTTATACAATATAATTTTGCTTAACTAATCAAAAAAATATAATCCATGGCCCGTGTGGTGTAGGAATTAATAATCCATATACGGTCGACGGAAAATGTTCGAAAATGTTTTCAAAACAGTTTTTGCAATCATATAACTCTTTTTTGTTATTAAAATATAATGCTCATTAGTAGGTAAGGCGTAACCTTAAGCCAGACAGTCTGCTGCCAATGACGTCATACATCTGCTGACAATATAGTCTTTTTTTTTTTTTTTTTATCGATTTTTTTAATTGGATGCAGAGCGGACTTATTAACGTTCCTAGCTCCTTGTAACTGTCAGAGCTTCTGCACCCAATGCGCGATCCTGCAAGTAAAGATTAATAGCTACCTTAAATTTATTCATTTTATATTCCTTCGGAAATTTGAAATGTATTAGCGAATTCCACTTTTTTGATGTTCGGTATATAAATTCGCGCTTGATTTCTTCAGTTCGAGGTTTCGGGAGCTTCACCGTAAACCTATGTGCATTGGTTGTTCCTCTTGTTACTCTTGTTGTTGTAACGAATGGTGGTATTTTCTCCGATAGTTCTGCAGAACATTTACCATGTAAGCATCTGTAGAAGACGCAGAGTTCTGCAACATCTCTGCGATGCTGTAGGCTGTCTAGTTCTTGAGTAAGTCTGGGATTCCGTATTATTCTGATAGCGCGGCGTTGAACCCTGTCCAATAAGTGGAGGGTGGTACCAGACGCACCTCCCCAAACTTGACAGCAATACTCTATACATGGTCGGATGAAGGTTTTATATATCTGGAGAATTTGATGCAATTTGAAAAACCTTCTGCATCGATTCAGGAACCCGAGTTTTTTTGAAGCTGATTTAGCCAATGCAACAATGTGTTCTTTGACATAGTATTTTAGGCTAACTAGTAACTACTCCCAAATGACGATATTGAACAGAGTGTTCAATGCACAGCATTATAAGTTCAATTGACACTAGGTAACCTGCCACCTATCAGAATTATGGTGAACGTTTATTGTAAGACACAATTTTTTATCGCTGTCAAATCTTATTTAAAATTAAAGAATAAAATAATATTTAAATATTTTTATTAAAGAATATTTTCTTCAAACTTGATGACGATTGTTCTGAAGAATTAGCTGTCACATTTTGTCTTATAAATCACTTTCCAAAATATAATCAAAGATGGCACTGCAATCACTTTACATAGTTTTGTCGTATAATATAGTTCGAAAATATAATCAGAGATGGCACTGAAATCACTTTATCTAGTGTCAATACATTGTCAGCGATTTAGTAGTTTGTGACAATGAATTAATCTGCCATTTTACCATTCGCCGCTAGCTGGCGCCATGCACGACGATATTTGCTATTTTTTAAGCTATTCACCACTAGTTAGCGCCACGCACGACAATATTCAACATTTTGTTGTATGTTATTTAGCGTATTTAATGGTTTAATTATACACCTACCATAATTCGATAATTGGTTTGTGTCTTCTTACTTAAATTAGTCTTTCACGTACACGTGAGTATTTTAAGTCCAATATAGTGTCAGCTAATTGCTAATGGTTTGTGTCAGTGAATTAATTAATGTGCCATTTTACAGTTCACCGCTGCTAGTTAGCGCCACGCACGGATGATATTCGCCATTTTGGTTTCTACAACCAGTAGTTACTGTTAATGCCACGCATAACAATCAATATTGGATTGCTTTTTTGATGCGAAGCTTAAGAAACCACCAAAAGCGACTAGCGACGTAAGTAAATGTATTAATTATTTAAGGGAAATTATTAATTAAATAATTCTTTTAGACGAAAACTAAAAATGAGATTGAAGGACATAAGAGTGAACGACAATCTAATGCCAAAAAAAATTTAAAGAGAAAAGTAAAAAACAAAAATGGTATTGACGATTGGAGCATCACGAATTACACCTAGTGGAACATTTTTAAACTGAGCTACCTGATAATATGACGTTAGAAATTGTTGTAAATAATTCCATTTTTGATCTGTAAACACAATTTTTACTTACCGGATTGCTAATAATTGTAAATTATTCCAATTTTGGACTATAAAAACAATTTTTAACTACCGCAATGCTAAATTTTCTTTCGTCGCATTTGTGACAAATGTCATTTTATCAGGAGCATCATTTTAACTATTGTCCTTGAGAGGCGCTTTCTTTACTTTTACAATCGTCAATAAAATGGAATTCATTTCTACCTATTTTTGAAAAAAATATACCAAACATTGTGTTGGGGGCATCACACAAAAACGTTATAGACCGAACTGGCAGAGTCTGGGCTTTTATTAAAATAAAAAATTTATTGAAAAAATAAAACTAAAATGCCTTGAGCAGAATCGAACTTCAGGCTCTTGCCGCTCCACTACCAAGCCACAACCCGCAGGTAACAAACTTGATTTAATTTTTATTGGTACATATATTGTTTCAAACATGCTTATACTCTTACTCTAAGCAGTTTATGACAGTAGACAATATAATTTTTAAATCATTTGTAGTCGTGTGTGCATACATTTAGGGGCATCATAAACGCTTACCACTTATTTTTTTTTTGTAATTACTGTAACAACTATAAAGCGTAGTATTTGGTTTATAGTCAAATATTTGGTCACTACATAAATAATAAAAAAAATAATAATAAAACTTAGAAAACTAAAAATTTGGAAAGACAAAACTTTAAGGAGAATCGAACGACCACCTTTGTAATCTTAGTTCATTGCGTTACCACTAAAACCCAAACCATAAATGAAATCAAATTTAATTTTTTGTTATTTTGGTACATTACAAACTGATAAACAGAGTCTGGGCTTTCCTTAAGTTTATTATTATTATTATATATTCCAACCATTCCAGAGAAATATTTAAGCCCGTTTCAAAGAAATTATGTCTACTTAGTTGTCATTTTTATTCGTGTTGGTAGCTTTGGTTTTCATTATGGTTTCGATAGGAAAAAAATGTTAAAAAAAAACTTTAATTATCTAATACTGCCATCTTTATGCCTTAGGCCTAATGTTGATTACCCATTATACAAATTTTATATTTTTCAGTTCGTTATGCTGTAATCAAATGCCGTTATAAACAAAAATAAATAATTAATGCAAAACTTCCTTGGTGAGAATCGAACCCGAAAGTTTATTTGAAATGATAAAATATCGGATAAAACAATTAGCCTAAATGTTGATTTATTTATTTTATTTATTTATACAGAGAAAAGTCTATAAATTTGACTTGAATTTATAACATATTGAACAGGGTAGAATAAAAATTAAACAAAAAAAGAATTAAAATTGACATAAAAATATTTTTAGGTTGGAGCATAATGTTGCTTCAACCTACGTTTAAAGCTGTCTTTACTTAAGTAAAAGTCGAACATATGGTCGATTTTATTAAAACTCACACCCTCGCTTGGCGCGCCTCTGATTACCAGTTTGACAAAATGTAATATTATATAATGGGCCCGCCCCCATTTATTTCTCCGCTTCCTATATGAATTTGTATTGAAAAACAAAAATAACATAACATAACATACAATTTTTGAACCCAGAATCGGGCCCAATATATTCATTGCAAATTTTATGCTTTTCAATTCGTATTGAAACAATGAAATGCCGTTATGAAATAATAATAACATACAATTAATACACACTTTGGGCGAGCATCGAACAACAATGTATTTAAACCTTAAAACACAAAAACTATTTTTTAGAAAAATTAGCTCCTTTACGACTCGTTTTCTTCGTTATGATTTGAATGTCGTAGTCGTTCTCGTTCTATTTCGATCAAAATATTATCATATCCAAATTATAGTGTCATCATGATTCGTTTAGTACTTCTTGTAGTTGCGCTTGCGCCTGTATGTACATTGTGAATGTGACCGTTGAGATGAGTATCATCAGTCACATTCGTTCCTTGTTTTCTTCTTCTTTACCATGTAATGTGAAAAACAAGAAGAAGTAACTGAGTTACCTCAGCTTAACATTACTAAGAAATTGTTTCTCAACCGCTGTTGTCACCCCTGCGGCATTTACCTGTGCTCAAGGCCGGTAGAGGTAAAATTAGTCATGGGTTTGGGGTGACACAGTTGAGAAACCTAGTTATACCGCGGTTGGATGAAAATATTGGGTGATCATTGAGATCACCAAAAGGATTGGGGATTAGAAACGTTGGACCTGTCTATAGTGACCAACAGAAAACTAAGTTATTTGTCCAGCATGAATGGACAGTTTTTGGCCTTAGCCACGCATTATTTGAAATTCACACAAAAAAAAATAATTAATTAGCAAGTCCCTGTATGAGGGTTTGATTAGTAATTGACTTGGTCAGTAAGTAGTTAGCCAAAAGAAAGGGTAAATGACGCGGTTGAAGCTGTACATTCACCTGCCTCTAATGAGGCTATTGGCTTCCTACTATACTGACTGGACCTCTCTTAGTTAGTATGGTTTTTTTTTTTTTCTTTTTATACTCACCGTTGTTTTCCTCGATTTAGACCGCAACAAAACAAAACACCAAAAAAAAATTTAATTTATAAATTGCAAAAAAAAATATTTATTTTCCAAAAAAATTTTTTTTATTTATTTTTTTTTTTTTTTTTTTTTAAATAGAAAACTTCTAACCTGACGGTTAGCAAAAATCAACTAAAAAGAACCACGAATAAAATTTTTGTGGAGTTTTTATACAATTTTTCTGCTGATCAAAAAAAAAAAAAAAACACATATTTTCTTTTTCTTTTTCTCTTCCAATCAACTTGAAAAATTCCATAATCACCCCACTGACATTTTATCCGAATTTCCGGACAATATGCACGAACTGAAAACATGAGGCACGTTTGGCTGCATGTGTAACCACATGAACTGCCCAAGTCGCAAAAAAAAAGAAATATATTTCCACGCTTATTTTTACCTTGAGAAATTCAATTACATTGACAATGACCCAGGTTGAATAAACGGAAACGAAAATTGAGACTTCAACAAAAACAAATGTGTCTCCACACTGATTAAAGAATGTGTGATAATAAAAAAAAATATTCTTATGTTTGTTTACCGAAACTTGAGCTTCCGCAAATAAACATAAATGAAAACCAAGTCATATGGGCACGCGCCATTGGAGATAATAGGATTTTACATTAATTTAGTTGTTGGTTATGAATCTTGCTTATGTGCATGTTTTAATATGTACAGACAAGATTATTCCAACACAATTAATGTAAATGTAATGTGAACTGTACCCGGATTTAGTCATGTAAATTGGTATTTATTAGAAGAAAAGAAAAATCTTCAAATGTGGGGTACAGTTTTATACGCGAATTTGATGGATAAGATTATTTTGTGACGGGGATGACAAGCACCCGTTACAGCGTGGGGAAAACCCAATCCCTGAGATGAAAAGAGATCTCATGCTCTGTTTGGCGGGGATAGGATGCTTCCGTCAGTTTTGTTTTCAATTTGTGTTAACCCAACGTGGGGACGCCCCACAACCTGAGATAGTCTCAAGCCGGGCCAACAATAGATTTACAAATTTCTTAATACTAATTTCCTAATATAATATATTTCTTTTTTCTCATTATTATTATTATTATTATTATTTTTTTTTTTTTTTTTTTTTTTTTTTTTTTTTTTTTTATATTTTTATATAAGATATTTTTTTAAAATATACTACTGTTGATAATAAAAAAATTATAATTGAGCGAAAAAATTATATTTTTTATGTGTATAAATTATATGTGTATAAACTAAAGTTAGTTTATAGGCAAACAAGAAACAAACGGCGAGAGAATATTATGATATGTTGAATACACGTCTAAACAGGTTGAATGTGATGTACTATTTTTCTTTTAAATTTTTTTTTCTATTTGTTACTACTATTGTGCGAGAGATGGCTAAATGGCAGCAGAATATTTATATTCATTTAATGTGATACAAGCTTGTTAATTGAATATCTTTTGTATACAATTACCAGCGCGCGCCCCCGCATTTCATGCGCCGGGGTGCCGTGTACCCTAGCACCCCCGCTTAGCGCCAATCCATTGACGGATTCTGAAATTCTTTTTAATTCGAAATTTAACTTGGCAAGAAACTGTATCGAACGCTGCTTAGGGGTAATTAAAAGTAGATTTCGATGTTTGTTACTGTGGACGTGTGCACTCGTTTATTTTTAGTTATTAGGCACCACAAAGTAAGTGACGGGAGAATCCAACTTGGTTTTAACAAAAACAAATAAGAAAAAAAGATTACTAATAATTTTCTTATAAACACTTTTTATTTTCGATCTTGTCGCTTCGACTCACTGATTGCAATTAATTTTAATAAAAAATTATGACACCACTCAACAAAATATTGGCTTACATAATTCATGTGGTTACAATTAGATGGCGCGAATACTCAGTTCGGCCAGTTTTATGATTCGGACAGTTTGTGTAGTTACTTTATTGGTTTTCAAATTTGACAGTAAAATAAATAATTTTTTTATGAATCAAAACAACAAAAGATAAAACATTAAATCGGTAAGTAAACTTAATCTAAATGTACAATAACATATTTTAACCTTTTTCCTTCCTTTTTAGAATACTTGTTATACGATGCGGCTCGAAGGCAATTTGGTTACAGCAGAACATCAATCAGGCTCTACATCATTCCCCTAAGAAAGTAGCCTAAATCATATTATGCTGTCTTTGCATTACACAATATGTTTCTCAATGATACTGCAATAAACGCTGAAGAAATTATTGAACTCGACGAATTACAATTAGCAAACGAAGAATTTTTAATCGAAACATCGAAAATCTCCAATAGAAATAAATGGCGCAATTTAGGATGTCAAATTAGAAACCGATATGCGGCTATTTTATAAAATAATAAACAAAGAATTAAAATTTCAATAAAATAAAAATTTTTATTTACAAAAATAACATTGCTAATTCAATTTTTTTTAGCATAATTCATCTATAAAATAATACAAAAAAATAATCCACTCTGCATTTACATACTATATGTATACATCTCTTAATAAAAAAAGTAAAAGTTTTGTTATTATGGGAATTATTGCTTATCAGCAATAATTTTCAAAAGAGGCAGATTTCTTTTAAAGTACCGCTTATTTCTTTAAGGATGAAATTTAATTCACTGCGGGACTTGGATTTCTCTTCTTCTGCTTTTTCGGCGAATTCCTTGAATTCTCTTTCTAAAATTATAAGCAGTTACAAATCAAAATAATAAAGTGAAAATTTAATTATATTACCAGCTGCAGTAAGCCGGCCAGTGCCAACTCTTGAGTCTTCAACTCTTCTGTTTTGGTCAATTAGTTTGGGCGTACGTTAGTAAACGTGGCATTAGCACTTACGGGTATCAACTCACAATCCATCACTTCAACTGTTTCATTTTGAAACCCAACTGCCATTACCTCCGCGTGACCCTCTACTACAATTCTACCGCAGCAATTTAGCGCCCTATTTTCAATTTTGGTTAAATCTTTTATTTTACCGAGCCCTCCTCCAGTTTTTGCTGTTTCAATTATCAAAAACCTTTAAAGACATATTTTATTTATATGTGTGCGTTTAAAATTTGCTATAACACTTTACACCTTCTTCCAATCAATTTTTGATTTCACCGGACCCTTCGCTTCATTAAGAAGTTTCGTAAGTTCATTCCATAAGTATTCGACAAAATCATCACTATATTTTTATTAGATCTCTTTTTGTTAAAAAACTACCGTAATCTTAAAACCAATTCATTTTTAATACGTTTATGTATATAGTACTTACTATTTTGTTTATCCATATTTATTTTAAAAAACGAAATTTTTTATGTAATTTAATATTTACTTTTGGTTCAAAGTTAATTTTAATTGTATTTAAATCTATGTAGCGACAAAAACAATTGATTTTCACTTTGACATATTCAAAATATAGAAGAAAAACTTCTATCTCGACTTTCGATAATGAAAAATAGAAGGTTAGAATAACACTACTACATAGATTGAATACCAATATAGAAGAATCTTCTATTTTTGATTTCTTCTATTTATGTAAAGAAGATTTTTCAAGAAGAATAGAAGATTTCGTTGAATCGAATTGATTAGCACCAAAAAATGATCAAGTTGATGAAATAACCGAAAACGTTTTATCGAAGTTTACTGGTGAACCAGTTGTATTGCTCAATGCAAATTTTGTGTCTGATGAGGACCAGGCTAATATATGTATATCCAACAGAATATTTGAATTCACTGAATTTGACAGGTCATAAATTGTTATTAAAAATTGGTTGACCTATTATTCTGTTACGTAATCTCAGTCCAAATAATGGCTTATGTAATGAAACCTGATTAATTTTATTAAGTGCAAAGTCACGGTCATCAATTCCTATACGTGGAAGCTGCAGGCTACTAGTATTATATAAAACAATGACTATTTATTGGTGCGATATTTGATTTAATTTATTTATTCGGTTTAGGCACTCTTAGTATTCTATACTCTTTGGTTACGCTAAATGCGCATTTTTTGAAGTAAAACTTTTTAAGCCGGGGTATGATACGGAAAAAACAAAAGAATATTCAAAACGACAGTCGTGTTTCGTGTAACATAAATTTACCTATTCGGGAAAAACAAATTGTGTAATGAAAACAAATCAACACACATTTTATATAGAAATATAACAACAACAAAATTCTACGAACAGTGGAATCAATGCCTCCTAGATTTATAGTATATCCAGGTATTGGTTGCAAGCAATATACGAGTATATTATACATTCATAATTCCAACCAAACTAAACCAACCTTTCGTCCAATTGGATTGGACGAGACAAAATTCAATAATATTTTTTTCGGATATATTTTTTCCAAAAGAACAGACGCAAAATTAGTTTTGATTTATTGTTTTTTTTATGAGTTGTTAACGCAAATAATTTAGTTGTCAAATAAATAACTATGCATGTACAAAACAAAATATTTAAAATACGAAATAAAAACAAAAATTTTTTCTCAAAAAATGGGAAATGTCACGTCTTCATCAGGACGCCAAAGTTAAGTTGTGTTAATTACGAAAACTAAAAATTGGAATAGGATTTAAATAATTGTTGTTGTAAATATCTTAAATAAATGCGCTAATTGTTTCCATGGCAATGAAAAAATATTACGAAATGTCATGGAATAATTTGCAAATATTGGAGGCGTATTTGATTGTGATGAATTATCTAAATTATTTTAATTAAGTGAAATGAGAATTCAATGCGCACCACTTCACTTCAATAAAACACAAAAGTGTGTATTGATTGTTGAACTAAGAAGTAAATTTTTAAATTCATAATTTTCGATATTTCACTTTGCTTTAGTTCTATTTTAAAAAGGTCTAAATGTTTTGGATTTCTAGGCGCTGCCAACAAACAGTAAGAAACTCCGAATTTATAAAAAATTTTCTTGTTTTAGATGACTTCTTATATTGACATACTTAATCCAGTTAATGGAATATTACCGGTTAACCGAGTCGAAAAAAATGAGATTAAAAACACTACATCAGTTGTAATCAAATGACATTTGATGATGTTACGCGAGAGAGATCAATGAATATTATCATAATTTTGTGGAACACATTATTTTGAGTTTAATTTAATAACGCGCGGTTAAGATTGTATCATCTAAAGGTTATCAAGTTTTTTGTTAGCAAATTTAACAAAAAATTATTTAAATTTCATATTGGTTAATTTATATAAACACTACGTCTTACAATACGTTGCTAAAATGGTTAAGCTACGACATATTTTCGTTTTTGTTTTTTTTATTTTGCTGCAGGTAACTAAATATCGTAGTGTCTTAAATCTATTGTTAAGATCTTATATTTTCGTGTTTTTTATTTTAGTTAATTAGTGGTAATCCCGTTGATGATGATGAGATCTCTACAATCTTGCCTACAACGTTGCCAACAACCGAACAGGCTGAAGATGTAAAAATTATGTTTCCAGATTCAAGTGAGAAATTACCAGATCTTGATAATCGAAGATATTTACCAAATTAATAATAAAATTCTTCTTTTAATCGTTATTTAAATGAATACAATTGATAAGTGATTTGTGTTGTTATTTGTTATCATTATACCCATATATACACGACCAATATGAGGTTTCCGGAAATGCACATAGTTTCATAGGACAGTAACCTTAATAGATAACAAAATTTTAAGTCTTCATAATCAAAGTGTAATACTGTAATTTTTGAAACATATATTTTGTAACTTTGCGTGATTTCGTGGCAATGATTCTTTTTGTATATGAATACATTATTGTGAACAACAAATTGACGGCCATCTAACTTAACATCAACTATGAGCGAAATTGAGCATGGACCTTAAAGAGTAACAAAATGTGAAAGTTGTCATATGGAAGCTTGAGTTATTTTAGCGTTAATTTGATAATATATAAAATTTGTGATTACATTAACTACGAGCATCGATTAGGTTGAAAACTGTCTAAAATCAATGGATATGTGGCAGGTATAAACAATTTTATTTAGGTCACTTTGGTTATTGTTTTTTTGACGGACAAATGAGATGCAAAAAATCTTTAGGTTAATGCCCCCGAATACTTTCTTTTGATCTCTCTTTATTCAATTTGCATTTCTTTTTATACAACATACATTTATAGTATGTTGATTGCCTATCCATAAAAATTTGGATGCGTTCGTTAATGATTTATATTCTAGTACAAATTTAAATTAATTAATAGTTGCTTTCCAGTTGACCAACTGGACTATCTGACTCGAATTTGAACATTAAAATGTTGGTATGTTCCAATTCTAAATTCGAATCGTCATCTTTAAGTTCGTCAGAGGAGGATTTATCAGCAGTGAGAAAAACAAGATTCAACATTTTTTGAGAACAATCGGAAAATACAGTGACCGCTAATTTGTTAGCCATTTTGGATTGAAAAGATCAGCTGTGCACTAACTAACAAGAAAATAATTAAAATTAATGACGCTAAAATCTGAAATAAAAAAAATTAAAGTCACCTTTTTAGATAAGTACAAAATTACGATGGATCAATGGAAAAGACGCGGTGTTGAAGAAGTCAGTGTGTAAAAACAGGTGTTTGTATCAATGTGATACCATCACACATACCAAAAACCATTTTTAGAATTAAGTGTGAAACTCATAAAAAGATGATTGGATCTAAAAATATCGAATTTTCTATATAATGTATGGACATAATCAAGCAATCTAAATCCACAACAATTAAAGGTCCCAATACCTATCTCTAGAGATGTCAAGAACTTCAACACAATTGCAGATTTAGGATATTATACATCGGCGGCACAGTGGTTAGCATGCTCGCTTTAAGCTCTGGAGGTCCCGGGTTCGATTCGCGGCAAGTGCTGAAACAATTACGGCTGGTTAATTAATGCAGGATCAATGAATTAATCACTCATTATCCGTTAAAAAAAATGATTACGAAACTTCATAATGAAGCGGCCAAATCCCTGGGATGTAGCCCCTGGGATGTAAACTTCGGATTTTCTTAGAAAATGTATGGAAATAATGAAGCGATCTAAATGCGCATTGGCACGACAATTACAGGTCCCGAAAGCTATCTCTAGAGGTATCAAGCATCGCAATCGGAGCACAATTGCAGAGTTTGGATTTTCTGGCTCAGAATTCGAAAAAGTTGATTTAAAAAAACTTTGAATTTTCTTAGAAAATGTATGGATCAAGCGATCTAAATGCGCATTGGCACGACAATTACAGGTCCCGAAACCTATTTCTAGAGGTATCAAGCATCGCAATCGGAGCACACTTACAAAATTTGGATTTTTTTGGCTCAGAATTTTCTGATTTATAGTAAGGTGATTTCAAAAAACTTCGGATTTTCTTAGAAAATGTATGGAAATAATGAAGCGATCAAAATGCGCATTGGCACAACATTAACAGGTCCCGAAACCTATCTCTAAAGGTGTCAAGTATCGTAATCGGAGCACAATTACAAAATTTGGATTTTTTGGCTCAGAATTTGCTGATTTATAGTAAGATGATTTCAAAAAACTTCGGATTTTCTTAGAAAATGTATGGAAATAATGAAGCGATCTAAATGCGCATGGGCACGACAATTACAGGTCCCGAAACCTATCTCTAGAGGTATCAACCATCGGAGCACAATTGCAGAGTTTGGATTTTTTGGCTCAGAATTTGCTGATTTATAGTAAGATGATTTCAAAAATCTTCGGATTTTCTTAGAAAATGTATGGAAATAATGAAGCGATCTAAATGCGCATTGGCACGACAATTACAGGTCCCGAAATCTATCTCTAGAGGTATCAAGCATCGCAATCGGAGCACAATTGCAGAGTTTGGATTTTTTGGCTAAGAATTTGCTGATTTATAGTAAGGTGATTTCAAAAAACTTCGGATTTTCTTAGAAAATGTATGGAAATATTCAAGCGATCTAAATTAGCATTGGCACGACAATTACTGGTCCCGAAACCTATCTCTAGAGGTATCAAGCATCGCAATCGGTGCACAATTGCAGAGTTTGGATTTTTTTGGCTCAGAATTTGCTGATTTATAGTAAGGTGATTTCAAAAAACTTCGGATTTTCTTAGAAAATGTATGAATCTAATGAAGCGATCTAAATGCGCATTGGCACGACAATTACTGGTCCCGAAACCTATCTCTAGAGGTATCAAGCATCGCAATCGGAGCACAATTGCAGAGTTTGGATTTTTTTGGCTCAGAATTTGCTGATTTATAGTAAGGTGATTTCAAAAAACTTCGGATTTTCTTAGAAAATGTATGAATCTAATGAAGCGATCTAAATGCGCATTGGCACGACAATTACTGGTCCCGAAACCTATCTCTAGAGGTATCAAGCATCGCAATCGGTGCACAATTGCAGAGTTTGGATTTTTTTGGCTCAGAATTTGCTGATTTATAGTAAGGTGATTTCAAAAAACTTCGGATTTTCTTAGAAAATGTATGAAAATAATCAAGCGAGCTAAATTCGCATAGGCACGACAATTACAGGTCCCGAAGCCTATCTCTAGAGGTATCAGGCATCGCAATCGGAGCACAATTACAAAATTTGGATTTTTTTGGCTCAGAATTTGCTGATTTATAGTAAGGTGATTTCAAAAAACTTCGGATTTTCTTAGAAAATGTATGGAAATAATGAAGCGATCTAAATGCGAATCGGCATGACAATTACAGGTCCCGAAACCTATCTCTAGAGGTATCAAGCATCGCAATCGGAGCACAATTACAAAATTTGGATTTTTTTGGCTCAGAATTTGCTGATTTATAGTAAGGTGATTTCAAAAAACTTCGGATTTTCTTAGAAAATGTATGGAAATAATGAAGCGATCTAAACGCGCATTGGCACAACAAATACAGGTCCCGAAACCTATCTCTAGAGGTATCAAGCATCGCAATCGGAGCACAATTACAAAATTTGGATTTTTTGGCTCAGAATTTGCTGATTTATAGTAAGGTGATTTTAACAAATTTCGGATTTTCTTAGAAAATGTATGGAAATAATGAAGCGATCTAAATGCGCATTGGCACGACAATTACAGGTCCCGAAATCTATCTCTAGAGGTATCATCGCAATCGGAGCACAATTACAAAATTCAGAATTTTTTGGCTCAGAATTTGCTGATTTATAGTAAGGTGATTTCAAAAAAACTTCGGATTTTCTTAGAAAATGTATGGAAATAATGAAGCGATCTAAATGCGCATTGGCACGACAATTACAGGTTCCGAAACCTATATCTAAATCTCGGTATAAAGCATCGCAATCGGAGCACAATTGCAGAGTTTGGATTTTTTGGCTCAGAATTTGCTGGTTTTCGGTAAGGTGATTTAAAAACAAATTGAATTTTAAACACCTACTAGAAGATACTATTCGTTACATACATATATGTATATTCTGTTTGAAGTTTCAACAAGCAAGCAGATTTCCTCTTGTGTTAGCCATCATTGATGGAAGTCATGTCCAGAAAAATTTGACCTTGAAGTCAAAGTTCAAGGTCAAGTCGTTTTTTTATAAATGTAAACAGCTATTTTAGACTCTGGATTCTGAAAGAGGGTGAAATTCTACGTTCAGCCATACAGTATCATTTTTCAGAATCCAGAATCAAAATAGGTGTTATCCATTTTAAAAAACCAACTTGACCATGAAATTACTCCGACATTTAACTTCTATAGGTACCAAATTCAAGTTCGTAATTTGATTTCCCCCTAAAAGTGTGCAACTCTTGTATCTAAACTTTTTTTTATTTAGGCCTTCCACCTTTAGTGGTTCCTTTAAAATGGGGGTCATTGACCGTTTTTAAAATTTCGATTAGAATTTCCGATATGTTATGTAAGACATATATGTATATGTAGACTGACCGGCATACAAAACGGACCACCAATTTTTTTTTCTATATCACTCAATACATATTCATCAACAAAGTTTTGATTTTCAGTTGAATGATTATAACTAGAGAATTAGCTTTTTTCTTTACTGAATGATACTTCTTCTTAATTCGGCTTCCTTGTCCTAACCGCAGAGTACATGTGGTAATGGTTGAACTCGTTATGATGCTTAAATTGATTTACTAGCCTGATCAAAATCATTGCATTGTCTGTCTTCGATGAACGACCTTTGGAACACTTTCAACTGTGATTCGGTTGTTTCAGTTAATCTGCAGAAAACAACAACATCAATACTACAATAGTTGAATGCATTACATTTCAAGTAAGTAAACCTAAAACTGGTTTTACACGATAGATATACGTTCGCATCGCTCAAAAAAAAAAAGTGTAAAAAGAACTGTGTAAAAACAGGTTTGGGTGTATTTCTCAATTTAGTTTCATCCATAATTTAAATTTTTGTTTTTGTTGGTGCCTAAACCTGAAGAAGAGGAATATATTTTTGTGGCCACAAGTCATAATGACACAAGTCTAAAATTCGCAACTGAAGTGGAGATAGAAGGAATTTATTTTTTTGTTTTCTTCACATTTTAGCATTGAAAATGTACGGTTGAGTTAAGGGTTGAGTTCGGTTCCATTTGCGAGTTGAGTTGGATTTGAGTTGGAGTTGAATTGTGGTTGGGCTTAGAGTTTAGTGAGCACATTGTGTTAAGGTTGAGTTGGGCTGGACTAGGGTTTAATAGGAGTCAGCGGTTAAGTTGGGAATTTACTTGGCGTTGTGCTGAAGGTTGAGTTGAAAGTTAGCTCTCTTTCTTTTTCGAGTCGCTTTGTTAGGACTGATTTGAGTTCATAGACACTATGGAGTTTTCGGACTGTTCTAGTTTAGGGATTGAATTTGATAATGAGTTGAGGGTTGTATTGCGAGTTAGCTTGATATGGGCTTGTATTTTTCGGATTAGGTTAGGCTTAGGGTTGAGTTGGCGTTTTTTTAGCCATTCAGTTGGGAGTTTATTTGGCGATTGAGTTCAGATTTAAGTTGAAGTTAGCATGACTTGTTCTGAATTGAGTGCATGTAGTTTTTCAGACCTTGTTGATTTGAAGAATGAGTTGCGCGTTTAGTTGCAGGTTGCATTGAGGGCTGAGTTGTAGTATGTTGTTGAGTTGGGGTTGAGCGATGTTTTTGATTTAATTAGTGGTTGTTTGGTAGATGTTAGATTAAGATGAGTTCAGTTTTCGAACCGTGTTAATTTAGGGTTTGAGTTGAACGTTGTGTTTGGGGTTGAATTGAGGATTGCGTTGGGGTTGGGTTGAGTTGGAGTTGGAGTTGAGTTATGGTTTCGTTTAGAATTGTGTTGAGGGTTGATTTAAGATCGAGTTAGGGTTGAATAGGGTATGAGTTGAAGTTGAGTTGAATTTTAGTGAGGGGTTCGGTCGGGGATTCATTTGACTGAGTTCATACATGATTTGAGTTGAGTTCATACATGCATTAACCCTTTGAATTGAGTAGATTTCGGGATTGAGTTAGCCGTTGAGGTTTTAGTTGTATAGGGAGTTGAAGTGAAGTTGAGTTGAAGTTGAGTTTGGGTTGAGTAAGCTTGCATTGGGGTCTATTGAGGAATAAGTTTGGGGAATTATTTGAAGAGGTTCAGTTAGGAATGAACTTCGGAGTGATCTTGACTACTAACAGACTCCCTCGCATTTTGTTTTTATTCTTGAAAGTTATAGTTTTTTACTCTGTAAGAAATACTCAAGTAAGACAATTTTTCATATTATTTAGCAATTTTATTCATTCTTTTCACACTATAATTTTCAAAATCGTATCCCCCCCCAAACATTAAATACATTTATTATTATTATTAGGGATCGAATATTGGTGTTCCATCCATAGATAACGACCGTATTGTAATAGACGGCGGTGGGTCACCTTTTTCAAGAAAGTTACCGTTTCTATAAGTCGACTGTCGCTTCGATTTTTTCATCTTTGTAAGACCTGATACCAGCGATACACTACTGCCTCTCGTATAAGATTTTTTAGTAGCATGAATGCACTATTAGGAATAAAATATAAATGAATATAGATAATACATAATCACGCCAAAGATATGTAGTAAAAATATTTTTATAGTCACCTCAGTCACAAATAATAGGCACACAATAACAATTAAAATACTTGATCGATCCATCTTGTTACAATCGAACGAATGATTTACGAATTGGATTTTTGTTTTGTATTTATACCAGAAAATAGGTGAATATTTAATTAAAGTCACGTTTTTAAAACATCTAATCAATTCGTAATTTAGATACACAAATCGTATTATTTATTCCTAATGAACCATACGATTCTAAACTTAATACGCGTGACGAGAAATGTCATAATGAGTTGCCAAGTATATTTGCTGATGAAATTTGAATTATTGGTTTTACAATTTTTTAGAGGATAAACTAAATTTTATTATGAAGCTAAAATGGTGCATCCGAGACGATCGCACTACTTTTCTGTTTTATTTTTTGTATTTTTGATTGGGAAGGGCTTAAAGGCACTTCATCCAATCGTGATATTTTTTCTTTTCACCACTGGGAATCGGGATCCTCTAGGACGGTAAAGCATTTGGTTCATGGCCTACCAGCAATTTATTCCATATTTTGGCAATATTATAAGTACTGTCATATTATCAAAGACTCAGTAGAGTAGATGAAACATATATCATCTACTCTACAAGGCATTCTCGTAGAGAAATGTACTGTAAAATATAATCGCCTCACGAAGTGTGAGTAATTTCCATACTTTGCATAATGTAAAGGTATAGACCGAATCGAATTATTAAATTTGTTTATAAAGTATTTTATGCTGACGATTCGGTTAGATTTCATTCAGCAACGCGAGTATTCTGTTTAGAAAAAAGAAAACCGGTATACCATTGTGATGCATCGTAAAATTGTTGCAGTTGTGTGCCTATTAATTGCGATTCAGGTATGTAAATATTTTCTATATATTTTGTGATCTCTAAATTAATTTCTGTTCCATATAGTATGTTCTTGATGTACCCCTTTTTAGTGGAGCACTAGTAAGTTCTGAACCGGTCATATTAAACGTAGGAGACTCTATCCATCTAGAACAATTATTGAAATATATTGAAGAATCGCTACCACCAGGCCCTTATCGTTGGAAGAAAAAAGTTCGGGGATCAAAAGTAGTGAAAAGAAGGGGAAAAACATTAAAAATTGCAAACATTTAATAATAAAAATTATGTAAAATTGTTAAATACGTTAGATGACTTTTATTTATTCATATGGAAAGTGATGTGCGGTATACGTATTTGGTTTATCAAACACCGAATGACTATAATATTACGGGTTTTGTAAATCATTGTGTGTGTGTGTGTTTTAAGTAAAATCAGTACGATAAGTTGTGAACGCTGATGATACATTAAAAGTTGCATGGCAATACGACAAGATTTCCGCTGCCAACATGCTGGGAGACCTCATCATTGACAGTCACCTCCGATCCTATCAAAGGGTGGCCCACAAAACCATAAGTGTCGAGCCAAATTCGCGATTTTATATAACTCGCGATTAAATAACTCGGTTATCTTGCATTTTAGAAAAAAAAATAGTAAACAGCATAGTTGTTCTACAATAAAGTCGCCTAATATCAAAATTGAAAACTCATAACTGTAAACTTTTATATTGAAAAAAAATTTATTTGAAATACTAAAATTTAATTTGATTTAAAGGATTAATTTAATCTGGGTTTTTTCCGATAATTGCACTAATAACCCCTTGCATATGTACCTACGCCGTTCCATTTTCTTCTTTTTATAATCCTTCTTTGTATCGGTTTTTGATATTCGGTATTTTCAACCGTATTAAGATGTTTTCTTAGATGCAATGAAACATCTCTGCTTAGTGCAATTTGTTTCTGATTTTTTTTAGAACGGTGTATCCCATGAATATACTGCCGAATAAAAAACATTAACGGATTACATACATTTAGGTAAGCCAACAAATTATAAATAGTAACGTGCATCATAAATAATAGACACACAACAATATATAGAACCATCACAATCAAAATATATCGACTTTTTGTTTTATTGTATTTAAAGCTTCGCAACAGTTGGAATGAAATCACGTTGCTTTATGAAATGGTGGAACGAATCGTAATTATTTTTTATTGAAAATATGTAATTTCGATACGAACGATCTACGTCGATTAAATGGAAAATATCCACGTGTATAGTAATGTCTAGGAGGTGTTATTTCATTTTTAACAAATACTAAATCTCTCACTTTAAATGAGTGAGTCTCACTGGCCGATTTATTATGACGTTGCTGCTCCGTGATTTATTCCTCTGACCATCTAACCAAAAACTCTTGTTGTAATTTCTGTAACTTTTGCCATGCAGATAATCGGTTTAATGGTATATCAGCTAACAACGTCTCGTATGGAGTAACAATTGGTCTCCCAGTCAGGAAATGGCCCGGTGATAATGTCGCTAAATCCGTGGGATCATTGCTTATTGGTGTTAATGGTCTCGAATTCAGACAAGCAGCAATTTTTGCTAATAGTGTAGCTAATTCCTCAAACGTATACAACTACGCTCCACTTATTCTTTTTAGATGATACTTAACCGATTTTACTGCCGCTTTGGTGGATTATAATGCCATTGGATGGAATGAGCTTAAAGACAATCCATCTCTGATGAATTTCGCCATAGCTCTACTGCCTCACGATGAGTACGGTCCGCACCAACAAAATTACGCCCGTTATCACTATACATATGATGCACTGATTCGGCTCGTAAATTTACGAACCTAGTCAATACAGCAATAAACGAAACGGCATCCAAACTGCCAATTGTTTCTAAATGGACCGCTTTGTACACCATCCACACAAATATCGCAATGTAACCCTTCATAGTCACATTACGACTTTGTTTTAATTGGATTGGTCCTGTGTAATCAACACCACAATGTTAAAATGCTGGTGATGGTTGTAGTCTGTATTCCTGTATCTTTGCAAATTTCTCCATGTTACCATCGGCCATTCCTTCTCTTCTGCTAACCCTTTCGTGTCCTGCCCACACAAATGTGTAGGTAAATTTTGATCGCTCTAGTGTGAGATGTCGAAAGTTATTTGTAGATGAATTGAAGCCCAACTAACACATTTGTGTATGTAGTTTAAACGAATTGGCGCGAAACAAAAGTTATCATAAATGAAAGCCAACTGACACATTTGTGTCACGAATTGTGCATTAATCGTTTTAAAAAACGTTGTTGATACTTGCACATTTGTGTGGGTCGGTTCATGAGTAAAGTTTAAGAGTTAATACTTATAAACCGTCACACAATTGTGTAAGTTGGGCTATTGTTACTATGAAATTTTATATGGAAAACACGTTTTTTGACATTTCTATTTACCAACACATTTGTGTGGGTTGGATTAATGATAAAGTAATTTTTTTTATTCTTGTGGACACGAAAGGGCTAAAATAATAAACATTTACTATACAAAGTTCCTTATACAATTCTCACTAATCCTTCATTCCATCATATAAAATTTCTTAGCCAGAACTTAATTCTGTAAACTCAGCCCAACCATCAGTACGGCCATCCCGTTGCTTATAATATATATCACTGTATTTATGCATATTCTACTCTCAGTGCAGTTATCCTGACACTGATACCATTTGTATTATAATTTTACAACACGGCCATTCCGTTATTGTTAGCAAAAATATAATCAATTTTGTTCAAGTCTCAGAGCGGTTATCCCGACACTGATATCAACCATATAACCTTGAGTATTCCAATATACAACACGGCCATCACGTTACTGCTATTAACAATACAATTTATCTTTATTCTATTCTCAGCGCGGTCGGTTATTCCGACACTGATACCGATAGTACAACCTATGAATACCAATTCCACAGTACGGCCATCCCGTTAAGTTACTGCTACCAATAATACAATTTAATTTTAATCTATTCTGCTTTCCCATCAAAAAATTTAAATCAATTTAGTAGAATAATCAGACACATGTCCCGATATCAAAAGATTCATTCTTTATCAACCAATGACACAATGCAGCGCTATACAAGTAATCAAGGATTCATGTTAAATGCACAATCACTCAACTAACATGATCCTCACTTATGATGGTTATCATTTATCAACCTAACTGTTCACCATATCATTTGATAAAATTTTGGTACTAAAAAACACTATTCCCACGTTGATTCCCACAACCTTGCTTTATGACACACAAATCTCACATTATATAAAATTCCATCATTACGTTTTTTCCTTTGACTATATATTTTTAAATGGACTGCTAGTTGCTTACTTCATATGCGATCCAACATACAGTGGCTGTCAAGAGGCAAATCGTGGCGAATTCGCTAACTAAAAAGTTCGTTACCATTTAATTTATTAGGAATAATCGAAAAATCAACATTAAAATTAAATTTTATAAAAGAAAACATCATTAATATTTGAAATTATAAGCAGTTGCAACACTTGCAAGCACTGAATATTAAAATAAACAATTATTTTTGTGCTCACAGATGCAAAGAAACAGTCTTATCTGTCAATAGCAAACTGGTATCAGAACCAACTACAACACACTTTCTCCCCATTTTCAGTAAAAATAAAAGAAACCGAGGAAAATTTTGTGCAAAAATCACAATTAAAATATCTCAAATCAAATTAAATTGAATTTAAAACTATAAAACGGTGACAAAATAGAAAACACACGAAAAGGAGCCAAAAATTAAATAAAAATTTATTGATGTTGACAACTTTGACAAATCTTTAGTTTTCGTTTTTGCCGCAATTTGCCTCTTGACCGCTAGTTGTATGTTGGCATCATCATTTATTTGAAAATTATATTGAACTGTCATTGTATTAGCGGTCCATTCTAATTCTATTGTCTAAGGTTTTTTCCTTTACACGTATTTTCTTGTTCAATCATGTTATGTCAAAAAATCTTTGACAAAAAATTATGTCTACCGTATTTAACGCTACACAATTTTCCTGATCAAATGTGAGACCACACGCCCATAATATCCCGTTATTCCATTTTACACAGCATTAAATTCTTGTTTAACCGTGTCATGATCATAAAAAAAACCCGGTTCACTACTTTGCAACACACCCATTTTGCTAACACACAAAAAATCTCACTACCGAAGTTTGTCTTACACGACAATATATAACCTTAAATTTCTTATAGTCTCATTGACTTATTTTTTCCATCTTTCACAATAAATAAAATAAAATTTACCTGTTTGCTATCTGCTTTTATCAAAAAGTGCTTCGGTATACTATTTTGCCTGGTTTTCCGTATAGCCACACCAAATTTCCTCCGATTCTTCTAAATTTGTTACCTTTTTCCTCAATAATTTAGTTGTACAACGTTGCTTTTTATTAGACTGAATTTCCTTGGTACCCCAATTATCCCGCGTTTTTGGCACCTTGAACACGCCCTGCGCTAATTAATTTCTCGCCGATTTCAGTAAAACTCAATTTATTTTCAAATTTGAATTTATTTTATTTTCTTCATTTGCTCTTCCAAATTGCTGAATATTTGTAACACGATTCATTAATTGACGTCTCTTTATATGTATACAAAACAAGCGCGCTCTATACGGAATAACGCATGAGTAAGTTTAGACAAAATGTTTAATACTAATTCAATATAGATGGCAGTAACGTAAGCAAAGATACAAATTAACAAGTTTAATTACTATTACATAGATGGCGTTAATTCAAGACAATTTAAATTTAATACAACTAATACAAATTAGATGGCATTAAGCCAAGACAATTTTAGGCAATTTCAAATATTATAAATTAGATGGCATAAATACAAAATTGTACATTATAAAGATCAATATTGTGTGTTTCAGATGATCACCATTACGGTGGCTATAACAAACAACTTTATTTGACAATGCGTATCTAAAAGGCATTTCATGCGCTAAAGCCAGTATTTCTGATGAGTTAGTGCTATTAATAGATCGTTGGAAAACCGTTATAGCAACACAAAACTGGTAGTATCTATGCTACATCATGACATTGACGAGCAAGCCTTTTTACAAGCTTGGGACCTAACAGGTGAAAGCGAAACAGGAGCAAGATTAGCCGAAATTTTGCTGGGATCGGTAGACATTGCCAAGCAGCTATACAACGCTAAAGTATATGCGATTATTTAAGATAATGCAAGTACTATGCAATAGCCATACCACCAACTTGTTGGCAAAGGACTTATTAGATGTGGCAATAACAGAGAAGATTACTACTATACTCAAAGAATATAAGCACCCCGATTTAGAAAAACAAATAGTATAATGCACGCTGGTAGTAAAATTAAACTACCTTGTAATACGCGATGGTGCTCATACAGAGACGCTTACCGCTCTCTAATCAAGAACTTGGAGCAGATAAAGATTGTAGATCGTGCTTAGATCTTAAATTACCAATTAAATTTATAAATTGAAATTGAATATTCGGAAGGAAATGGCTTTGAACGAATATGCATTGGCAGCATTTTATTTGCATCCTCATATAGATAGTGGCAAACTTAGAAAGGATAATTTAGAAATCTATTTAATCCTATTCGTGATTTAAAGTGTGATTTTTGTATATATTTGATGCATTTGGCACAGTTTTACCATTTTAGATAACAGGGTACTGTGCTTAAACATTGCATACATTTAATGTTAAATTCACTATAAATAAATCTTTGGGGAACTAAACATTTTTGAAATTAACTTAGACCATATTTACTACGTTTTAATTGATAAATACAAGTTAAACTTCATTTTTAAAACAGTTTTAGTAACATAAGACAATATCAATTTTTTTTAAATTTTAAGCACAGTATTCTGACATTTAAAATGATAAGACTGTGCCAAATGAATCAAATATACAAATATCACACTTTAAACTATACGGGCATATTGAATTAATTCCACTTAAATATGAAGTTATCAAAAAATTTTGTTACTGTGTATCGTCGACACATTGTCTACATTGTCGACGTCATTTTTTGAATTGTCTACACGTGTAGACAATTGATTAATTACGGCCAATACTTTATTCTGCGACAAGTCTATATTTTGCCTTGCATCGACAGACCATCGGATGAGAGTTTATCGTCGACCAGGTGAACGTTTATTTTCGGTGGAGGTTCGATTATGGTTTGGGGTAAAATATCACTTACTGCAAGAACAGAGTTGGAACCGATTTCTCCCGGCACGAGTTTGGAATATTATGTGATACCCTATGCACCATTTATCGGAAATGAATTCATGTTTATGCATGATAATGCTCGTCCACACGTCACAAATGTAGTAAAGGAATACCTTGAGGCTGTGGATGTTCTAATAATTTGTTGACCCGCTTACAGCCCAGGCCCTAATCTCATAGAGCATATGCGAGACATAATCGAGAGTTAAATTTATGAAATCAATGCAGCATTGCATTTTCACCACAAGAACTGATCAACGCAGTTATTCAAGCTTGGGAGCTAATTCCTCAATATACTATGGCCAATTTGTTAAATTCAATGCCGCAGAGAGGGTAAGATGTGTGAAAAATGCAATAAAATGTTTTCCATGAGGTATGATGTGCAACTTGTGGTTGATAGATGTCACATAAGAACGTATTTATATAATATATAGTCTGCTTTGAGGGGTAAAGCTAATGTTTGAACGAAATTTAATTAATAAACAAAAATTTTTTTTTTTTTGTTTTTTTAATTTTATGAGCCAATATATTTATCAATTAAACAAATTTTTTATTTGGTTTAGTGCTAGCGTAATCCGCTTTTGAAAATGAATCCGAATAGGGTTCGAAAGCTAAAGCTTTAATTAGTTTAAAAGAAATAAAAGAGAGCCCTAAACCAAATAAAAAATTTGTTTAAACAAAAAAGTATTTGCCTTTGAAGCGCCGCCAGTCGCGCTGTAGTCAGTATAAGGAAAAGGTGGTACAATTTTAGCTTTCTGTCAAAACATATAGGAAAAAATTTGGAAAAGTAAGTGTTTTATTTAATAGTAACTAATTTAACATCAGAAATTACAAAAATATCCTGTATCATTATGAATAAACCTACAAATAAGTATGTGGTCAATTTTCATATAATACAAATAACGTAAATACTAGTGAAATGGCCTTAAAAGAATTCGACAATTGATGCACAGTGGCGTAGTACATTACATTCCTCCACCCTACGATGGAGCATAACCGGCTATCCGTGATTTCAATCTATCTGATCGACGAACTGGTTCTGTAATTTTTGGCTTCATCGGTATCCACTTTGGTCCAGCTCCAGAATCACAAATTTCGGTACTTGCAGTTGTATTGTTTTCGCGACATCTCAATTGATCAATGTGCCGACGCATGATGGTACCATTCTCTGTTTCAACTCGGTAAGAAACAGGTCCAGTGATTTCGGTAATTATCCCTGGAATCCATTTTGAACCAGAAGAATAATTTCTGATTCATACACTTGAATTTTTGATTAATTCATGTGGTTGCAGATAGCTCGTCGTGATTTTTCTCTTCAGTATCGGTATTGAATCTGGATGGAGTTTGTCAAAATATGTGAAAATTCTGCGGTTGAACAGAACTTCAGCGGGACTCTTCCCAGTACATGTTGACGGCGCGGCGTTGCGTGCTGGTGGGAAAAAAATATCGACATACGTTTGTGGATATCTCCTGATGGCTTAAATATCTGCTCCGGGGAATGGGCCATGAGTCGATTGAAGCCATAAAAAAACATTCGCTGAAGGAACTAAAGGCCATCCCGGCCGAGGCCTATAAGATGTGCTTGGAAAAATGGATTAACCGCGGGCATGCTTGTATTGGCTCAAAAGGAGCCTATTTTGTATTAAAATACATAAAAATGTTGTTCTTTTTACCAGTCCGGGTCAAATTTGATCAGACGGTAAATAACTACTGTACTTCTAAAATAAATATCTTTTGGGCAGTTGAAAGAAAATCCAAGGATCAAACTAAGCTTTATATGTACATATATGCGGTTTTCGATTGACGCTCGATTCATGTCCGTGGTTTCAATAATCGAACCAAATATTCCGAATAAGATTTGTTTAACGCAGTGTTTACTTAAAAATAGGTATACGTATGCGACTGTCTCCAGAAGACAGGATTGAGTAGAGCTCATTAGTGATGGGCAGAAAACTTACTAAATATTATCAACGAATGTCAACGCCGTCAAACCACAACTCGATTCTTAAAGGTCATTTACCGAATTTCGCCAGAATTAGATAATATTCACCTTCATTATGACTTTTAAATTTTTATTTTTTTTATTGAATATCCCAACCATAAAACATTTTTGTAACTTAATTATCAATTCAATTTCCGTATAACATTTTATGTTATATTACAAATTAGAGGTTTAACGATAGATACACATAAATTATCAGGTTAAAAGACCCACGACTATCAGATGACTTATCTGTATACACATTAACTTTATTCGACACGCTGAATAATTTTATTTTTAGTCGAAAGTAGAAAACTGTAATTAACAATTAAATTACATTTTCAAAACAAACCAAAATTAGCTTCAAATACAAATTAATTTTATTAACAAAAAAAAAAAAAAAAAAGAAAAATGTTCGGTTTAAAAATAAATTATTAATTAGTTTTAATTAAAAAAATGATTGTAATACATTTATGGACTTCGTGTGTACATGACTTCAATTATTAGCGGGAGGGGTGTAATTGTTTCACCTTTGCTTGTATTGCCTCATGCAATTGTTTCGCAGTTGCTTGTAGCGATGCAGCTAAGGTGCTAAGTTGATCTTGAATTTGCTGCAAAATTATCTTTAATTATTAATCTCTTCTCTTAATTTTATAGGTGTACATGTATTTTACTTACCATAAGTCCTTCTGGTGAGAATAATCCTTTAATTTTTTCTAAAAGAGCATTCGGGTCGAGTGGTGATGCCGTCATCATGGTTGAGTTGTCGGCTGGTGGTGGTGGAGCATCACGAATTATTCGAGCACTCGTCACCAACTGTTATGAAAGAGGAAATTTATTTATTATTTGGAATTAATAGGAATAAGACCCTTGGATGCTATTGTTATTCATGAACCTAATAATAACACATAAATTAGTTACTAACACACAAAACAAAAATATTTCACTTTCATCCTTCCGTTCTTCCCGCAAATAATTCAAATTCATTGCACTTTTGTTAACTACACATGATTTAATATTTTAATCACACTTCGACTTGAGCCAAACTTACTTGAACGGTAATAAAAACAATTAGAAGTAATACGGCATACCGAGCCATTTTAAGTAAATTTTAATTAAATTAAATTAATTAAAATAAAAATTTAGAATCACAACGTGTTTTGTTTATTTATGTTTTTGTTGGCAAATTTGCGGACCAACTCGTTGGACGTTCCACAACTGAATATTAGATATTTTGATTAAATTTAATTAGATATATGCCAAGTATATAAGTAAGTAGCTATGTACTTGAATGAATTAAAGAGACAAAATATATGAAACGTTTACTGCATATCGATATAATTTTGGTATGGTGTACCCATGTTATTACCATATGAAATATTAAGCAAATAGTTAGCTGATATATTAATTTCAAAGACAGACTAAGCGAGACCATAATATAGATTCTGCTGTTACATACTTATGTATCTTGGAATCTATGTATTAAGTGTACAAAACATTTACGTATAACATATTTAATTTATTGGAATACAGCCAAATAAGTAGCTTATCAAAATTCTGTACTCATTCCAATGAATAGGCACCAAATATGGTGTTGGAGCCAGGAAAATTTCGATGGTCGATTTAGGTATGACCCAGAAACTTAACCTGTCCCCAATAAGTCCTACAAACCCGTCCTAACTCTAAAACAAAGGTACATCGATTAAATTTGAGTGACCAGTCATTAGACGCCAACCTTGAGCCGACGGTTCAGACATTTTCGGTACCTCTGTTCGTCAAAAACATGCTAATGAATTGCTAACACATTTTGGTAATGTGAAACGGGAAATATTTTGAATAAACCATTAAGGATTCTCAGAAAAATCTTTATATTCGTAAACATTTTGAACAAGGGAAACTCTAAAAAATTAACCTTCCTTCTACGACCTTTTGTAAGGGTGCTATCCACAAAAATATACATCGCTTAATTCAGCACAAAAGTGTCAATATCTGAATGGTTTACTAAAGGGAGAAGGAGTATCCTCATACTTAAGCATTTTTCGATCACTGAAATCAACTACACAGAAAGGAATATTCTGTAAATGCATTGTTCGAAATTTTGTCGACTAACACTCAAAAAATGTTACAAACGTAATTAATTTCAAAGATTTCTTGACCTGGTTTCCATACTTTGCTTTTTTAGCCTTAACGTAAGTACTTCAACAAATTTAATGTTTAGATATTTTCACATTTCTCGACGAATTAGGTTATCAGGACATTGATTAGAAAAATGTCGTGTCTGTCCTTCCGTCTTTCCAGTCATACATTTTTATTACTTTTATTTTGCCTCCCATTATAAAAAATATTGATAGTTTTGGTCGAAATTTTGTACAGAGTTTTAGTAATAAGCAAATTGTGTGAGCTTTTAGGTCTCGAGTCTCCATTCGAGTTCCGAATGGAGAGGGTTGCAGTGAAAGAGAAAACTGCTGACGATTTTTTTGTTAAGTTGAGTGATGGAATAATGGTATAGTGAAATGATGATATGACTGAATAATGGTGATGGAATAATGATTTGAGGAATGACGGTCGAGGGTTGGAGGTCGAATTAGATGTTCAGTTAGGATTGAGTTGAGTTCGAAGGCACACGCGGTGTTTAGACCGTATCAGTTTATCAATTGAGTTCAAAAGGATTCAAAAATTAGCTTGAGTTGAGTAATAGTTCACGTACGCATGTATTTTTTCGGACCATATTGAGTGAATTTTATTTGGGGGTTGAATTGAGATTTGAAAATAGGAGCGGTTTTATTTAAGGAGGTTTCTGGGTTGAATTGAAAATTAGCTGAAAATTGGTTGAATTGAGATTTTCAAATAGCTTTGCTGGTTCTGAGTTGAGCTTATGTATGTATGCATTTAATTTTTCGGACCGTATTGAATTTAGGATTGACTTAGGCATTAAGTTAAGGGTTGCGGGTTGCGCTAAGGGTTAAGTTGTCGAGTATAGTGTTGAGTTGGGGTGGATCGATGGGGTACAGTTGCGGATTTATTTGGGGGTTGAGTCGGTTGCGGTGGAGATTCGCTTGTTGAGACCATTTACTCATCTAGTTTTCGAACCGTGTTGATTTAGGATTTGAGATGAACGTTGAGTTTGGGTTGAGTTATGGTTAGGTTTAGTGTTGGGTTGAGTTGAGGCCGAGTTACGGCTAAATATAGTTTGAGTTGAAGTTGAAATGGATTTGAGTGATTGGTTCAGTTTTATTGTTTAATTTGGGATCGAGTTTAGGGTTTAGTGGGAGATTAGATTGAGTTGATTTTAATTGAGTTCATACACGCATGTAGATTTGATTTTGGGAAGCTCTAATCACCTTATGATGAGGTCTTCTCCCTTTATATTTGTAGACCTATATCCACATCTGACCAATTTTTCTGAATTAATAATTCCTCTCGACCATTCGAATATGCATTGTGATGGCTCCGGGAATTCTAGTCAAAAACATTTCAGTCAAAAAATTTCCCATACAAATATTATGACTAAAACTCCTTTTAAAAAGGAACTTCAGTCCAAAAAAAAAGGTATTTCGGTCAGAAAACAGTTTGACTGAAATGCCCTTTGTGTTTTTGGACTGAACGACCTTCTTGAAAAGAATTTTAGTCACAAATTTTTGGACTGGAATACCTTTTGTTTGGTTAGTTTTTTTTGACTGAAATGCCTTCGTAGCCCTATATGTTAACTCCGGCGCTCCAGTCAAAAGCATTTCAGTCAAAAACGGAAAGGAGTTTCAGTCAAAAATTAAAAGGCAACTCAGTCAAAATAGAAGACATTTATGCCTTAGTAGAAGGAAGTTCAATCAAAAAACAAAAAAGGCATTCAAGTCAAAACATTTTTTTTTTGGAATATCTTTTGGTTCAGTGACTGATCGTTCGATGTTGAAAGGCCGAATGGGTCCGAAGGGCGAATGACGAAAGACCGAATGTCGAATGGCCTAATGTGTCGAAAGGCCGAATGTTGAAAAGACGAATGGGTCCAATGGCCAAATGTGTCGAAAGGCCGAATAGGTCAAAGGCCGAAAGTCGAAAGGCCGAATGTCGAAAGGCCGAATTTTCATTAAATTTTCTAACACTTAATTGATTGAAATGAATATTTAAAACCATTGAGTTTGTTTCTTAATGTAATATAATTTAAATAAATTGAAAATACCTACTAATAAGTCCTGTGCATGTGGCATATTAATGTGATCAAATTTTGTCGAAAAAACAAATTTATTTATTTATTTTTTTATTATAAGTAATTAATTAATGGGATCACTACATTTGCCTGGAAAAAAATCCAGAAATTTTAAAATCCAAAATAGTTGAAAAGAAAAAATCCAGAAAAAAAATTCCGAGAAAAATCTAGAAATTACGGTGAAAAGCAATCCAGAAAAAATATTTTGTTTAATGGGGGAACCTCCTCCAGTGGCCCTATTCTGGTAATTCCTGGGGAATAGATATTTTAAATTGTGTTGCAGTATTATTCCCTTTTCTCCAATGTTTTTCTGGTGTCAGGGGACAAAATTGATTTTGAAAAAATTATTCCCAATTACAACAATTTAGACGTTTGTTCTTCCATACCTGTTTTATGAAAGAATTGATGGGGAATAAATTTTTTAACGAAAATATTTGTTGATATTAATAAATAATCATATTAATATTGTTTGTAAGGGTCCTTCGCGGATCTTTACTTATATTAATGTGATTCCTATGAATGTGACCTACAACTAAATTTATTTCCCCTGTATATTTATTCCCCAATTGCCAGTGGAAATGGGGAATAAAAAGTTGGAAAAATTTATCTGGGGAATAACTGCTGTAAAACAAAATATTCCCTATTTCCCGGGGAATTACCAGAATAAGGCCACAAATATTAATTTTTTTTTGCTTTAAAAATTCATTTAGTATCTGAAGAATATATTTCCAAAATTTCAAGCCCAACAGAAAGTCCTAAAGGTCTCTAGGAAGTCACCGAAGTGATGCGCAGTAATGTGTTCTCTTCAAGAACGAAAACTTCAATCTAGTTTTTCTTGAAACATGTTGTTTGCGCGCCGTGGAATGTAACTCAAAAAGTAATGGACCAATCAACTTGAAATTTTGTACAAATACTCTTTAGCTTATCGGCATTTGCACAAACCTAAAATTTCGTATAAATTGTTTAAACAAATATTGTTTTTAACGAAGTGTTTATAAAAAAAACGTATTTTTTTCACTTTTTGACTTCAAATTTTCAATTTTTTTTACTACATTTAGGTTCATACAAAGCGGAATGAATTATTTTAATGAAAAAAATTTGTTTCGTTGATTTTAGTTAACTACAAGGACCAGGGCGTTCCACAGCGCAAACTGTAGTAGCCAAGTTCGAGCACCTCTAGCGCCGCCATTTTGCTTTTTCACTCATAAAAAAATTTTCTCTCAATTTTTTGTAAAAAATGACCAGTTGTTTGGAGGATGAAAATAAATCAATTTTATTGCTATTTTTAGGGGATCGGGATATTTGGCTGCAAGACAAAATCTTGTTTTGCCGTTCAATGTTGATTTTTGAATTCTTACCGTATAAAATTCTTAACGTATAAATTGTTTTCCGAAATAATTATTTTGTATATTTTATAGTGAAATTATGAATATTTAGTGAAATGGTTTTTCTGGGATTGATATAAAATATTGCATTTTAAAATCTTGCAATTACAAAATCTTGCTTATCAAAATAGAGCAATTTTTTTTTTAGTAGGTGTCATTATTAGATTTTATATAATCCGCTACTAAGTGCGGCATGCAGTGCAACATGTTTGCCGATCCCGGCTCCTACGTCCCCCGAAGTACAAATCTAAAGGCCCTCGGAGGTCTAATCGGTGAAAAAGATGAAATATTAAAATCAATTTCGATACAAACAACATTTTAACATTCAGCCTTTCGACACAATCGACCTTTCGACATACGGCCTTTCGGCCTATTCGGTTTTTCAACACATTCGGCCTTTCGACACATTCGGCCTTTCGACACATTTGGCCTTTCGACCCTATTCCGACTAATTTAACTTAGAATTGTGTAGGCTAACGGCTTCGTTACCTCTCACGGGCATGCGGGAGGTCGCTGCGCTTTCCTCCGCTTAGCCCTCCGAGGGGCTTTAGATTTGAACTTCTTGGGACGAAGGAGCCGGGATCAGCAAACATGTCGCACTGCATGCCGCACTTAGGAGCGGATTATATAGAATCTATTAATGACACCTCTTAAAAAGAAAAATAATTGCACTATTTTGTTATGCAAGATTTTATAATTGCAAATAATTACGTGGAATTGACCATGGATCCACGATCAATTGTCCATACGATCAACTGTCCACACGATCAATTGACCCACGATGATCAATTGTCTCCACGATCAATTGTCCATACGATCAATTGTCCATACGATTTTAATTGTATCCACGATCAATGATTCATACGATCAATTGTATCCACGATCAATTGTTTCTACGATCAATTGTATCTACGATAAACTATTCACGCTCAATTGTAACACGGTCAATTGTTTACAATGCGACTAATAAACCAAACAAAAGGTATTACAGTCCAAAAATTTGTGACTAAAACACCTTTCAAGAAGGTTATTCAGTCCAACGAAGGTTTCAGACTGAAATACCTTTTTTTCGATTGAAGTTCCTCTTTAAAAGAAGTTTTAGACATAATATTTGTATGGGAAATTTTATGACTAAAATGCCTTTTGTTTTTTGACAGAAATCTTTTTGATTGAATTCCCCAAGAACAATTTTGCCTGGAATTCCTTTTTAATTGTTTGATTTAATTACCTTTTCAAAAGGTATTTCAGTCTCAAATGCAAAAGGAATTTCAGTCAAAAAAGTTTTGACTTGAATGCCTTTTTAGTTTTTTGATTGAACTTCCTTCTAAAAAGGCATTTCAGTCTAAAACTATTTTGACTGAGTTGCCTTTTAATTTTTGATTGAAATTCCTTTCTGTTTTTGACTGAAATGTTTTTGACTGAAATTCCCGGAGCCCGGGATGTGATGATATACGTTTATATATTGATTTTTAGTGCTGCTACCACATCCGATGTATTTATCATAAATATAAACATTTTAAGAAGAAATCAATTCGTTGGGTTCATTAACATGCACTTTTATTATTTATTATTTTGTTAGTAATACACATATAAATAAATAAAGTATGCATTTGATTATAAATCAATATTTACACGCTAATGTCAAAAATTAGTACATTTTTATAAAAATAGATGGTTCTCATCTAGCTAAGAAACAATATGCCTATATTGACGATTGCAGCATCACGGATTCCACCTAGTGGACAATTTTTAAACTGAGCTAGCTGATAATTTGACGTGCGAAATTATTGTAAACAATTTTAATTTTGAACTATTAACACAATATGTATTTACTTACCAGATTGCTAATAATTGTAAATAATTCCAATTTTGAATTATAAAAACAATTTTTAATTACCCTTATCAGGTGCAGCATTTTAACTTTTTTTCTCGAGAGGCGCTTTCTCTACTTTTACAATCGTTATTGACGAAAGCGCCTCTCGAGGTAAACAGTTAAAATGATGCAAAATGATGTTTTTATAGGCCAAAATTGGAATTATTTACAATTATTAGCTATCCGGTAAGTAATATTTGTGTTTACAGTTCAAAATTGGAATTGTTTACAATAATTTCGAACGTCAAATTATCAGGTAGCTCAGTTTACAAATTTTCCACTAGGTGGAATCTAGGTGGAATTTTCCACTAGTGGCACATTTTTAAACTGAGCCACCTGATAATTTGACGTTCGAAATTATTGTAAACAATTCCAATTTTGAACTGTAAACACAATTATTACTTACCTGATAGCTAATAATTGTAAATAATTCCAATTTCGGCCTATAAAAACAATTTCTAACTACCGCATTGCTAAATTTTCTTTCGTCGCATATGTGACAAATGTCATTTTATCAGGTGCAGCATTTTAACGTTTTTCCTCGAGAGGCGCTTGCTCTACTTTTATAATCGTCAGATTTCAAATTTATTTTAGCAAGGACACGAACCGAAATAGGTTATAATCTGTCATTTTATGTGGTATTTTGATCCAAAACTCAAACCAAAATTTAGTTTATTACTATTACGCTTTTTAAAAAAATCGCGTTTTCAAATGGTAGTGCTTACAAAACCGTGTTCCAATTTGTGAATTCTAATCGATAATGTACGTTACATGACAACTCCTAGCAAGAAGTCTAATTATTATAGATCATGTTTTCCGAAAGAGGCAGCACGATCAAAAATGTAGTACAGAGCGTTTGCCACTAGATGTCACTATACAACCAAAAAATATTACTGACGTTTTTCAAAAACGGACAGCCAAAATCAATTTATTTATTATTTACAAAATGCATACATAAAAATGTCATACAATTTTTGACAGCAAATATTTAGTGACACCTATCGGTATTATGTGAAAGTTGCTTGTGTTTTTGCAGTTTCCGAAAGATGGTAGCTCTGGCGGTTGTAGAAAATTTGACATTAAAACATGATCTCCGCAAAATACACCGCATCAGCGTACTTTTAACGTATCACATTTTTGCTTTGCACTAATACATTCTCAAACTTAAATAAAATATATGAAGTTCAAAAATACCTTGCAAACAAATTTAATTATCATGAGATAGAAACGACATAATTGCTTCGTTTTTACTACAACTAAACTTAACGTTTACGAAGAATTGTATGAGCAAAATTCTTCGCTGATGCTTCGTAAACGTAACACCAAATTCCTTTATGAAAATTAATGGAATAATATTAAGAAACGATAACCATTTGGTTTTGAGTTTTCAATCGCCAATACGTATTTTTTGTGTTCATCAATTTTTTTTTTAATAAATAAATAACTAAGCAAATAATTAATGTCCCAATTTGATTTAGAAAATATAATTTGTAGTCTAATTGCAAATGCATTAAATCCATATCGATAAAAATGTTACGTTATTATTTCACTAAGCACGTGACGTAAATGCACCACCACAAGCGAACTGTTTACGAACTAAATACTAACACATTGATAACTCCTCGCAAAAAGTCTAATTATCGTAGGACGGGAACGACATAACTGCTTCGTTATTGCAACACCAAAGTGTTACGTTAACGAAGAGTTGTATGAATATAATTCTTCGCTAGTGTTACGTAAACGTAACACCTTATTTGACGGGCGTATGTTCAACGTATTTTAATTTTCGTATAGTATGTATAGCCATAAGGAATTTTTTATTTATTCAAAACAGCCCTTAAACATATGTAAAACTGAAAAACACTCGAAAATATGGCCAAACAATTTTTAACGCCAATTTAGTTTGTGAATAAAATCCAATACGTGCGATGTTTGACATAAAATAGTATTTTATATAAAACCAAAATAAATTTTATTAATTAAAAGCAAAATAAACCTCGCCAGTTCCAAAATTTCCACTGAATTCAAATTGTTAACGAACATTGATTCGTTGGTTATTTAAACAAAAATGTAAACGTAAATCGGGATTACTGGTAATTTCTAAATAGACATTTCTAAACATAGCTTTCTAAAACAAAAAATCGATTCAACAGCGGGAGATGTAAACAAAATTCTCAAAATAGACGAACACACAAACACTAAGGAAATATGATTTTAGGCAATAATCCTCCATCTATCATCCCCATATTTGTATTTAAGTTAATCAAAAAAACTATAAACATTAAAAACTAAAATAAATAGTAAATATTTTATAAACTAAAAATAGTCAACGGAAGGTCAACGTATCGTTCTTTGTATTTTATTGTTGTTTATGTATTTTGTTAGAGTATTGGATTAGTTAACATACTACGTTTTTAGATTTACTACGAATTCTTATCTTTTTTCAGTTTATAAGATTATACCAAATTGACATTAAGACTTCAGTCAAATAACGATTGTTATGCCTATGTAGATGTGAATCCATTCGGATGTTGTTATCATTAATTTGTTTAAAATATACAATATATGACATTGACCTACGACGAGCTTACACAAACTGTCATGCGATTTTATTTAGAGCGTAAGCATATTATTATGAAACGTGACAAGCAAACAACCAATCAGAGTATTCCAAAATCACTAATTATAGTGAAAGTAAAAATAATTTGTATACTTATATTGCATATAACTTTCGTTTTGGCCATTTATTAACTAACTCTAATAAAGCGTCAAAAAACAATAGACGCGATTAGAGGTTCCTAATTAAATATTTTGCATATCGCTTCTATGTACATATACAAAAATAGTTGATTTATGATTTTTAAATTAATATTGGCCTGTTCGAGTATGAGACATATGTGTTACGTGGCAGCTACCATAAAATTTATCCATTTATGTAATTCTGAGATTAATAATTTTTTTTACTTTTCGCTATAAAGAAACGAATCTTTTTTTTTAAACTTAATGATAATTAAATTGATTCGAGATATGGGGGAAATTTGGAACCAAATAAAAACTACAAAAACGCCATTATGAACGTTTAAAGGAATTTTTCGAGGTCTGACGGTTACGCTGATCGGTATGCATCTTAACGTGAAAAATATCACTTGTTTCATTCAAATCTAAATTACGTCACTATAAAATTTTCAAATAATTTAGCCACAATTTATCTCATTAGGATAATAATTTGATTGATTGTTTGGAGTGGAGCTGTAAGCAAAGTACCTACATTAAGCCAAAATTCTTCGGAATAAGTTCAGAATTTTATGTCCGACTAAAATTTATTATTGAATTATAAATTAAAGTTTAATTTACAATCATTGACTCTCTCCTTCAAATAATTGCTTCCTGTAAAACAAATTCATTCATACTTTACACATTAATTACTAGTATTAACTTAAACAACAAACGCCGTTAACTGTTTTGAGTTTTTAGTATTCCAATACTCCCTATCTATACCATCTCGAAAATCACGTTTTTTTTTGGAGTAATCAAATCTCTCATTGATCCTCCGAACGTCCGTGCTCGAAGCGATCTGGCATGTTCTTTCTGTTACCAAGCGCACTCATCACTCACTCTGATACAATTAACATTTCATAAATCACTTGAAATTTAATTTCATTTGCAAATTATTATTAACAGACGGATTATTTTTTCTCTACAAACATATAATCTCAAACGCAACTTTATACAATCCATGTGACAGATGCATATAGATACTTCCAGTTAATACATAAGACTGATAAAATACTGCTGTGTAATTAAAAAATGTGCAGAAACGTAAACGTGGTTTAAGGAAAATTAAAAAAAAAAATACAACCGTTTGACTCAAAAGTCATGGCAAACTCCATCTCATCAGGGATGCGATTATGTAAGCATTACGAGTTTCGAGTTTACGAGAAATTATGCGATAAAATGCGATTATGTGTAAGACATTACGAGTTCTCGTAATTGAGACTCTTCGTTGTTGTTTTACTCGTGCAACCTTTTAGATACGATAGACAACTCGTAATGATTAAAACAATTATTTTAAAGAGAATTTGTCAACATATTTCGAGTTCTTGAAACTCGTAACTCATAATACGAGAGATACATAATCGCACCCCAGGTTTAAAATACTTTGAACAAAAATCTTAACATTTATGATTTTATCATCGTAGTAGGCACGAAATAAAATTGTGTATTATTTTACGAGTAGCAACTGCAAAAAGAGCGAGAGGACAGTTTACATACACATCGGGCCAGCCTAGAAGTAAATAAATTTTGTAACTAAATACTATAATCTCGAATTATCCGGGATATTCTAGAATAAACTCTGAAAACTTCGATTAACCTTGAAAATGTCACATAATTTCCAATAATTTTCAAAATGTCGAAAACTATCTTAGGAAATTTTGTTAAAGTTAGCCGAAAGTTATAAAATGTCGGTAATGCAGATAGTGTCTTGGCTATATGTATAAACCGAAAGTTACCAGCCAGCATATTTCAGCCGAACATATCATTTTCAAAATGAAAAATTGACAAAACAACGTATGAACTGGAACTTCCATATAGTGAATTTATGGCTGGATACAGGCTCATCTACTTCTTACTGTTTGCGATGGTAATTACAAGTTAAGTTTCATGAGAGGAGCATAATACAAATTTTAAAAATTTGTATAAATTCAACCCTTCAAGTGTCATGTTGAAAAGTGGTTCAATAAAAGTGTCCTGCCAAGAGTTATCTCTAGAAAAATTATCAGGTCAAGTTTCATGTGGGGAGCCCGGGAAAATTCGTTTAAATCAAAGGCCCTTATAAAATGTAAAAAATTGTATAAATTCAACCTTTAAAGTGTCATGTCTGGAAAGTATTTCAACTAGTCTGTCTAGCCAACAGTTATCTCTAGAGTAAATTTTCCCCCTTTTCCAAAATAATTTTAAAGAACTTCTCTCAATTTTTTTTTTTCCAGAATATGTCTCGGCTCTTTTCCAGAATATAATACTAGAAAGACCCTGTTAAAGTTAGCCGAAAGTTTCCAGCCGAAAGTAAAACGTCGATAATGCAGATTACCTTATTAACATTCCAGCAGAAAATAAAAAATTTTGTGGTTATCAGCCGAAAGTAAATAGGATACGCTTGTAATAAATAATTTTGTAAATAGTCTTACGTGGAAAACTTCGTTTAATCTAATCGCGGAAAACATTTGAAAATCAGAAGAATTCACAAAATTGGAATAAAATCAACCTGTAGAGTGCATATTTGAAGTTGAATCGTTTTTATTGGATTTGTCAATAGCCATCGCAGGAAACAAAATTCAGTTCAAGTTTCCCGTCAGAAATCGCGAAAAATTCGATTTTCCAAAAATCATTAGAAAATTTATATAAAATCAGCCTCTAGAGTGTTATGTCTGGAGATGTATTTCATTGATGTGACTTGTCAATAGCTATCGCAGGGAAAAAATTCAGTTCAAGTTTCCCGTGAGAAATCGCGGAAAATTGGAAAAACGTTCCAGCCGAAAGTAAAAAATAAATGTCAGCCTCTAGACTGAGTGTTATGTCTGGAGATGAATTTCATTGATGTGACTTGTCAATAGCTATCGCAGGGAAAAAATTCAGTTCAAGTTTCCCGTCAGAAATCGCGGAAAATTCGATTTTCCAAAAATCATTAGAAAATTTATATAAAATCAGCCTCTAGAGTGTTATGTCTGGAGATGTATTTCATTGATGTGACTTGTCAATAGCTATCGCAGAGAAAGAATTCAGTTCAAGTTTCCGCGATTTCTGACAGGTAACTTGAACTGAATTTTTTCTCTGCGATATAGCTATTGACAAGTCACATCAATGAAATACATCTCCAGACATAACACTCTAGAGGCTGACATTTATTTTTTACTTTTGGCTGGAACGTTTTGCAAATTTTCCGCGTTTTTCCACGGGAAAGTTGAACTGAATTTTTTTCCTGCGATAGCTATTGACAAGTTACATCAATAAAATACTACTCCAGACGTAACATTCTAGTGGCGCGAGGAACTGCAGCCAGGAACTGCAGCCAGGTTTTGCCATATAAGAATAATAACAAAGGTATTCAATGATAATCATACATCCTTACATTCCTTAGTAGGTTTTAGGCTAAACATTACCGATCGATATTAACTTAATTTTTTATTTTCGGCTCGGATAACACAATCTGCAATACCGATTATTTTTACTTTCGGCTGGGATAAAGCAATCTGCATTACCGTTTTTTACTTTCGGCTGGAATAATACAATCTGCATTATCGACTTTTCACTTTCGGCTGGCAACTTTCGGCTAACTTTAATAGTAGCCGTAGAAATCCTTAGCAAACCTCTGTAATCTCAAAAATCCCGAACATCTGGAGTAGTCTGAAAAATCTTAAATTATCCGAAAAAGCTGGGAAAATTAAGAAAATTATGATTGTTAGAGGACTTTTCCGAAATTCAATCAGGGCAGAGATTATTTCCGAATGTAGGAGTATTTCCGATTTGGACGAATCAGACACCAACTGACCATTCATCCTACGACGAAAACACAAGAACAAACATTAAACCATGTAGAAATCGATTTAAACACTGCCGTTTTCTTACATGGACAACTTTACGTGGCCCTATCGCTATCCAGAGTATCGCATCAGATGAAGGTGAATATTTTTCAAAATTATCAACAAGGAGAGCTGCTGTAAATTAGATTTTTTCTCCGAATAAAATAAAAATGGAATGACTGATATACATACATGTTAACAGATTTCCGGTTGCATATAAAATAGCTATTTAGAAGTAAATTTGAAGTCGTTCAGTTGATTATTCGTCTGTAATCATGATACGATACACATACAAATCTACACAGAAATCCTTTTTCGTGGTCGCAACACATTTGCCTGGGTTCTTTTACATCACGTTAAAATGATATTCGTTTTCTTCTTGCCAAAACAGTTGGGTTCTAAAGAATATCATACGATCTGACACGTTGCATACGTCGCTGACACGTCTCCGTAAATTTGTAAAAACTTGGAGTTGCTACCAAATAGAGGAAGACGTGCGAACCGACTTTATGGTAAACTTGTTAACAATATGTGTTGCTGCAAAAGATGTAATTTGAAAACATAAGTTGTACTTTCGAATGTTTTGTAGAAAGTGTTTGGATACCACAGTAATTCCAGAGACGTAAGGTAAAAGAGGTCCAGGTGGTGATTTCAGGGTTGACAAATTGACTTTCCCATTCGAACAACGTATTCTGGACGATTCATTGCGAAACTTTCATACATAATCAGTTATTGTATTATGTATTTGCTCAATTAAAACATTTGGTTTTTAAGTTGGTTTGATTTTAAGCAATGTGTAACACTATTCAGTTGTTACAGCGGATCTTGAAGAAGAAGCTACGTTTTAAAGGGGCTGTATGCGGAATTCATGTTACTCAGTTGTTCTTAACTCACGATTACTTGAACGATATACCTCTCTCACGGCTTTGCAAACGAATTGGTCCAAGCCGAATTTCACATTTATCAGGTGTTACAACTCACTCTTCTGGCTTTCATCTTCTTCGATTTTGCCGAAACTTGTACAATAGATCACTTTTTTCAGTAACATTATTTAGGCCAAAAAGAAACGTTGCCTAAAAACAAAAAGTAAACATAGACAGATTGACACATTTGTAAACTGAAAACACAAATCTAATAAGAATGTAGAGCACTTGAAGGAATATTGCACTTGAAAATAATTACCAATAATTATATTGCTTCAAACTGTGTAAACAATCGGGAGTAACATGCATTCGGATGTGTACAATTGAATATTTTACACAAAACAATTACAAAACATATCCATGTTTTAGATATGACATTATTCAAAACAAAATAAATTTTTAAAACTAAGCCGGTTTTACGCGTACAATATTTAGTATCAAAGGATATTTCTTGTAAAAGATGTAAATTTGAAATATAAAATTTTAGTACTTTTCTCCCATTAAATGAAATGAAGATATGTTGAAGAAAATCCCTTCTGCGGTTTGTAAGTTTTTCGATGGTCGGCTGAGTGTCTGAAACATGCATTCTTGAAATACATTCGAAACATATGTATATGTACATCAATTCGCTGTTATCGTTATTACTGTTCATTTTTGTTTATAAGAAGAAATTGACTCTACAAATACCTATACGATAGCGCTTTGGTTGAGATGCGAATAGAGATATACAAGGTTGTTTATACGGTTCGACCATCACTCTACTCTATTGGCTTTGGTATAGAGCTCTACATCCTGTTAAGTCGTAGCTTGATATGAAATGCTTACTGCATTATGATAACGTCTTGCCCTTGATCTTCTATATATATTCTCTATATCAAATCAGACCGAACACATAAACTTATGTAAAAGAAAATCATAAAAGAAATCAGTAAATCAGAAATTTGATCCCGGAAAATTATCTCATGTTAAGTCAAACAATTTATAGACAATTACGTAAATAAACATACATAGTAAAAAATGAGATATAGACACACACAAAGCATCGGTTATCATCTTTTTAAAATTTCTAAGAATTACATATTTCCATATTATGGAGAAAGAGACTGACAGAGATATGTTCAAAAATGTTAGTGTCTGTTTGTGTGTGTACGAGTAGTATAGGAAAATTACTTTTACTCCATTTTACAATTAAGCATGTTAGTTTTTGTTGTATTTAGTGCACACACAAAAATTATAATAATTCGGTATTGAGTCTGAAACGTTACAGTTTGTTACCAGTCGCCTAATAGAGCAGAAGTTCTTAAAACTAAAAATTTAAATTTAAAATCCATTAAAAATGGCAAAATTCGCATTACTATTCTGTATCATCTTCATTGTTGTGATCCAAGTAATTTTTACTTTATTTTATTAATCTGTGTTATTTATATAAGTGTTGCTGTTTTAATTTGTAAATTTGTGTAACTGACATTTTTTTTTTGTCTGATATTTTCATTACAGATTGCAAACACAAGTGCAGGACGTGTGGCTCGTGAAACTCCTGTACCAGATAAACCACTTGTTGATTTTGATAAAATGAAAGCGACGGTGACTGATTTATTCTCGGAAGACAATATCAAAGCTGGTAAAGCAAAAGCGGCCGAATTTGGTGAAAATGTTGCCAACGTATTCAAAGATCTTACGGATAAAGCAACAGAACAACTTAAAAAATTGAAGAAATAAGAGCTACATACGCATAATTAGCTGAATAAAATAATTTTTACTGTTTTTTTATGATTTAATTGGAAGTGCGATGTGTTTTTTTTTTTGTAATGAGTTTTGATTACACGCATACAAAATGATGACCGATTACATTATTTTTTTTGTGCTTGCGACAGTAATTTGTAATTGTATGGTGGAATTACTCAATTGCGTGATGGTGTGACAATTTATTAGCTATATGTAAGCATAATGTAGTGCGGCAAGGATCATTGAAAGTCATTCAAATTTATTTAGATGAATTTCATTGAATAATAACTCTCTAGTGCTATCAAAAATACTTACTTCTGAGTATTTACGTTGTGATATTAAAAACATAATTCCCTAATTAGTGCAAGTCAATAGAAGTTTGTAATCAGGAAATTCGTAGGCCATTAATGTGTTAATCATGCCAGAAATTTCATTTTAGAAACCCCAAGCTTTCTATATATGTTTCGCATTTTTGTGATTGTGCAGTTTTGTGCCTGTTATTAGAAAATGTGTGCATATAGGTTACTTTAGGCAGCAGGATGAGATTCTCACTTGATTATTACACCAGAAATCCCATATATTCCGATTACATAATAAAACATATTTTTCGGTTTATTATGATTGTGCAACATTGTACATCGATTAAAAAATGGGAGGGCGGGGGTAGGAGGGTGGAAATTTGGGGTTACAGGTACTTTTTGATGCCAAACCAAAAAAAATACGAAACAAATTTTTTGTCAAAAAATTGAAATAGATTTTCTGGATAGGGACACACATCCTAATCACCTAGCGGTATGAAATATACTATACGACCTTTTCGCATACCTACCAAATATACATAAAAAATTTCTATATTTTGCCTTAACTTTTACCTACTTTGCCTTAAAAATAAGGCCAAGATTCATGTTTGAGCATATTACGCTTTAGCCACAATCGGCCATAGAACCTTCGCAATTTATCAAAATTGCGCTTTATCGATGAGGTTATATGGACAATTTTCAGAAATACCAATTTTGACTAAGAAGCGAACTAAAACTATAAATTGGCCAAGATTCATGTTTGTGCTTATTATACTTTAGTCGGAATCGGCTATAGAACCTCCACAATTTAATGAATTTGTAGTTTTTCCAAGAGGTGATACGGGCGATTTCCAGAAATCCCATTTTTAAGAAACGAGCTAAACCGAATTATAATTAATTTACTGGCCAAGATTCACTTTTGTGAACAAAGTACAATCTCCATTGAGCTATGAGGGTTGGTGTGCTGAGCTTCTTGTTGATTCCCTATGCTACCTAGATTTAACAATAATAACAAAAACTTTATGGATAGAACACTTAATTTATGTCGTTTTCGATTGAATCAAAAAAAGCACTCTGAAGGAGAAAAATTTGCTTTTTTTGCTTCCCGTGTGTTAAAACGATGTTCTGAGGGTCGAATATTTTTGCTCGAGAACATTTTTCAGAAAACTTAATTTTTCCGTAAATTTACTCCTCTTTTACATAAACATGTTCGTAGGTATGTAGTTCTGCCATTTGGCTAATTGGCTGCAATTTTCAGTTTGAAAACTTATTATGGCTATTGTTTGTTTAAAATTGTCATTAAATTAATCTCAGTATTGCATTGAAAACGAATTTTCTAGTTTTTTATATTTTGCCAGATAACCCACAAACATAAAAGAGCAATGAGATGTTCTTGTTCGATTGACCCCGAAATTGAGATTTCTTTTCATAGAGGGAATAAATCAGTGTTTAACACGTTCACAACCGAGGTGCTCAGGCTAGGGGTGGCCGTAAACCAGATGATAAATTTGCACGAAATGAGCTAATTGTAGCCTAATGATAGAATAAATGTTTTATTTATTTGTTTTGTGGGGTTTGTGACGTTATTAATAGTATGACGCATATATGAGTTTTCCCCTAAACCGAAAAAAAAATCAAGAGAATCTGTCAGCCAATATAGAAACTATAATATATTACTTACATAAAAAAGTACGACGCATTTATGCGTCCCTGGTCTATGGAGCAAACTATAGGACGCATATATGCGTCCTATGGTCGTGAACGTGATAAATTCATTTTTTCGTTCCCTTCTTTAATCTTTTATTTCTCTCTTTGTGAAAGGAAACAAAAAAATATTTTTGTTTGTTTCTTTCCCCGGTAATGAAATCGAAAAAAGTAAAATATCGCTCCTCATATAAAACACAAAGGATAGGAGAGGAGAGATATTTTATTTTGTTGGATTTCGTTCTAGAGGAAAGAAACAAACCAGAATATTTTTTCTTTCCTTTCGCAAAAAGAGAGTAAAGAAAGGAACGAAATTTAAATTTAAACACTGAAAAAATCAATCGAAAACGACATTATGTAATAATTACTAAAGACGTTTCGTAGTTTCAAATTTTCCAATGAGAACAAGCGTTATCCAGAATTGGTTAATTTCATCCACCCTTAATTATAAGTTTTAGTGTTACATTTACTAAATATAAAAAGGATCGGGTAAATGGATTTATATTTACATTTTCGGCCAATTGATTATGATCGTCTTCGAAGCAGCCTGGGCGTAAAAGATTGGATTCGCTTGTTTGAGGGTCTAAATATTAATACTTGTGTTGATCTATTTTATAATAAAACTTTTAACCTTATACATAAAATGCATCTGTTTTGAATGGGAATAGAACTTCGAATTTTCCGGCATATTATTCAGTCTATTTGCGGCAAATGATCCTGACAAAATCTAGACTATTGAAAAAATCTAAAACATTTGCGACTAATATATATGATGATCAAATTCGCTTATTACGTAAAGCAATCAAGGTTAAAATCAAGCTTGCATACAGAAGTTATATACGTGAAGTTCAAGAAAAATTGAGAGCGGCCCGAAATCTTGCATTACAAAATCTTGCAAGTACAAAATCTTGCATTTTTTAAAATTCATGCAAATAAAATTCTTGCAGTTACAAAATTTTGCAAGTACAAAATCTTGCAAGTACAAAATCTTGCAAATACAAAATCTTGCAAATACAATATTTTGCATTTACAATTTTTTGCAGTTTTAGTATCTGTACCTGTCTTTAGTATCTAACATAATATTTATTGCGTATTCATAAAAGTTCAATATAATTAAAAAAAATTGTGCAGATAGCGATCCGGATAATTAAACTTCAAGAAATACGGCTAATTAGAATGGAAATCTCCATTTTTCAGAATATTTCAACAAAATATTCTGGATAAAGAAGATTTAATCTTCATTTTCCAGAATTTAAATTTTCGTTTCTGATTAATGAAGATTTAATATTAAAATTAAAATGGAAATCTCCATTTTCCAGAATATCTCAACATAATATTCTGGTTAAGAATATTTAATCCTGGACATTTGATTTTTGATATCTCAAGCAAAATTCTACTGTATAATTATCATTAAACAGTAGAATTTTGTCAATGCGATTTGTTATCTTGCATAACAATTTCTCGTACATTTATAGAATCGCATTGTTATGCAAGATTTTGAAATGCAAGATTTTGTAATGCAAGATTTTGTACTTGCAAGATTTTGTAATGCAAGATTTTGTAATGCAAGATTTTGTAATGCAATATTATGGGGCTAACCCAGAAAAATTCCATTAAAGCGATCCAAACTTTTTTTGGAAGTTCAATAAAAACCTGTCTACTAAATCAGAATTTTCAAGTGTGATTTAAGTAATAATTCCAGTGATGTTTTTACTATTTGTGATTGGTTTTCTGAATACTTCAGCAGCGTTTTTTATCCGTCAACTGAATTATCTAATACATTAATTTATTCTTGTAATAACTCAAACTTTATGTGTGGATATGATCGTATTTCTGCAAGAGATGTTCATTTTGCGATTAGTGGGCTTGATGCTAACAAAAGTGGTGGTCCTGACGGCCTACCTAGTAAATTTATAATTGATATAGGTACGTGTTTAGTTAAACTCTTAACAATTATTTTTATTAAATCTATAAACAGTGGCGAAGTTCCCAAACCATAGAAAACTTCTTTTATTATTCCAATTTTTAAATCAGGTACTATTGCGAATGTATCAAACTACCGGGGAGTTTGCGTTAGTAATGTGTTTGCTAAAATTTTTGAAAAACTTATGTTTGAAATTTTGTACAATGAAATAAGGCAATTCATTAATTCATGCTTATTGGAATTTTCCAAGTTTCTTATCAAGTCAGTCAGACAGTAGTGGCCAAGTGGATATAGCGTACACTGATTTTCAAAAGGTTTTACTTTTAAATAAATTGGATAAGTTTGGTATTACCGGCAAATATCAAATTTGGTTGAAATCATATTTAATGGAACGTGTAGTTATTGTTAAATTTAAGGTGTCTATTCCGTACCTCAGGTTCCATACTTGGTCTTATTGTTTATAATATTTATTAATGATATTATTTGTAAATTAAAAAGCAATTGTCTGCTATATCCTGCGATCTTAAAAATCTATTACAAGATGATTTGAACATGTTAACTAAATGGTGCGAAATAAATAAACTAAGTTTAAACATTTCTAAATGTAACAATATTATTTAATAAATTACTTGGATTTGTTTTACGTATTGTCAAGACTTTTCGTCTTATAGAGTTATTATCATTTTGTACAGTCCGTTAGTTAGAAGCCAAGTTGAGTGTTGAACACAAATATGGAATCGTTTTTACGACTGTAACAGTGCTAGAATTGACTCTATTCAACTCAGATTCACGAGAAGACTATTTAAGAGGTTTCGATTAGAAAATTTTGTTCCACAGTCCATTGTTAGCATGCGCGAATACAAGAGGCGGGAATAGAGGGGGTAATTACCCCTCCCAAAATGAAACAAAAACCTCTAAAACACACTTAAAACGACAACATACACAGTTGAAAAAATAACTTTAATTTTTAATACAAGCCTTGCATCACGATTTATGTAAAGCAAGTTATTTTAGATTGTAAAACAGCATTTGCATTAAAAGTTATTTTTAATAAAACTATTAAACATTTTAAAGCAACCTGGTCAAATTAAAAAATTATACCAACAATTCTCTAAAACAAGCCGACTTCAATGTATATATGAATTATAAAGTCAAGCACTTGTTTTGCATTATTGATATAAGATTCACTAACTCAAACCGACTTTTATTAAGTTACAGGTAAACTTTTCATATTCTTAAAACATAATTTAAGTGATCTAGCCCGCCAAACTGCAAATAAATTAGAGTCTCTGAGATGTCGACCCTCAAGGCGCCAAAAACAAAGACCAACAGAAGATTTTATTAACAGGAATAAAAAACAAAAAATCGTGGCTAAAGTTACAAAACTTTAAATGTAACTTCCTTTAAAATTTAATCGTTCATCGTAAGTTTTAAATATTTTATTAAGATCTGGAATATGGCCAATTAGGATGGAACTTCGCCATTTCTTATCCGTTTTTAATGAAATTCAGCATGTATGATGGAAATGGGCACGGTGTGCGGGAAACCGAAAAAAGTTGGTCTAAAATGCCGAAAAAAATTACAGCATGATCTACAGTATCATAATCCATTAAACAGAATTTTTTTTGCTAAAACAGCAAGAGTGTTAAATCAGTCTATTTTGAGTCACGTGTATGAAATAAACCAATCAAAATAACATTACACTGATAATTTCCCTAGGGAAGTTATCAGTCTAATGTTATTTTGATTGGTTTACTTCGTACACGTGACTCAAAATTGACTGATTTAATAGGCTTGCTATTTTAGAAAAAACATACTCTGGCTACTCGATGAAAAGAATTTATAGTTTTATTTTACAATAAATACTGTTTCAAAATGACACTTTCATAGTACAATTTACAATCTAGCTGCCTTACTACTAGAATAAAATAAAATTGCAAATCAGCAATCCGCTCCGGCTTCGGGCTGTTACCAAGCAACGTGCTTTCGAAGAATATAATACAAATATTTCGGGAAATTATCAATGCTCTTGGGATATTACTGCTGAAAATTTTTTGCTCAAGCCTGTTAAATCAGTCTATTTTGAGTCACGTGTACGAAATAAACCAATCAAAATAACATTAGACTGATAACTTCCCTAGGGAAATTATCAGTTATGATGGTTTTAATTGGAATATTTCGTACACGTGACTCGAAACTGACCGATTTAATAGGCTTGCTATTTTAGCAAAACATACTCTGGCTACTAGATGAAAAAGAATTCATAGTTTTATTTTACAATAAATACTGTTTCAAAGCGACACTTTCATAGTACAATTTACAATCTAGCAGCCTTAACTAATTTTGTGTTAAGAAATATTTGTTTATTACAATATAAACATAAATTATTTTATGTAAGAACAGAATAAAATAAAATTGCAAAAAATTTTCTTTTCGAATACCCCTCGAGCATTGATAAATACCTCATAATTTTATTATATTTTCCTCAAGCACGTTGCTACGGCTTCGGGCTGTTACCAAGCAACGTGCTTTCGAAAAATATAATAAAATTATTTCGGGAAATTATCAATGCTCTTGGGATATTACTGCTGAAAATATCATTTCGGCGGCCAATTTGATACAACTTTTATACTTTTTTCTTAATCTGTATTCCTATATCTACAAAATGAACCCTATATCAATATTTTGCGATAACTAGTTTTTGTTTTACAACCAAAAATATACTAAAGGCCGGTATGTATTCACGTTCAATTAAATTGCGCAATATAATTGTGTGACGTCATTATATTGCACAATCTACTCAATTTTTATTCAACATTTTGGATTTTATTGTGCAATAGTGGGCGTAACACAATCATATTGCGCAATTTAATTGTACGTGAATACCGGTCTTAACATACAATCATTGAGGAAGGACTTTACATAGAGAGAGATTTTGCATGACAAAAATATGCATATGGAAATAATTTTTGTTTCGTTTTGAAAGTTTATTTGTGAAGTTGTGAAAAGAATATATAAATTTTAATTATCCCTTTCTATATGCAATAGGACAACTTCGCCTATAAAATACAAATCAAACTGTTTAAATTCATTTTTTGTATACACACACACTTTATATATTATTTGAAATCCACCTTCTTATGATATGGTAGTAGTGCCAAATTGTAAAAACCAGATTTTTTTATTTTTTTATTTCGTTTATTCCTTTATTCATCTCGTATCTTTTATTTCGTGTTGGTTGTGTGTTTTTGAATTAAAACTTGTCCACGCCCTACGGCCGATGATTTGTTGTGATCATTTTTCACTTTATGCTAATCTATTTAAATGTGCATAGAAATACCATAGGATAAAAAGAGAGATTAGAAATTTATACTTTCTTTTCATTTTATCGCTCTGAACGGTTTAGATAAAGATGCCAAATTTTATTTCATGTCATTTTTCTTTCATACAAATTACTTCTCTATTGTTCTTCCTCAATGATACAATGCCGAACATCAAAATACTCTGCCTACTTTGCTTGAAACAATACTAACTCAATGCACTGTGTACGGAAAGGTGAACGAAATTTGCCAAATAGTTATGTATACTGAATTCAATAAAAATTTAACCATTTTGCACAGAATCAAAAATGGACTGAAATTAGACAGGTTAGAAGAGCTGGAAACATACAAAAACAAAAACAACAGCAATTTACTTAACGACAAAATCAACACCAACACCAATAAAAATTACCGACTTAACTTTATCCATAACTTAAAAACAAAGAAGGTGCCAAACAACGGCATAAGCAACAGTATATAAACAGCTTCAAAATAAATTATGTAATATGTAATAGTAAAAAAGAAACTGAAGAAAAAATTATCCTTGAAACAGATATTTCTAAAAAAATTAAAAAATTGTCACAATAAGGAAGAAATAAAAACTACAATATGTTACATGTAAAGCGAAAAAAGGACACAAAAAATGAAGTGAAAATTGCTTGTAAAATCTGGTGCTATATGGATGTAGGCGTTTTAAACTCAATTGCTTTTGTTACGTGTGTGGAAAATTTAAAATTATGACCAATCGCCGCAAAATAAGTGATGAAACCGTTGATTTATATCGACTATACTTTTCACAAAATGTTACTAGTGGTGTAAATTAGACGCCGCGCCGTCTATTGTTTGTACGGAAAGAATTTATGGGTGCGTGAATTATATTCTCGGCACAAACAGAAAAAAATTGGTACTTTGACATACACTGCAACAACATATGTTCAATAACCGTTGCCGCATTCAGATGATGTATTATTCCTGTTCCGGAAATATCAAACCCAACTGAAAAATATTTACCACTAACATTTGAATCTGATGAGAAACACCTGTATCAATGTATTAACCATCAAATATCACTGCGCCATGCAATCACATCGAAAAATCGTTTGGATATTATGGTACGATGCTTGAAACTATCGCAGCGGCAATCCATTCCTTTGTCAAAGGATTTAACATTTTGGCTCCAAATATTCGGATATATGGAACAATAAATCGTCATCGTCATTTTACGAATTTTTTCATATCAATTGAGAATAATTCACTCGCTGTTTGCACTGATATACGTGGTTTGGTTTTCACAATGCACCATGCTCCGCAGATTGGCGATTGTCTATCGATACACAGTGACCTTGAGTTAGTATTGACGATTGGAGCCGTGGTTTTAGACAACATAATGTATAGCCGCTTCACTTCAAAAAATGTCCGCTATACCATATTTTAGTCGTTCTGCGAGCGCTGATGCTAGTTTTTGTATGGTCGCTTCAGTTTTATTTTATTCCGACAGGTAGTGCTTTCTCTACATTTACAATCGTCAATTGTTTCAAGCAAAGTGGGCGGGGTATTTTGATTTTCGGCATTGTATGTTAGTGTATTTTTGGTTGTAAACCAAAAACTAGTTATCGCAAAATATTGATATAGGGTTAATTTTGTAGATAAAGGAATACAGATTAAGAAAAAAGTATAAAAGTTGTATCATTTTTAATTTAAGGTGGTATTCCACTAAATAAAAATGTGCTGTGAGTAAAATTAAAGGAAGAAAAAAGTATATATTTGGTAGATGGGGAATGAAACAAAAAACCTTCTCAGTACAAAAATATTTGTGTTTGTAGTAGTGTAGACTCCTATTGACGATTGGAGCCGTGGTTTTAGACAACATTATACATAGCCGCTTCACTTTAAAAAATTTCCGCTATACCATATTTTAGTCGTTCTGCGAGCGCTGATGCTAGTTTTTGTATGGTCGCTTCAGTTTTATTTTATTCCGACAGGTAGTGCTTTCTCTACATTTACAATCGTCAATAAAAAGTATCAAATCGAGAACTTTTAATAGGAGTGTCCCTAGTACACGTACATAAAATTTGTATATGATGAAAAATAATTCTCGCACACACTCATAAGTTTAATATGATTACGATTTTAATAAGATTCTTTCGGCTTTTTATAGACACAATATATTAATAATAATGGCATTCACAACATTTTCGACTTGTCAATCAGAAAAATGAAGAGGCCAGTCATTTATAATATATCTACCAAAAAAAGTAGAAATATCAAAATCCCCCCCGTACTTTAACCCCAGAGTTAATACAAAATGTATTTTGACTCTAAAAAAGAAAACCTTTCCTTGCGTTTTCGTGGGTAGTCTGGTTTCGTACTGATAATCTCAAAACAAGCTAAGTCAACTACACTCTTTCTTCATACTTAAAGTATGGAGTTGGAATTGTATTTTTGTAGTTTGGTCGTAGCTACCTGATGAGTAGATCGAACTTTTTGTTTTGAGATTATCAGTACGAAACCAGACTACCCACGAAAACGCAAGGAAAGGTTTTCTTTTTTAGAGTCAAAATACATTTTGTATTAACTCTGGGGTTAAAGTACGGGGGGGATTTTGATATTTCTACTTTTTTTGGTAGATATATTATAAATGACTGGCCTCTTCATTTTTCTGATTGACAAGTCGAAAATGTTGTGAATGCCATTATTATTAATATATTGTGTCTATAAAAAGCCGAAAGAATCTTATTGATTTAATACAGACAACTAAACTTCTCTTTCGATTACGATTTTATGGTAGAGATTTTTTTAATTTTTTATTCTGTGACTGAAATTATTCGAAAAAACGAAATTCTGATATGAGTATTAATAATATTTAATTTATTAGATAATTTTGAGACGAAAAAATAATCGAATAAATACTAAATTACTAGAGACTTAAATTTTTTTAGCAATCATTGGTTATGTTTTTGTTTAATGTCAAATTTCCCCTTAAAATGTTTGCTATAAAACAATAAAAAAAAAAACACATGACGTGTTTTTGGTGGAGATTTTTTTAATTTTTACGGAAAATATACTAAAAAATATAATCCTGATATGGGTATTAATAATATTTAATTTTTAGATAATTTTGAGATGTAAAACTAACCGAATTAATAGTAATATTAATTTTTTCAAAATAATTCGAAAATTTATTATGGTTATGTTTTTGTGTGCTGTCAATATTTCTCCTTAAAATTTTGCTATAAAAAAAAAATTAAAAAAAAAAAACGTTCACCCTTATTATGATTTCGATCGACGATCGACAATCGACACGACTCTGTGTTGCCTTTTCTTTTTTCGTATTGTTTTTATCAAATGAAAAAAAGAAAACGCAATACAGAGTCGTGTCGATTGTCGATCGACGCGACAATCATAATAGGGATGGTTGTCTTGGTCTATTACATATAGAGTTTCGGACTTTTTGCTCTTTTCCTCTTTTTTACTATGAGTAAAATTTTAGGAATTTTTCTAGTGGAATAGTACCATTATTCCTTTTAAAATTGGCCGCCGAAATGATATTTTCAATTAAAATTAAAAAAATCTCGTTTTTTCGTGATTTCTTTGTTAAATGATCAGGTACGATTTTCTGTTTAATGGATTATAACACTGTAGAGCATACTGTAGTTAAAAATGATGCTAGTTTTTTTCGGCATTTTAGACCAAACGTTTTCGGCTTCCCGCACACCGTGTGGGATTCTCAAATGATTTTTAGATAAAGTTTTGGTATATGGCTACTGAGGAAGAAATTTGACCATTTCTTATCCGATTTTGATGAAATTCAGCTTGCACGATGGAAATGAGATTCTAAAATGATTTATAGAATAAGTCATTAAATACATCAAATAATCATTTTACTGTCCCATTTACATCGTACTAGATAAACTTCATCAAAATCGATTAGTAAATTAACAAATTCCTTTATAATTGACCATATTTCAGAATTTAAACATCGTCAATTTCATTAAAATCGGATAATAAATAGAATCGACCATTGAACCTCAACAATTTATCGAAATTGTTGTTTTTCGCAGGGGTTATATGGACAATTTCCAGAAAACACAACTTTTTCTAACGTGCAAATTAAACCAAATATTTGTGCCTATTACACTTTAGTCGGAATCGGCCATAGAATCTCCACAATTTAATAAATTCGCGGCTTTTCCAGGAGGTGATATGGGCGATTTCCAGAAATCCGACATTTAATTGACATTCAAATTCAAACAAAGTGAATTTAATTTATTGGCCAAGATTCAATTTTGTGCATATTACATTTCAGCTAAAATCGGCTATAGAAATTCCACAAATTATTATAATCGAGGTTTTTCGAACAGGTTATTTGGACAATTTCTAAAAATCAAACATTTTACTACAGAGCGAATTAAAACATACATAGAGTAGATAATACTGGCCAAGATTCATACAGAATAAGTTGAAATTTTTAATAATTAGCCGAAAACAAACGTTTACCCATTGATATAAAAGCTTCATGAATTAGAATAGGCTTAAATTGAAATACATATGGAATATAATTGAAGAAGAATTTATTAACTTTAATCTTGCTATGTCAAATTTTATCCATTTCTAAACTCAATAGATTGACCGAAATGTTAAAAATTGCACTGGAGCAACCCGGTTTTTTAAAAATTAATCAAAACCAAAATTTAACCGGAACGAAAAATAAAAATTAGTTACGTAACCGTTAAACCGGAAAGAACCTAATTTCATTCGATTCAACTCTTGGCTTTTGACCAGTTTATACACCGGTAAATTTAACTGGTAACGACGTCTCTGCTTTAATATAATACAAGTTATAAAATATATAAGAAAACCTATTATCTCTATCTGCAATAAAAGCGAAGCCCTCTGATCTCTTCAATAAAGAAATATTAAATATAAATTAATAAGAATACTTATCCAGCTACTCTTACATACATACATATTAAAACCGCAAGCAGTAATAATCAGTTTCTTCAAAATATTGGGAAATACAATTTTTTATATATTTTGTTCCAGTTTGGTGACGATCGTCTAACGAAAAAGTTGTTTAACAATCTTTTTAATGGCCAAATTTGCCGTAATCTTTTGCATTATCCTAATTCTGGTTATCCAGGTAATAAACTATTTATCCGTTGCAATAACCTACATATAATAAAATATATTTACATTATTTTTGTTTTGTAGTATACATTCGCAGATTGGGACGACGATTCTAATAGTCCGACCACCGTAGATGATATAATGGAACAACTTCAAACCATTTTTAATTCTGATAGGTTTCAAGTAAGTCAATATTTTATAAAATATTTAAGCTTCACAAACTATAAACTCATTTTATTTTTCATTTTAGGATGCTAATTCAGAAGCCATAAAACTTGGTGAAGAAATTGAAACTATCTTTAAGGAGATTAAGGGTCGGGTGAATCAGACATAATCACAATTTTGTTTTCACGTACGTTTCTAAAATAAATTTGAACTTTGATTCGACTTAATGTGTATGTATCTTCTAATAAAGAGAATGTTATTTTCGAGAACGTTATTGTGTGTTATTTGTGTTTCACATCAATCTGTCAACTAAAAACTTCTATTTTGCCGTGATCTGCTAAGCATGTTTAACATAAGAATATTTTTGGCCAAATTGAGTTATTGATGCCGAATTGCCAATAGACAGCCCTTTAATTTTTCTTACTTTTTCTCAAAATTGGAGTTTTTAACATTGTTTTTAAGATATCGTCATCATGCTTCATAATTTTTGTTCTGATGGCTGCTGAGCGTTTTTTGCTTTATGTATCTAATTCTCTATTATGAGTGATTTCACTTATTTTGCATATTTCATTGATTGTTAAGTTTCTTCTTCACTTGCGTGTTTCTTATATCGATAACTACTATACGATCTCTTAACAATTCATTTGACATTTAGGTGGTACTCAAGATTGGGCAGTAAAAAATTAAATTACGTAATGAAAATACAAATTACAGTTTGTATCTTGTATTTTAATTACTCACTTTTCAAGTAAAGGTATTTTGAATTTTAATTACCTTAGTTTTTATAATTTTGTCGTCAAATTTTTACAAGACTAATTAAAACCTGGTTCCACATTTTGTAATGTGACTATAAAACCTTAATGCTAACTTCCGTTGTATTAATGAAATGTTGTTTTACTAAACTACTTTTGTCAAGTCAAATTTATCAATTTACAAAATGCACAGTAATTGTAATTGTATTTTAATTACTCATTTTACAACGTAATTTGCCCAGCCTTGGTGGCTGGACTAATTTTTTAAGCCGTATTACACGTATTGAACATATATAGTATGTAGATGTCATAGTAGATCGCCTTCATTTACCTTAATTTATACCTTCATTCCTTCTACATTTATACCTTCATTTTCCGGACTGACTTTGAAGGTGAATGTATCATCGAAGGGACGCCAATGTAGTCCAAGTATGGTCACTGTAGCATTTACATCACCATATAATCGCATAGTTTCCTCATCACCAAAATCGTCACTTATAAACTGCGGATATTAGTGCGCCATTCTCTTAACAAAAACCCCCCTTTTGTAAAGTATCTGAGATCTTTCTCTTTTGTTGAGTCGCCTGTCGCACATCATCGAAGCCCGACAAAAAATCATCAACGTAAAAATTATTTATCACTTGCTGTAAAATATTCTCGTCATCGCAATAGCGAGCTAGTTGATGGAGAGTACGAATTGCCAAATAGGCGAAATATGCCAGACTAAACGTCACTCGGGTTAATCGGTAATGTCGTATTTGTTCATTTGAATTTTCTCGCCATAATACTCGCTGATAGTTAGTGTCATCAGGAGCGTCGGAATTTTAATAAAGTGATCCAGAGTGTGGGTTGTATAGTTGGTCCTACCATCAGAGTATCATTTAGAGAAGTGCCATTTGTAGTTTTAGCTGAACCGTCAAAAACTACTCGTACCTTTGTCGTTTCACTGGATTCCTTTATTACGGCATGATGAGGTAAATAAAAAGTGTCTTCGTCACGTAGATTTGGTTGGCTTTGAGGTATTTCCACCATGTATCCCTGTTCTACATATTCTCGCATTTGTTGAATATATTGGTTTCGCAGTTCTCCATCGTTTGACAGTTTCCGCTCGAGCGCTAAGAATCGTTTGGATGCCATCAGTAAAGAATTTATCAGTTTGGTTGATGTTCTCCGGAAAGGAAGTTGAACCATGTATCGCCCATCTCGTTGACTTTCCACTATGTTGTATCATAAAAGGTTTCGCACTCCTCATCTTCCGGTGAAATTTGTTTTATTTGAGGTAAATCTTCAATTTCCCAAAATTGTCGCAGTGTTTCGTTTATGTTTACATCTAATTGAATATTTGATGTCGTCACCATGCAAGTTGATGTCCTCAAATCGGATAGGGATTTGGATTGACCGGACACTACCCAACCGACTACAGTCTTTTGTAAGATGGTAGTCCCAAATTTTTTCTGCTTGTGATTTAGGAGGGTGAAGAATTTGTCTGCTCCGATCAAAACATCTATAGGGGCTGGTTTATTGAATTCTGGATCAGCTAGTTGTATATTTTCCATTCGTGGAAACTCTCCGGTTGCTATGCAGTATCCTGGTATCTTCTGTGGTAATTTATTCAGGATTAACGCATCGATATTTGTACGCTTGGATTATATAAAGATCCCATCACTATTATACTTCTTCCTCTGGATTGGCCTGAACCAGCTGTTATCCCAGTTATGTTGACGTTGGCTCTTTCCCTCTTTAGTTTTTCCAAATTGGTTGGTAATAAGAACGCTCGCTGTTGGTAAAATAGCTTGGATTTGGTTTGTTGATGCATGATGGCGTTGAAATTGGTTGATTCAGTTTTGGTCTCATTCATCTCTGCGTTGGGTTCAGTATGTAACGTAACATGATGTCTACGTTTACGTATTTTACAGTTAAATCGTGATTTGCAAACGACAGCCTGATGAGTTGACGATAAACAATTGAAGCACAGCTTTTTCTCTGCTACAATCTGCTTTCGTTCTATATATTTCTCACATTTCCCGAGGTAATATTCCTCTGCACATAACGGACAAGATGTTTGTGCTTGGGTTAACATTGCTGCAACTCGTTTTGTGGAACTCGGCTTCACCTTCTGCATGGAATCAAGGCTTTCAAGCGCATCACTTCTCTTACTAAGAAATCAGCTTCTGCAGTCGCGCGAGCCCATGCTTCTGCAACCGCGAATGACCTCATCAGATACATCGACGAGATGATGAAGTGACAACACTGGCGTAAGGTTGGTTGCTCCATAAATTGTTTTAACAAAGCATGCACCACATGCTTCCTTTTATCGTATCGAACTTTAACTTTGTCCCATGCTTCATCGTTATTAGCCTCAGTGACACTTAGATGATTTATCAACGAAAACGCCTCTCCCTTGAGTAGCTCTTTTAAGTACTGTAATTTGTGTACCTTCCTTATAACACTATTTTTATGTATGAAGGCTTCAAACAAATCTCGAAAAGAAGGAAACTCTGTTTCCACTGAATGTTGGAATATTTACACGTGGTAAACGCACCTCACTTTCCCGTTTATTTAAATTCGAAATTTTGTGTAAAAAGTTAGATTGATTCAGAATAAGGTCGTACATTGTATTGAGCCTAACTAATTTTTGTTTTAATTCATAATGACACGTTTCAATTTTCTCGATCATCTCGGCATTCGCGCCATCGAATTTACCCTTAAGATTTCTTTCTAAAATCTCAAAATCATTCCATTCGTCATACAGAAGCGGCGAAAACGTTTAATATCATTGATATTTAGAGCTTGAGCTTTAATTTGTTCGATAGTTTTCAAAATGCGTTTCAGTGCTCTTTTTTCCGCCATTTTGAATTACAGTGATTTTCACTGATGGGGTAAGATTTTCACTTCACTTAAAATGCACTGATAAATCGATTTCGATTTGCAAGCAAATATCGTTGTAAGAATACCGTTTAATTTATTTTCGAAATCACGGAATTTGTGAAAATATTAATATAAAGTTTCTATACTCACGCAGTTTAAATCCGGATATCCGGCTCGAAGAACCAATGTATAGATTGTACTACCGTTGGATTTGTTTGGATTCTGTTGTCCTAGATCCAGTTAAATAAATCCGTTTTATTCTTTAATTAATTGTATTTACGTATCCGGGTGCTTTGCGATGGTCGTATTTATCGTGGCGGTGTATGCAATTCCAAATTAAAGCGGGGTCAATAAGTCGTAACAGAATCTTTCTTTTCCAATTAGGGCGTGGTTCGATAATTTCGTTGTAATATTCCTCTTATCCAGTTGAGTGCGGGTTAATAATATATCGGTGCGGTATCTCTCATACCCTTGACAGACTAGGGATTAGCTAAGCGCGATTAGTGATTTTTTCGAGATTAGCTGTAGTGTGTCAAGTTTAAGATTAGCTAATCTCGTTACATCTCGCTAATTTGTTTACATTTTGAGGTTAGAATTTGTCTATTTTGAATTACGTTTTTCCTCACATTTATTCACAATAATTAATGTAATTTTCATTTAGATAACACACTAGCACGAGAACTTTTGATAACATTTAAGATAATTTTAATATCATTAGCTTGCCTCGAATAAATTGAAATTTAAAATCGAGATTTTTTATTGTTTTGCTTTAACATGCAAAATGACATTTCTTTTTAAATGTGCCTAGTTCGTATCTTAAATGGGTATAACCTTAGACCATACAATAGAATGGACCGCTAGCGAATTGACGTTTCCATATAAAATTGTAAAGTAGCCTGTCTCCAACATCTGCAGCGCAAAGTAGCCTTGTGACCGATAGGGTAACTATAACAAATATAATTTAAATTAGTACCCACAGATGTCACTACAAAATTCAGTAGATACACTTAGTACCAACAGGAGTCACTGCACATTTAAATTTACATATACATGAAATAAAAAACGATAATTCAAAAAAAATATTTTATTGACCCATAAAATGGATAATTTTATTTAACTTTGTTCTAAAATAAGACTTATTATTTAGATTTATAAGATTTACGATGAATGAAGTGCAGTGACATCTGTTGTATAAACAAATCTACTTAATTTGGTAGCGACATCTGTGGGTACTAATTTTGATTTAACTTGCTATAGTTACCCTATCGGTCACAAGGCTACTTTGCGCTGCAGATGTTGGAGAGAGTCAAAAGCCATTGCTGGTGGTCCATTATACTATATGGTCTAAGGGTATAACGTTTTATATCCAGTGGTGTTGTTAGTATTTTTTATATTTTTTAATTTTACATGTTATTTTAGAATTTAGCTATAAAATAATGAGAATTTTTAATATTTTCCAATATAAATTACATTATGTAATGGTATCAAATTTCACATATCTATTGCTTTTAAAAATATTACTCAGCCGACCCTTCTCTGAATTTTTAATTTTTTTTAACTACTTCACTGTTGGCTGCGCACAATGATGAATAAATGAGTTTCGCTGAGATATTATTTTCACTATACCTTAATCTATATTAAAAACATTTGCGAGTATTTTGGTAAATCCGTTCTGTAAACTGTTCAATCATTCCTTAACCACTGCTGTGTTTCCCGAAAAATGGAAAATCTCTAAAATAACTCCAATCTTTAAATCAGACAAACGGGATGAGGATGACGTCACATGTTACAGAGGAATATCATTTCATCATCAGTTTCTAAATTATTTAAACTAGTTGTATGAAATGCTTTTAAATCAACACTAATACGTCATATATCTGCAAACCAGCATGGGTTTAACCTGGTTGAATTCGCCAGCCAAGTAATAAGGGAGATAGAAAAACATCATCAAGTAGATGTAGCTTATATTGATTTCAGTATGGCTTTTGATTCTAGATATCATTATAAAGCACTCCAAAGTCTATTCGCATTTGGATTTTCATTAGATTACATTAATTGGTTCAAGTCATACTGAACAAACCGTCTACAATATGTAAAAATTGGAAATTAAAAATTCAACGTTATCAAAGTGACATCGGGGGTTCCTCAAGGATCACATATTGCAGCATGGATTTTTATTGTTTTCATTGATCGGATAACCAAAATCATAAACAATTTGAATCTTCTCATATTTGCTGATGACGTAAAAATTTATCGTACGATTGAAGAAATTCGTGATGCTGACACACTGCAAGATGACTTCAATAGACTTAGTGAGTGATGTGACCAAAACACTTTACACTTAAACATCAAGAAGTGCAAAATTATGTCTTTTCATCGTGAAACGAATCCGATAATACTAACATACAGTGTTACACAAACTTTATTTACACAATATTTCGCTTGTATAAGATCTCAAGTGGGATATGCTGTAATCGTCTGGAATCCCTATTATGATGTGCGCATCAAAAGAATTGAAAGCATACAAAAAAAGTTGTTGATATTCTTGTTGAAAAAAACTGGCTGGGAATATGACTATAACCACAGATAAGAATATCAGATGTTTCAAGCCGAACAAGTTTTTGGCAATTCATTCTGGAACCCAAAACCTGAAACTCAAACCAATTTAAATTTTTTTTGCTGAGGTTCCATCTAACGTTTAATAGAATAAAGAAAGTTAGTAGAGACACATTTTAATAAGCTCATGGTTTTTTAGAAGATTTCGTCCATTTTTGTTGTAAAAAATTACAATTACAATTTTTGCTTTAATAATTAAACTTTAAAATTAAATATAACAAATAAAATTGTTCAATAAAAGCAAATATTTATTCAAAAATATTTATATTTATTTACGATAGATGGTGTTAGGCGAATCATTTTTGTATTATTTTGAGTCCAAGATAAAATATTACAGACACATTTAATATTGGGTTCCAGTTCAATAAACCGCAAAATCATTCGGGCTTGGTTCATCTGATATTCTTATCTGTGCTATAACATACCTTTTTATCAATTTTATCAAAATGTGGCTCGCTTTACCACCATATTCGACTAGGTGCAAAGAATATGAAATGTCCACCCTTGAAAACAGACGTCTTCTTCTGGATGCTGCTTTTATGGGAAACGTCCTATTTGGCCACATCGATTCAGCATTTGTATTGGAAAACATATCCATAAATGTTCCAAGCAGGACATTGTGAAATCACCGACTTGTGGCGCTAGAACGCCATTAAGTTAATTTAAATTAATTTTAATATTTTTTAAATTTGTTTTTGCATAATTTTAAATTTTAATAATTGATTATTTTTTATACATACATACATATATGAAATAATAAATGTTAATAACAAAATCGATTTTTTTACTTTAATAAATAAATAAATTCTGCGGCCAAATTCGGATTCAACATCGAAAAATACATCAAATATGATGACTAACCTTGTTTCTGCTACTTTTACTTTGTCAACCAGTGTTATCTATATCACCTACAAGCATTATCTATAGTGGCAATACGTCTTTGTTTTAAATATATTATGATTTTCGTTTTCATTCCTACGTGAATTTCCGTTCAATTTTTAATATGCACTTTTTTACTAAACCCCGCTAATGATGTTTTCATTTCACAAGTCAACGAAGTATGGCCGGATATTATCGAATGATTCGATATCGAATAAAATTCATGATACGACATGACATGATACGACTAAAAATACGACGTACTAAATATTTTAATTTTTGTTGTGTAGTTAGCAGGGCCGTTCTTATATATTTAGGCGCCCTGGGCTAAAAATATTAGGCGCCTTTGAAGAAGCAAAAAAAAAGTTTCCCAGTGCAGAATCATCTTCTGTTTTAAAACCACTACATTCGACACCATGAAATTTTAGAGAAACTACAAGACATGAAGTTCAAACAGCATTTAGAAAAGAGAGGCACTTAATTCCAGAAACGAAAAAACGTTAGTGATTTCGACGATCGGAGACGATACAATGCATAAAATGAGAAAACCGGATGATTGTGAAAATGTGTACTAGCATTGATACCTCTATCAATAGGCGTTGAGACCTGTAATTGTCATACAAACGGCCATTTGGATCGGTCGAATATTTCTACACGTTCCGTGGAAAATTCAATTTTCTTGAAAATCAACAGAACTATAGCCCACAAATTCAGAGCCACAAAAATCGAAAATCTGCAAATGTGCTCCGATTTCGATGATTGATACCTCTATCAATAGGCGTTGAGACCTGTAATTGTCATACAAACGGCCATTTCGATCGGTCAACAATTTCTACACGTTTCGTGGAAAATGCAATTTGTTTGAAAATCAACTGAACTATTATAGCTCACAAATTCAGAGCCACAAAAATCGAAAATCTGCAAATGTGCTCCGATTTCGATGATTGATACCTCTATCAATAGGCGTTGAGACCTGTAATTGTCATACAAACGGCCATTTCGATCGGTCAACAATTTCTACACGTTTCGTGGAAAATGCAATTTTTTTGAAAATCAACTGAACTATTATAGCCCACAAATTCAGAGCCACAAAATTCGAAAATCTGCAAATGTGCTCCGATTTCCATGATTGATACCTCTATCAATAGGCGTTGAGACCTGTAATTGTCATACAAACGGCCATTTTGATCGGTCAAACATTTCTCCACGTTCCGTAGAAATTTCAATTTTTTTGAAAATCAACTGTATAGCTCACAAATTCAGAGCCACAAAAATCGAAAATCTGCAAATGTGCTCCGATTTCGATGATTGATACCTCTATCAATAAGCGTTGAGACCTGTAATTGTCATACAAACGGCCATTTCGATCGGTCAACAATTTCTACACGTTTCGTGGAAAATGCAATTTTTTTGAAAATCAACTGAACTATAGCCCACAAATTCAGAGCCACAAAAATCGAAAATCTTCAAATGTGCTCCGATTTCGATGATTGATACCTCTATCAATAGGCGTTGAGACCTGTAATTGTCATACAAACGGCCATTTGGATCGGTCGAATATTTTCACACGTTCCGTGGAAAATGCAATTTTTTTGAAAATCAACTGAACTATTATAGCCCACAAATTGAGAGCCACAAAACTCGAAATTCTGCAAATGTGCTCCGATTTCGATGATTGATACCTCTACCAATAGGCGTTGAGACCTGTAATTGTCATACAAACGGCCATTTCGATCGGTCAAACATTTCTCCACGTTCCGTAGAAATTTCAATTTTTTTGAAAATCAACTGTATAGCTCACAAATTCAGAGCCACAAAAATCGAAAATCTGCAAATGTGCTCCGATTTCGATGATTGATACCTCTATCAATAGGCGTTGAGACCTGTAATTGTCATACAAACGGCCATTTCGATCGGTCAACAATTTCTACACGTTTCGTGGAAAATGCAATTTTTTTGAAAATCAACTGAACTATTATAGCCCACAAATTCAGAGCCACAAAAATCGAAAATCTGCAAATGTGCTCCGATTTCGATGATTGATACCTCTATCAATAGGCGTTGACACCTGTAATTGTCATACAAACGGCCATTTCGATCGGTCAAACATTTCTACATGTTCCGTGGAAAATGCAATTTTTTTGAAAATCAACTGAACTATAGCCCACAAATTCAGAGCCACAAAATTCGAAAATCTGCAAATGCCCTCGGATTTCGATGATTGATAAGTCTACCAATAGGCGTTGAGACCTGTAATTGTCATACAAACGGCCATTTCGATCGGTCAACAATTTCTACACGTTTCGTGGAAAATGCAATTTTTTTGAAAATCAACTGAACTATAGCCCACAAATTCAGAGCCACAAAAATCGAAAATCTGCAAATGTGCTCCGATTTCGATGATTGATACCTCTATCAATAGGCGTTGAGACCTGTAATTGTCATACAAACGGCCATTTGGATCGGTCGAATATTTTCACACGTTCCGTGGAAAATGCAATTTTTTTGAAAATCAACTGAACTTTTATAGCCCACAAATTCAGAGCCACAAAACTCGAAATTCTGCAAATGTGCTCCGATTTCGATGATTGATACCTCTATCAATAGGCGTTGAGACCTGTAATTGTCATACAAACGGCCATTTCGATCGGTCAAACATTTCTACATGTTCCGTGGAAAATTCAATTTTTTTGAAAATCAACTGAACTATAGCCCACAAATTCAGAGCCACAAAATTCGAAAATCTGCAAATGCCCTCGGATTTCGATGATTGATAAGTCTACCAATAGGCGTTGAGACCTGTAATTGTCATACAAACGGCCATTTCGATCGGTCAAACATTTCTCCACGTTCCGTAGAAATTTCAATTTTTTTGAAAATCAACTGTACCTATAGCTCACAAATTCAGAGCCACAAAAATCGAAAATCTGCAAATGTGCACCGATTTCGATGATTGATACCTCTATCAATAGGCGTTGAGACCTGTAATTGTCATACAAACGGCCATTTCGATCGGTCAACAATTTCTACACGTTTCGTGGAAAATGCAATTTTTTTGAAAATCAACTGAACTATAGCCCACAAATTCAGAGCCACAAAATTCGAAAATCTTCAAATGCCCTCGGATTTCGATGATTGATAAGTCTACCAATAGGCGTTGAGACCTGTAATTGTCATACAAACGGCCATTTCGATCGGTCAAACATTTCTCCACGTTCCGTAGAAATTTCAATTTTTTTGAAAATCAACTGTATAGCTCACAAATTCAGAGCCACAAAAATCGAAAATCTGCAAATGTGCTCCGATTTCGATGATTGATACCTCTATCAATAGGCGTTGAGACCTGTAATTGTCATACAAACGGCCATTTCGATCGGTCAACAATTTCTACACGTTCCGTGGAAAATGCAATTTTTTTGAAAATCAACTGAACTATTATAGCCCACAAATTCAGAGCCGCAAAATTCGAAAATCTGCAAATGTGCTCCGATTTCGATGATTGATACCTCTATCAATAGGCGTTGAGACCTGTAATTGTCATACAAACGGCCATTTCGATCGGTCAAACATTTCTCCACGTTCCGTAGAAATTTCAATTTTTTTGAAAATCAACTGAACTATAGCCCACAAATTCAGAGCCACAAAATTCGAAAATCTTCAAATGCCCTCGGATTTCGATGATTGATAAGTCTACCAATAGGCGTTGAGACCTGTAATTGTCATACAAACGGCCATTTCGATCGGTCAAACATTTCTCCACGTTCCGTAGAAATTTCAATTTTTTTGAAAATCAACTGTATAGCTCACAAATTCAGAGCCACAAAAATCGAAAATCTGCAAATGTGCTCCGATTTCGAAGATTGATACCTCTATCAATAGGCGTTGAGACCTGTAATTGCCATACAAACGGCCATTTCGATCGGTCAACAATTTCTACACGTTCCGTGGAAAATGCAATTTGTTTGAAAATCAACTGAACTATTATAGCTCACAAATTCAGAGCCACAAAAATCGAAAATCTGCAAATGTGCTCCGATTTCGATGATTGATACCTCTATCAATAGGCGTTGAGACCTGTAATTGTCATACAAACGGCCATTTCGATCGGTCAAACATTTCTCCACGTTCCGTAGAAATTTCAATTTTTTTGAAAATCAACTGAACTATTATAGCCCACAAATTCAGAGCCACAAAATTCGAAAATCTGCAAATGTGCTCCGATTTCCATGATTGATACCTCTATCAATAGGCGTTGAGACCTGTAATTGTCATACAAACGGCCATTTTGATCGGTCAAACATTTCTCCACGTTCCGTAGAAATTTCAATTTTTTTGAAAATCAACTGTATAGCTCACAAATTCAGAGCCACAAAAATCGAAAATCTGCAAATGTGCTCCGATTTCGATGATTGATACCTCTATCAATAAGCGTTGTGACCTGTAATTGTCATACAAACGGCCATTTCGATTGGTCAACAATTTCTACACGTTTCGTGGAAAATGCAATTTTTTTGAAAATCAACTGAACTATTATAGCCCACAAATTCAGAGCCACAAAATTCGAAAATCTGCAAATGTGCTCCGATTTCCATGATTGATACCTCTATCAATAGGCGTTGAGACCTGTAATTGTCATACAAACGGCCATTTTGATCGGTCAAACATTTCTCCACGTTCCGTAGAAATTTCAATTTTTTTGAAAATCAACTGTATAGCTCACAAATTCAGAGCCACAAAAATCGAAAATCTGCAAATGTGCTCCGATTTCGATGATTGATACCTCTATCAATAAGCGTTGAGACCTGTAATTGTCATACAAACGGCCATTTCGATCGGTCAACAATTTCTACACGTTTCGTGGAAAATGCAATTTTTTTGAAAATCAACTGAACTATAGCCCACAAATTCAGAGCCACAAAAATCGAAAATCTTCAAATGTGCTCCGATTTCGATGATTGATACCTCTATCAATAGGCGTTGAGACCTGTAATTGTCATACAAACGGCCATTTGGATCGGTCGAATATTTTCACACGTTCCGTGGAAAATGCAATTTTTTTGAAAATCAACTGAACTATTATAGCCCACAAATTCAGAGCCACAAAACTCGAAATTCTGCAAATGTGCTCCGATTTCGATGATTGATACCTCTATCAATAGGCGTTGAGACCTGTAATTGTCATACAAACGGCCATTTCGATCGGTCAAACATTTCTACATGTTCCGTGGAAAATTCAATTTTTTTGAAAATCAACTGAACTATAGCCCACAAATTCAGAGCCACAAAATTCGAAAATCTGCAAATGCCCTCGGATTTCGATGATTGATAAGTCTACCAATAGGCGTTGAGACCTGTAATTGTCATACAAACGGCCATTTCGATCGGTCAAACATTTCTCCACGTTCCGTAGAAATTTCAATTTTTTTGAAAATCAACTGTATAGCTCACAAATTCAGAGCCACAAAAATCGAAAATCTGCAAATGTGCTCCGATTTCGATGATTGATACCTCTATCAATAGGCGTTGAGACCTGTAATTGTCATACAAACGGCCATTTCGATCGGTCAACAATTTCTACACGTTTCGTGGAAAATGCAATTTTTTTGAAAATCAACTGAACTATTATAGCCCACAAATTCAGAGCCACAAAATTCGAAAACCTGCAAATGTGCTCCGATTTCGATGATTGATACCTCTATCAATAGGCGTTGAGACCTGTAATTGTCATACAAACGGCCATTTCGATCGGTCAAACATTTCTCCACGTTCCGTAGAAATTTCAATTTTTTTGAAAATCAACTGTATAGCTCACAAATTCAGAGCCAGAAAAATCGAAAATCTGCAAATGTGCTCCGATTTCGATGATTGATACCTCTATCAATAGGCGTTGACACCTGTAATTGTCATACAAACGGCCATTTCGATCGGTCAAACATTTCTACATGTTCCGTGGAAAATTCAATTTTTTTGAAAATCAACTGAACTATAGCCCACAAATTCAGAGCCACAAAATTCGAAAATCTGCAAATGCCCTCGGATTTCGATGATTGATAAGTCTACCAATAGGCGTTGAGACCTGTAATTGTCATACAAACGGCCATTTCGATCGGTCAACAATTTCTACACGTTTCGTGGAAAATGCAATTTTTTTGAAAATCAACTGAACTATAGCCCACAAATTCAGAGCCACAAAAATCGAAAATCTTCAAATGTGCTCCGATTTCGATGATTGATACCTCTATCAATAGGCGTTGAGACCTGTAATTGTCATACAAACGGCCATTTCGATCGGTCAACAATTTCTACACGTTTCGTGGAAAATGCAATTTTTTTGAAAATCAACTGAACTATAGCCCACAAATTCAGAGCCACAAAAATCGAAAATCTTCAAATGTGCTCCGATTTCGATGATTGATACCTCTATCAATAGGCGTTGAGACCTGTAATTGTCATACAAACGGCCATTTGGATCGGTCAAACATTTCTCCACGTTCCGTAGAAATTTCAATTTTTTTGAAAATCAACTGAACTATAGCCCACAAATTCAGAGCCACAAAAATCGAAAATCTGCAAATGTGCTCCGATTTCGATGATTGATACCTCTATCAATAGGCGTTGAGACCTGTAATTGTCATACAAACGGCCATTTCGATCGGTCGAATATTTTCACACGTTCCGTGGAAAATGCAATTTTTTTGAAAATCAACTGAACTATTATAGCCCACAAATTCAGAGCCACAAAACTCGAAATTCTGCAAATGTGCTCCGATTTCCATGATTGATACCTCTATCAATAGGCGTTGAGACCTGTAATTGTCATACAAACGGCCATTTCGATCGGTCGAATATTTTCACACGTTCCGTGGAAAATGCAATTTTTTTGAAAATCAACTGAACTATTATAGCCCACAAATTCAGAGCCACAAAACTCGAAATTCTGCAAATGTGCTCCGATTTCGATGATTGATACCTCTATCAATAGGCGTTGACACCTGTAATTGTCATACAAACGGCCATTTCGATCGGTCAAACATTTCTACATGTTCCGTGGAAAATGCAATTTGTTTGAAAATCAACTGAACTATAGCCCACAACTTCAGGGCCACAAAATTCGAAAATCTGCAAATGCCCTCGGATTTCGATGATTGATAAGTCTACCAATAGGCGTTGAGACCTGTAATTGTCATACGAACGGCCATTTCGATCGGTCAAACATTTCTCCACGTTCCGTAGAAATTTCAATTTTTTTGAAAATCAACTGTATAGCTCACAAATTCAGAGCCACAAAAATCGAAAATCTGCAAATGTGATCCGATTTCGATGATTGATACCTCTATCAATAGGCGTTGAGACCTGTAATTGTCATACAAACGGCCATTTCGATCGGTCAACAATTTCTACACGTCCCGTGGAAAACGCAATTTTTTTGAAAATCAACTGAACTATTATAGCCCACAAATTCAGAGCCACAAAATTCGAAAATCTGCAAATGTGCTCCGATTTCGATGATTGATACCTCTATCAATAGGCGTTGAGACCTGTAATTGTCATACAAACGGCCATTTCGATCGGTCAAACATTTCTCCACGTTCCGTAGAAATTTCAATTTTTTTGAAAATCAACTGTATAGCTCACAAATTCAGAGCCACAAAAATCGAAAATCTGCAAATGTGCTCCGATTTCGAAGATTGATACCTCTATCAATAGGCGTTGAGACCTGTAATTGCCATACAAACGGCCATTTCGATCGGTCAACAATTTCTACACGTTCCGTGGAAAATGCAATTTGTTTGAAAATCAACTGAACTATTATTGCTCACAAATTCAGAGCCACAAAAATCGAAAATCTGCAAATGTGCTCCGATTTCGATGATTGATACCTCTATCAATAGGCGTTGAGACCTGTAATTGTCATACAAACGGCCATTTCGATCGGTCAACAATTTCTACACGTTTCGTGGAAAATGCAATTTTTTTGAAAATCAACTGAACTATAGCCCACAAATTCAGAGCCACAAAATTCGAAAATCTGCAAATGCCCTCGGATTTCGATGATTGATAAGTCTACCAATAGGCGTTGAGACCTGTAATTGTCATACAAACGGCCATTTCGATCGGTCAACAATTTCTACACGTTTCGTGGAAAATGCAATTTTTTTGAAAATCAACTGAACTATAGCCCACAAATTCAGAGCCACAAAAATCGAAAATCTTCAAATGTGCTCCGATTTCGATGATTGATACCTCTATCAATAGGCGTTGAGACCTGTAATTATCATACAAACGGCCATTTGGATCGGTCGAATATTTTCACACGTTCCGTGGAAAATGCAATTTGTTTGAAAATCAACTGAACTATTATAGCCCACAAATTCAGAGCCACAAAACTCGAAATTCTGCAAATGTGCTCCGATTTCGATGATTGATACCTCTATCAATAGGCGTTGAGACCTATAATTGCCATACAAACGGCCATTTCGATCGGTCAACAATTTCTACACGTTCCGTGGAAAATGCAATTTGTTTGAAAATCAACTGAACTATAGCCCACAAATTCAGAGCCACAAAATTTGAAAATCTGCAAATGCCCTCGGATTTCGATGATTGATAAGTCTACCAATAGGCGTTGAGACCTGTAATTGTCATACAAACGGCCATTTCGATCGGTCAAACATTTCTCTACGTTCCGTAGAAATTTCAATTTTTTTGAAAATCAACTGTACCTATAGCTCACAAATTCAGAGCCACAAAAATCGAAAATCTGCAAATGTGCTCCGATTTCGATGATTGATACCTCTATCAATAGGCGTTGAGACCTGTAATTGTCATACAAACGGCCATTTCGATCGGTCAACAATTTCTACACGTTTCGTGGAAAATGCAATTTTTTTGAAAATCAACTGAACTATAGCCCACAAATTCAGAGCCACAAAAATCGAAAATCTTCAAATGTGCTCCGATTTCGATGATTGATACCTCTATCAATAGGCGTTGAGACCTGTAATTGTCATACAAACGGCCATTTGGATCGGTCAAACATTTCTCCACGTTCCGTAGAAATTTCAATTTTTTTGAAAATCAACTGAACTATAGCCCACAAATTCAGAGCCACAAAAATCGAAAATCTGCAAATGTGCTCCGATTTCGATGATTGATACCTCTATCAATAGGCGTTGAGACCTGTAATTGTCATACAAACGGCCATTTCGATCGGTCGAATATTTTCACACGTTCCGTGGAAAATGCAATTTTTTTGAAAATCAACTGAACTATTATAGCCCACAAATTCAGAGCCACAAAACTCGAAATTCTGCAAATGTGCTCCGATTTCCATGATTGATACCTCTATCAATAGGCGTTGAGACCTGTAATTGTCATACAAACGGCCATTTCGATCGGTCGAATATTTTCACACGTTCCGTGGAAAATGCAATTTTTTTGAAAATCAACTGAACTATTATAGCCCACAAATTCAGAGCCACAAAACTCGAAATTCTGCAAATGTGCTCCGATTTCGATGATTGATACCTCTATCAATAGGCGTTGACACCTGTAATTGTCATACAAACGGCCATTTCGATCGGTCAAACATTTCTACATGTTCCGTGGAAAATGCAATTTGTTTGAAAATCAACTGAACTATAGCCCACAACTTCAGGGCCACAAAATTCGAAAATCTGCAAATGCCCTCGGATTTCGATGATTGATAAGTCTACCAATAGGCGTTGAGACCTGTAATTGTCATACAAACGGCCATTTCGATCGGTCAAACATTTCTCCACGTTCCGTAGAAATTTCAATTTTTTTGAAAATCAACTGTATAGCTCACAAATTCAGAGCCACAAAAATCGAAAATCTGCAAATGTGATCCGATTTCGATGATTGATACCTCTATCAATAGGCGTTGAGACCTGTAATTGTCATACAAACGGCCATTTCGATCGGTCAACAATTTCTACACGTTCCGTGGAAAACGCAATTTTTTTGAAAATCAACTGAACTATTATAGCCCACAAATTCAGAGCCACAAAATTCGAAAATCTGCAAATGTGCTCCGATTTCGATGATTGATACCTCTATCAATAGGCGTTGAGACCTGTAATTGTCATACAAACGGCCATTTCGATCGGTCAAACATTTCTCCACGTTCCGTAGAAATTTCAATTTTTTTGAAAATCAACTGTATAGCTCACAAATTCAGAGCCACAAAAATCGAAAATCTGCAAATGTGCTCCGATTTCGAAGATTGATACCTCTATCAATAGGCGTTGAGACCTGTAATTGCCATACAAACGGCCATTTCGATCGGTCAACAATTTCTACACGTTCCGTGGAAAATGCAATTTGTTTGAAAATCAACTGAACTATTATTGCTCACAAATTCAGAGCCACAAAAATCGAAAATCTGCAAATGTGCTCCGATTTCGATGATTGATACCTCTATCAATAGGCGTTGAGACCTGTAATTGTCATACAAACGGCCATTTCGATCGGTCAACAATTTCTACACGTTTCGTGGAAAATGCAATTTTTTTGAAAATCAACTGAACTATAGCCCACAAATTCAGAGCCACAAAATTCGAAAATCTGCAAATGCCCTCGGATTTCGATGATTGATAAGTCTACCAATAGGCGTTGAGACCTGTAATTGTCATACAAACGGCCATTTCGATCGGTCAACAATTTCTACACGTTTCGTGGAAAATGCAATTTTTTTGAAAATCAACTGATCTATAGCCCACAAATTCAGAGCCACAAAAATCGAAAATCTTCAAATGTGCTCCGATTTCGATGATTGATACCTCTATCAATAGGCGTTGAGACCTGTAATTATCATACAAACGGCCATTTGGATCGGTCGAATATTTTCACACGTTCCGTGGAAAATGCAATTTGTTTGAAAATCAACTGAACTATTATAGCCCACAAATTCAGAGCCACAAAACTCGAAATTCTGCAAATGTGCTCCGATTTCGATGATTGATACCTCTATCAATAGGCGTTGAGACCTATAATTGCCATACAAACGGCCATTTCGATCGGTCAACAATTTCTACACGTTCCGTGGAAAATGCAATTTGTTTGAAAATCAACTGAACTATAGCCCACAAATTCAGAGCCACAAAATTTGAAAATCTGCAAATGCCCTCGGATTTCGATGATTGATAAGTCTACCAATAGGCGTTGAGACCTGTAATTGTCATACAAACGGCCATTTCGATCGGTCAAACATTTCTCTACGTTCCGTAGAAATTTCAATTTTTTTGAAAATCAACTGTACCTATAGCTCACAAATTCAGAGCCACAAAAATCGAAAATCTGCAAATGTGCTCCGATTTCGATGATTGATACCTCTATCAATAGGCGTTGAGACCTGTAATTGTCATACAAACGGCCATTTCGATCGGTCAACAATTTCTACACGTTTCGTGGAAAATGCAATTTTTTTGAAAATCAACTGAACTATAGCCCACAAATTCAGAGCCACAAAAATCGAAAATCTTCAAATGTGCTCCGATTTCGATGATTGATACCTCTATCAATAGGCGTTGAGACCTGTAATTGTCATACAAACGGCCATTTGGATCGGTCAAACATTTCTCCACGTTCCGTAGAAATTTCAATTTTTTTGAAAATCAACTGAACTATAGCCCACAAATTCAGAGCCACAAAAATCGAAAATCTGCAAATGTGCTCCGATTTCGATGATTGATACCTCTATCAATAGGCGTTGAGACCTGTAATTGTCATACAAACGGCCATTTCGATCGGTCGAATATTTTCACACGTTCCGTGGAAAATGCAATTTTTTTGAAAATCAACTGAACTATTATAGCCCACAAATTCAGAGCCACAAAACTCGAAATTCTGCAAATGTGCTCCGATTTCCATGATTGATACCTCTATCAATAGGCGTTGAGACCTGTAATTGTCATACAAACGGCCATTTCGATCGGTCGAATATTTTCACACGTTCCGTGGAAAATGCAATTTTTTTGAAAATCAACTGAACTATTATAGCCCACAAATTCAGAGCCACAAAACTCGAAATTCTGCAAATGTGCTCCGATTTCGATGATTGATACCTCTATCAATAGGCGTTGAGACCTGTAATTGCCATACAAACGGCCATTTCGATCGGTCAACAATTTCTACACGTTCCGTGGAAAATGCAATTTGTTTGAAAATCAACTGAACTATAGCCCACAAATTCAGAGCCACAAAATTTGAAAATCTGCAAATGCCCTCGGATTTCGATGATTGATAAGTCTACCAATAGGCGTTGAGACCTGTAATTGTCATACAAACGGCCATTTCGATCGGTCAAACATTTCTCTACGTTCCGTAGAAATTTCAATTTTTTTGAAAATCAACTGTACCTATAGCTCACAAATTCAGAGCCACAAAAATCGAAAATCTGCAAATGTGCTCCGATTTCGATGATTGATACCTCTATCAATAGGCGTTGAGACCTGTAATTGTCATACAAACGGCCATTTCGATCGGTCAACAATTTCTACACGTTTCGTGGAAAATGCAATTTTTTTGAAAATCAACTGAACTATAGCCCACAAATTCAGAGCCACAAAAATCGAAAATCTTCAAATGTGCTCCGATTTCGATGATTGATACCTCTATCAATAGGCGTTGAGACCTGTAATTGTCATACAAACGGCCATTTGGATCGGTCAAACATTTCTCCACGTTCCGTAGAAATTTCAATTTTTTTGAAAATCAACTGAACTATAGCCCACAAATTCAGAGCCACAAAAATCGAAAATCTGCAAATGTGCTCCGATTTCGATGATTGATACCTCTATCAATAGGCGTTGAGACCTGTAATTGTCATACAAACGGCCATTTCGATCGGTCGAATATTTTCACACGTTCCGTGGAAAATGCAATTTTTTTGAAAATCAACTGAACTATTATAGCCCACAAATTCAGAGCCACAAAACTCGAAATTCTGCAAATGTGCTCCGATTTCCATGATTGATACCTCTATCAATAGGCGTTGAGACCTGTAATTGTCATACAAACGGCCATTTCGATCGGTCGAATATTTTCACACGTTCCGTGGAAAATGCAATTTTTTTGAAAATCAACTGAACTATTATAGCCCACAAATTCAGAGCCACAAAACTCGAAATTCTGCAAATGTGCTCCGATTTCGAAGATTGATACCTCTATCAATAGGCGTTGAGACCTGTAATTGCCATACAAACGGCCATTTCGATCGGTCAACAATTTCTACACGTTCCGTGGAAAATGCAATTTGTTTGAAAATCAACTGAACTATTATTGCTCACAAATTCAGAGCCACAAAAATCGAAAATCTGCAAATGTGCTCCGATTTCGATGATTGATACCTCTATCAATAGGCGTTGAGACCTGTAATTGTCATACAAACGGCCATTTCGATCGGTCAACAATTTCTACACGTTTCGTGGAAAATGCAATTTTTTTGAAAATCAACTGAACTATAGCCCACAAATTCAGAGCCACAAAATTCGAAAATCTGCAAATGCCCTCGGATTTCGATGATTGATAAGTCTACCAATAGGCGTTGAGACCTGTAATTGTCATACAAACGGCCATTTCGATCGGTCAACAATTTCTACACGTTTCGTGGAAAATGCAATTTTTTTGAAAATCAACTGATCTATAGCCCACAAATTCAGAGCCACAAAAATCGAAAATCTTCAAATGTGCTCCGATTTCGATGATTGATACCTCTATCAATAGGCGTTGAGACCTGTAATTATCATACAAACGGCCATTTGGATCGGTCGAATATTTTCACACGTTCCGTGGAAAATGCAATTTGTTTGAAAATCAACTGAACTATTATAGCCCACAAATTCAGAGCCACAAAACTCGAAATTCTGCAAATGTGCTCCGATTTCGATGATTGATACCTCTATCAATAGGCGTTGAGACCTATAATTGCCATACAAACGGCCATTTCGATCGGTCAACAATTTCTACACGTTCCGTGGAAAATGCAATTTGTTTGAAAATCAACTGAACTATAGCCCACAAATTCAGAGCCACAAAATTTGAAAATCTGCAAATGCCCTCGGATTTCGATGATTGATAAGTCTACCAATAGGCGTTGAGACCTGTAATTGTCATACAAACGGCCATTTCGATCGGTCAAACATTTCTCTACGTTCCGTAGAAATTTCAATTTTTTTGAAAATCAACTGTACCTATAGCTCACAAATTCAGAGCCACAAAAATCGAAAATCTGCAAATGTGCTCCGATTTCGATGATTGATACCTCTATCAATAGGCGTTGAGACCTGTAATTGTCATACAAACGGCCATTTCGATCGGTCAACAATTTCTACACGTTTCGTGGAAAATGCAATTTTTTTGAAAATCAACTGAACTATAGCCCACAAATTCAGAGCCACAAAAATCGAAAATCTTCAAATGTGCTCCGATTTCGATGATTGATACCTCTATCAATAGGCGTTGAGACCTGTAATTGTCATACAAACGGCCATTTGGATCGGTCAAACATTTCTCCACGTTCCGTAGAAATTTCAATTTTTTTGAAAATCAACTGAACTATAGCCCACAAATTCAGAGCCACAAAAATCGAAAATCTGCAAATGTGCTCCGATTTCGATGATTGATACCTCTATCAATAGGCGTTGAGACCTGTAATTGTCATACAAACGGCCATTTCGATCGGTCGAATATTTTCACACGTTCCGTGGAAAATGCAATTTTTTTGAAAATCAACTGAACTATTATAGCCCACAAATTCAGAGCCACAAAACTCGAAATTCTGCAAATGTGCTCCGATTTCCATGATTGATACCTCTATCAATAGGCGTTGACACCTGTAATTGTCATACAAACGGCCATTTCGATCGGTCAAACATTTCTACATGTTCCGTGGAAAATGCAATTTGTTTGAAAATCAACTGAACTATAGCCCACAACTTCAGGGCCACAAAATTCGAAAATCTGCAAATGCCCTCGGATTTCGATGATTGATAAGTCTACCAATAGGCGTTGAGACCTGTAATTGTCATACAAACGGCCATTTCGATCGGTCAAACATTTCTCCACGTTCCGTAGAAATTTCAATTTTTTTGAAAATCAACTGTATAGCTCACAAATTCAGAGCCACAAAAATCGAAAATCTGCAAATGTGATCCGATTTCGATGATTGATACCTCTATCAATAGGCGTTGAGACCTGTAATTGTCATACAAACGGCCATTTCGATCGGTCAACAATTTCTACACGTTCCGTGGAAAACGCAATTTTTTTGAAAATCAACTGTATAGCTCACAAATTCAGAGCCACAAAAATCGAAAATCTGCAAATGTGCTCCGATTTCGAAGATTGATACCTCTATCAATAGGCGTTGAGACCTGTAATTGCCATACAAATGGCCATTTCGATCGGTCAACAATTTCTACACGTTCCGTGGAAAATGCAATTTTTTTGAAAATCAACTGAACTATTATAGCCCACAAATTCAGAACCGCAAAATTCGAAAATCTGCAAATGTGCTCCGATTTCGATGATTGATACCTCTATCAATAGGCGTTGAGACCTGTAATTGTCATACAAACGGCCATTTCGATCGGTCAACAATTTCTACACGTTCCGTGGAAAATGCAATTTTTTTGAAAATCAACTGAACTATTATAGCCCACAAATTCAGAACCGCAAAATTCGAAAATCTGCAAATGTGCTCCGATTTCGATGATTGATACCTCTATCAATAGGCGTTGAGACCTGTAATTGTCATACAAACGGCCATTTCGATCGGTCAAACATTTCTCCACGTTCCGTAGAAATTTCAATTTTTTTGAAAATCAACTGTATAGCTCACAAATTCAGAGCCACAAAAATCGAAAATCTGCAAATGTGCTCCGATTTCGAAGATTGATACCTCTATCAATAGGCGTTGAGACCTGTAATTGTCATACAAACGGCCATTTCGATCGGTCAACAATTTCTACACGTTTCGTGGAAAATGCAATTTTTTTGAAAATCAACTGAACTATAGCCCACAAATTCAGAGCCACAAAATTCGAAAATCTGCAAATGCCCTCGGATTTCGATGATTGATAAGTCTACCAATAGGCGTTGAGACATGTAATTGTCATACAAACGGCCATTTCGATCGGTCAAACATTTCTCCACGTTCCGTAGAAATTTCAATTTTTTTGAAAATCAACTGTACCTATAGCTCACAAATTCAGAGCCACAAAAATCGAAAATCTGCAAATGTGCTCCGATTTCGATGATTGATACCTCTATCAATAGGCGTTGAGACCTGTAATTGTCATACAAACGGCCATTTCGATCGGTCAACAATTTCTACACGTTCCGTGGAAAATGCAATTTTTTTGAAAATCAACTGAACTATTATAGCCCACAAATTCAGAACCGCAAAATTCGAAAATCTGCAAATGTGCTCCGATTTCGATGATTGATACCTCTATCAATAGGCGTTGAGACCTGTAATTGTCATACAAACGGCCATTTCGATCGGTCAACAATTTCTACACGTTCCGTGGAAAATGCAATTTTTTTGAAAATCAACTGAACTATTATAGCCCACAAATTCAGAACCGCAAAATTCGAAAATCTGCAAATGTGCTCCGATTTCGATGATTGATACCTCTATCAATAGGCGTTGAGACCTGTAATTGTCATACAAACGGCCATTTCGATCGGTCAAACATTTCTCCACGTTCCGTAGAAATTTCAATTTTTTTGAAAATCAACTGTATAGCTCACAAATTCAGAGCCACAAAAATCGAAAATCTGCAAATGTGCTCCGATTTCGAAGATTGATACCTCTATCAATAGGCGTTGAGACCTGTAATTGTCATACAAACGGCCATTTCGATCGGTCAACAATTTCTACACGTTCCGTGGAAAATGCAATTTTTTTGAAAATCAACTGAACTATTATAGCCCACAAATTCAGAACCGCAAAATTCGAAAATCTGCAAATGTGCTCCGATTTCGATGATTGATACCTCTATCAATAGGCGTTGAGACCTGTAATTGTCATACAAACGGCCATTTCGATCGGTCAACAATTTCTACACGTTCCGTGGAAAATGCAATTTTTTTGAAAATCAACTGAACTATTATTGCTCACAAATTCAGAGCCACAAAAATCGAAAATCTGCAAATGTGCTCCGATTTCGATGATTGATACCTCTATCAATAGGCGTTGAGACCTGTAATTGTCATACAAACGGCCATTTCGATCGGTCAACAATTTCTACACGTTCCGTGGAAAATGCAATTTTTTTGAAAATCAACTGAACTATTATAGCCCACAAATTCAGAACCGCAAAATTCGAAAATCTGCAAATGTGCTCCGATTTCGATGATTGATACCTCTATCAATAGGCGTTGAGACCTGTAATTGTCATACAAACGGCCATTTCGATCGGTCAAACATTTCTCCACGTTCCGTAGAAATTTCAATTTTTTTGAAAATCAACTGTATAGCTCACAAATTCAGAGCCACAAAAATCGAAAATCTGCAAATGTGCTCCGATTTCGAAGATTGATACCTCTATCAATAGGCGTTGAGACCTGTAATTGTCATACAAACGGCCATTTCGATCGGTCAACAATTTCTACACGTTTCGTGGAAAATGCAATTTTTTTGAAAATCAACTGAACTATAGCCCACAAATTCAGAGCCACAAAATTCGAAAATCTGCAAATGCCCTCGGATTTCGATGATTGATAAGTCTACCAATAGGCGTTGAGACATGTAATTGTCATACAAACGGCCATTTCGATCGGTCAAACATTTCTCCACGTTCCGTAGAAATTTCAATTTTTTTGAAAATCAACTGTATAGCTCACAAATTCAGAGCCACAAAAATCGAAAATCTGCAAATGTGCTCCGATTTCGATGATTGATACCTCTATCAATAGGCGTTGAGACCTGTAATTGTCATACAAACGGCCATTTCGATCGGTCAACAATTTCTACACGTTTCGTGGAAAATGCAATTTTTTTGAAAATCAACTGAACTATAGCCCACAAATTCAGAGCCACAAAATTCGAAAATCTGCAAATGCCCTCGGATTTCGATGATTGATAAGTCTACCAATAGGCGTTGAGACCTGTAATTGTCATACAAACGGCCATTTCGATCGGTCAACAATTTCTACACGTTTCGTGGAAAATGCAATTTTTTTGAAAATCAACTGAACTATAGCCCACAAATTCAGAGCCACAAAATTCGAAAATCTGCAAATGCCCTCGGATTTCGATGATTGATAAGTCTACCAATAGGCGTTGAGACCTGTAATTGTCATACAAACGGCCATTTCGATCGGTCAACAATTTCTACACGTTCCGTGGAAAATGCAATTTTTTTGAAAATCAACTGAACTATTATAGCCCACAAATTCAGAGCCGCAAAATTCGAAAATCTGCAAATGTGCTCCGATTTCGATGATTGATACCTCTATCAATAGGCGTTGAGACCTGTAATTGTCATACAAACGGCCATTTCGATCGGTCAAACATTTCTCCACGTTCCGTAGAAATTTCAATTTTTTTGAAAATCAACTGTATAGCTCACAAATTCAGAGCCACAAAAATCGAAAATCTGCAAATGTGCTCCGATTTCGATGATTGATACCTCTATCAATAGGCGTTGAGACCTGTAATTGTCATACAAACGGCCATTTCGATCGGTCAACAATTTCTACACGTTTCGTGGAAAATGCAATTTTTTTGAAAATCAACTGAACTATAGCCCACAAATTCAGAGCCACAAAATTCGAAAATCTGCAAATCCCTCGGATTTCGATGATTGATAAGTCTACCAATAGGCGTTGAGACCTGTAATTGTCATACAAACGGCCATTTCGATCGGTCAAACATTTCTCCACGTTCCGTAGAAATTTCAATTTTTTTGAAAATCAACTATATAGCTCACAAATTCAGAGCCACAAAAATCGAAAATCTGCAAATGTGCTCCGATTTCGAAGATTGATACCTCTATCAATAGGCGTTGAGACCTGTAATTGCCATACAAACGGCCATTTCGATCGGTCAACAATTTCTACACGTTCCGTGGAAAATGCAATTTGTTTGAAAATCAACTGAACTATTATAGCTCACAAATTCAGAGCCACAAAAATCGAAAATCTGCAAATGTGCTCCGATTTCGATGATTGATACCTCTATCAATAGGCGTTGAGACCTGTAATTGTCATACAAACGGCCATTTCGATCGGTCAACAATTTCTACACGTTTCGTGGAAAATGCAATTTTTTTGAAAATCAACTGAACTATAGCCCACAAATTCAGAGCCACAAAATTCGAAAATCTGCAAATGCCCTCGGATTTCGATGATTGATAAGTCTACCAATAGGCGTTGAGACCTGTAATTGTCATACAAACGGCCATTTCGATCGGTCAAACATTTCTCCACGTTCCGTAGAAATTTCAATTTTTTTGAAAATCAACTATATAGCTCACAAATTCAGAGCCACAAAAATCGAAAATCTGCAAATGTGCTCCGATTTCGATGATTGATACCTCTATCAATAGGCGTTGAGACCTGTAATTGTCATACAAACGGCCATTTCGATCGGTCAACAATTTCTACACGTTTCGTGGAAAATGCAATTTTTTTGAAAATCAACTGAACTATTATAGCCCACAAATTCAGAGCCACAAAACTCGAAATTCTGCACATTTGCTCCGATTTCGATGATTGATACCTCTATCAATAGGCGTTGAGACCTGTAATTGTCATACAAACGGCCATTTCGATCGGTCAAACATTTCTACATATTCCGTGGAAAATTCGATTTTTTTGAAAATCAACTGAACTATAGCCCACAAATTCAGAGCCACAAAATTCGAAAATCTGCAAATGCCCTCGGATTTCGATGATTGATAAGTCTACCAATAGGCGTTGAGACCTGTAATTGTCATACAAACGGCCATTTCGATCGGTCAAACATTTCTCCACGTTCCGTAGAAATTTCAATTTTTTTGAAAATCAACTGTATAGCTCACAAATTCAGAGCCACAAAAATCGAAAACCTGCAAATGTGCTCCGATTTCGATGATTGATACCTCTATCAATAGGCGTTGAGACCTGTAATTGTCATACAAACGGCCATTTCGATCGGTCAACAATTTCTACACGTTTCGTGCAAAATGCAATTTTTTTGAAAATCAACTGAACTATAGCCCACAAATTCAGAGCCACAAAAATCGAAAATCTGCAAATGTGCTCCGATTTCGATGATTGATACCTCTATCAATAGGCGTTGAGACCTGTAATTGTCTACACATGGCCTACTGACGAACAGAATAAATTTATTATAATAAAACGGTTAGCATTTCCTTTGAAGTGAAAAATGAAATTCAAATAAAAAGATGTTCTCTAAAATTGACTAGGTCTTGGACATTTGGTGGCGCCCTAATAATGCGGCGCCCTAGGGCTGCAGCCCTTATAGCCCCATTTTAAAGATGGCCTTGGTAGTTAGTGGGATTTTTTTTTCAAAGTGAAATAGCCTTTATAAAGGCAGCGTAGAACTGAAAAAAACACGAAAACATGTCAAACGTTTGACATCAATATAATTCCTATGTTAATAATTTTAAAAGCGAGCGTTGGTTTTGTTAAACATAAAATATAATGTTATGTAAAACAAAAATAAATTAATTAAAATTCTAACGTTTTTTTAGCTAACATTTTAAGGTTTTTCGCTATACAATAGTTATGCTAGAAACACATGAATAAGTAGAAATTTCGGTGAACTATATGAACGACTTATTTGACAAACAGATTTTTTTTGTGGTATTCCATTTTGGCATTTGTCACACAAAACTTATTTTCTGTAAACAAATTAAAATAAAATTGATTGAAAAAAATAAAAAGTAGACAACTTGTACTAGATTTGTTTTCTTTTACGTAGTGTAGCCTACTGATTCGCAGCAAAATTTAAAATAGAGACAACTTGCAGAATTCTGCGTTCCAAGCAGAATCCATGTTTTCTAATTTCGAAGTTTGCAGAATTCTGCACATTTCTTTCCAGCATTATGCTGGAAACACATGAGCAGAATTCTGTAAGCAGCAAAATTAGAATACCCAAGTTTAAATGAATTGAAATACATGTATTCTACTTGTCATGTAGAATTCTGCTTCATGTCTCTATTTCTAATTTTGCTGCGAATCAGTAGGCTACACTACGTAAAAATAAAAAATCTAGTACAATTTGTATACTTTTAATTTTTTGCAATCATTTTCTTTAATTTGTTGACAGAAAATAAGTTTTGGGTGACAAGTGCCAAAATGGAGAATAAAAATTAATTAATTTGTGACAAAATAATGCATCATTCATTTAAAAAAATTGTACATTAAAACTAGATATGTATCAAATAAATGCCCCAAAAAAACATTCTGCTTATTAAAAACGACGCTCATGTAGTTCACCCGAATTTCTGCCGGCAGCGATGCTAGCAGAAATTCTGCTCATGCGTTTCCAGCATTAGCATATCAACTTGCTTCGTTTTTTAATTCGCTCCCGATAGCGCTCCGTATAAATAGGTAGAGCGAAATACTTCGTACCTATATCAAGTTTTCGCTAAACAATTGAAATACAAATTATAGTTTGACGTTAAATAAATTTAGTTTTCCAATAAACAGCACGAGAAAATTGACTGCTCCGCATAGCATCTATCGGTAAAATGTATTTTAGCGTAAATTTTAATAACATGAAAATTTAACTCAAAATATTCAAATTTATATGCTTGCGTTTAATTTTCTTCATTCGTTAGAGATAATTTACTCTACGGTGGCACCTAAGTTTCACTTAAAAACAAAACAATTATTCAATTACTTTTATTAACCATATTAATGTCGAATTGTTAACAAAATCTACACAAAATTATCAACATCCTCTTCTAATTCTTCATCAAACGACGAATCATTCCAATTCTCGGTTTTAGTTTCACTTGATTCGCCGCCCTAAGTAAGATAAAAGCACAAATAAATACAAATTAAATATTTACTAGTAAATATTTACCTGACCAAAAAAATGTTCATGTTCACCACAAGCATAGCAAAAAAACATACAAATTAACTGAAACAATTGAAATATTATTATGACATTAGTAAAATTATGTCTTCTTAGTGATATGCGCGCTTTAAATACGAAGCGTTGAGTAGTGATTTTTTTTTTTAATGGTTGATTGCCAATATGAACTTACTTGAAGTATGAGAAAATTTATTAATACTGATAATATTCCAACTTCCATATGTTAAAATAATAAGATTTAATGCAAATAAAATGATCCAATTCAGCACTCAATTCAAACACAACTAAATTTAGAAAAATAAAAATTTTAAGATTTTAAACAATTTAATAAGATAATTTGATGCACTTGTACGACTTAAAAATGATTTATTTTCACCAATTACTATTTTATTATTGCCTCAATTGGCAATTGAATGGGATGGAGTTTAAAGTACTTGGAATATACATATAGAGTTTCATCTTTCATTTTGATGTAAAAAGAGCACAATGCGATACTGTTTCTTGTAGTGTTAGGTACATAAATTAACAAAACTATAAATTAGTGATCTAAAGATATTTTATTTAGAGATATCATTTTAATTCCATACAAAAATATTTAATAGGTATATAAAAAGCAAATTTTATATTTAATTAACCATATCTTTAATCTTGTCAACCGCGGCTTTTGAAGTTTCCTTCACGGATTCAGCAGCACCCTGAGAAAAATTATGAAATGAAATTTATTTATCTATATCTATATAACAAGTAAACTTACGCCCATTGTCTCTTTAACTTTGTCCATGATGTTTTCCATGTCGGACGTCAAATCGAGGGCATCGCAAAACGCAAACATCAACTGAAAATATATTTATAGCGAAACAAATATAGATAGAAATAGCGGTAAAATAAGTTAATATATGATAGTTTATAATTTAATTTGATTTAAATTAACACGAAACACATTTTCCTCGGAAAATCGCACACAAATTTAAGTAATCTGTAGAATTTGTTACCCCCCCTCCCAAAAAAAGAATGGGAATTAACTTAAAAATTATGTAAAATTTAATTTTTAATCTTTCGAAGAGTGTTTCCAAATTTCAGAACATTATTTAGACCCTCAGATTACTGGCTAAGTAAACCATTTGAACCGGGATGTGACATATGTATATACATCTTTGATTATTTTAAAATACTCACCTGAACCACAATGCAAACGATTAAAAGTGTATACAAAATTTTTGCCATTTCTAATATTGAGATTAACCAGGAAAATGTAAACAACGTTTAAACAAACTTTATTTGGCTTAAAATCACAAGACAACTCAAGTCTAACTGATCTTAAAAACGTAATACAAAGTTGAAAGTAATCTACTTTAGTAGATAAAATATGATGATTGATTAAACATGATTAATTAATGGATGTGATTAAATTTGTAAAGAAAAAATTTCATTCAAACCAAATTAATTTTATTAAATTTAATTCTGGGCTGAATATATAAAATATTGAATAATTGAGAAGTGGAAAAGTAGTTTTCATATCTGTGTGTATACGATAAATTGAGTGACAAAGTTTATTCAAGGTTACATAATTTGCAGATTGATTTACATGTATTAGTCTACACAGGGTGACGCTTATGCAAGTACAATAAATTAGATTGCAGGACACTAATCTGAACAAAAATGTATATGACAGCACATATTCTATCTGTAACCGTTATAGAGATAATCAAGGTTCTACTGTAAAATTAGTCACTTTGAATTCCACTTAGCTATAACTTAAAAACTATTACTCACAAATTACTCAAATAAACGTTTTTTTATCGCAAATTCAATTGTTTTATACCTAAAATGTAAGGAAAACGAGAAAAACTTTATTATCCAATAAACTGAAATTTAGTTAGAACAACAGTATGAAATCATCTGTATTAAAGTGATCCGTCTTTTGTGCTGAGCATTTTGTTTTAATGTTAACATAAACTAATTCATAAGTAAGCAACAACTCGGTATCGTATTGTTTAATTATTTAATATTTTTAATAATGTTCAATTACACAAATTCTGAAATGGCAGACATGCATTTTGGGTATGTGGCTTGCTTATGGAAATGCTGTTCAAGCAAGGCACATCTATAGCAAGAGGTACTGTGCTGCTGTGAGTGGATGCAGGGCTGGTTAATCGCTAAACGAAAAATAATTGCAATATAATATGGCTGTAAAAAGTATAAATTATATTATATAGCAATGCTATGCAAATTTCAACACCCAGTCACTTGTTTTCTGTAAATCAAAAATAAATAAAAAACTCAGGCTGAATTTAACTTAGTTTAGTAAACGTATTTATTGATTCAATAACTTTTTTATTTTATAATTTTTAATTTTAATTTTGTTTGCTGCTTTTATTAAGAGAATCGTATATGATAGCTAAATGATGACTGACAAAAATTTTATATACAACTGAATATGCAATTTCGAAAAGGCACATCTCGAAAATTTTGACAAAACCGTTTTTTCACGTTAATGGAATGGAAATATATCCCCGCACCTATTTGGTTTGAAATAGGCACATTTCTTGTGTTAATACGGCACCAGTATCGGTTTGTATAACAATAATTTCGAAAAGGTCACAACTTTTGGAGATGTGCCCTTTTCGAATTTAATGCATTTTATTAATTGGCGGCGGCGATATATCTCTATTTGTTGCTAAAGTGATTTTGTTACTTATGATAACAGTTTCATAAAGTTAATACGTTGCGTTTTTATTAGATTTACTTTATATTTTATAAATTTCGAAAAGGGCACATCTCGTATGTATATATAATACATAAAAAAATATATAAAATAAAGACTTACATTAAATATTTACATATATCATATAATTTTCAATTACTTTTTGACCCTACACTTAACCTTAAAATAAATTGTATAAATTTATATACTACTTTAGAAAATAGATAGTTTTCTTTAATTCCTGAAAAATTTAATTTTTCAGGCATGTGTCCTTTTCGAAATTGCGTATTCATTCTAAATTATACAATCATAAAAAAGCTCTTAAATTTAATTGCTCTTACATTATTATATAAATGTTGGCAGTAGCTGATTGGCTATTTAACATATTATTGAAAGCTCAATTAGCGGTTAATAGCTGATTTACATTCAATCTTTTCGTTCTTTTTCAAAAGAATAGGATCACGAAGAAAAGTCCAAATATATTTTATCCATATAAAAAAATGAGACGGGCATACGCAAAATTTCATTTTTTCCTTTCAAAATGTTACTTTGATTTTATAAATTTTGAGCAACTTTTACGAAAAAAGACAAACCAGTTCATCTTTTTCAGATTTTTCCGTTCTTTTTCCCAAAAAAAAATTTAGGCTCGAATTTATAGTCGTTGCTACAACTATAACTACTGTTATAGTAACAGTTTTCGTATTTATAAACGTCACTATAAGATTTATTGTTAATGTAATAATGGTTATATTGATCAAAATCCATCACTATAAACGTTGCTACAATATATCCAAGACAAGAAAGTAAATTCGAAATTCGTATCGAATTTTATACATGATTTTAAAATGATTTTCGAAAATCGTTGCTTTAGCAATAGCAATAGTTACGACTATAAATTCGGGTCTGAGTGAATCGTATGATAACTAAATGATGACTGAAAAAATTGTATATACAATTATATTCTAAATTATACAATCATAAAAAGCTCTTAAATTTAATTGCTCTTACATTATTATATAAACGTTGGTAGTAGCTGATTGGCTATTTAACATATTATATGTATGGTTGATTATCAATCGACACTGGATTTATGATCCACAGATTGTATTATAATAATAATAAATAAATAAAATAAATAAATAAATTATTCAAAGCTCAATTAGCGGTTAAGAAATTTATATATTAGTTCGGGCATAGTAATAAAATGGCAAATAAACATAAAACAAACAATAATAAGAAGAGTTAAGCGCATAGACCAATGAAATTCAATCAGCGCACTACCACCGAAAACAAAACTAACATTAGGTGTTCACCGAGGGAAACAAATTCTTTTTTAAACGTAATGCAATTCTTTATTTGAAATGGAATATTTATTTCCTTCACTGAATCTACTCTTTAAATAAAAAAACAAACAAAAAAATTTCTCTCTCTTGCTTTTACGAATTTTTTTTTTTGTTTCCTTATTTATATACTTTTGTGTGCATTATTTTGTTTTTTTGTTTACCCGGGATCTCCACTATGCAAATTTCCTGATAATATTTACTATCCTGCTAGTAATTTTTTTCAATGTGTGTGTGAGTATGCGGTACAATTTTTTTACTAGCAGCAAATTATCAGGCTGATAATTTCGTAAAAATTATCATGATAATTATTACAAATGTCATACTTTTTGGGTTATGTTTTTCATTTTCGTAATTTTTTTACAAAAACATATAACGATTATCATGATAGTAATATCCCCAGATATGATAGTTTATCGACAAATATTTCTCAATGCATTGAAAAAAAACACATACAAACATAAATTATCATGATAGTAAATATCAGGAAATTTGCATAGTGGAGATCCCGGGAGTACTCGTATCGTATTATTTATTTATAAACATAACTAGGGGGTACAACCCGTCCTAGGACGGATACAATTTATATATAATGTTGATGTCAAGCGGCCGCTGCCACAATCACCATTGTGGCATTGTGGCATCTTACATTTTAAATATAAAATGTTAGTACTTTTTCTCCCATTAAATGAAATGAAGATATGTTGAAGAAAATTACTTCTACGGTTTGTAAATTTTTCGACGATCGATTGAGCGCCTGAAACATGCAGTCTTGATAATACATTCGGAACATCAATTCGCTTTTATCTTTATCACTGTTCGTTTTCTTCTATAAGAAAGAATTGTCTCTACAAATACCTATACGATCGAAGTTTGGTTGAGATGCGAATAGAGATCTACAAGGTTGTTTATACGGCTTGGCCACCACTCTACTCATTGGTTTTGGTATAGAGCTCTACATTCCGTTAAGTCGTAGCTTGATACGAAATGCTTACAGCATTGTGATAATGTCTTGCCCTTGATCTGCTGTATAAATTCTTTATCAAATTAGATCGAACAATATTACACACACATAAACTTATATAATATAAAAGAAAATCATAAAAGAAATCAGTAAATTAGAAATTTGATCCCGGAATTATAGACATACATAGTAAAAATGAGATAAAGACATACACACAAAGCAACGGTTATCATCTTTTTAAAATTTCTAAGAATTACATATTTCCATATTATGGAGAAAGAGATGGACCGGTATACATAGAGATATCTTCAAAAATGTTAGTGTTTGTTTGTGTGTTTTTGTTGTATTTTATGCAAACACAAAAATTATAAAAATTCGGTATTGAGTCTGAAACGTTACAGTTTGTTACCAGTCGCCGAAACTAGCAGAAGTTCTTAAAACTAAAAACAAAATTTAAATTTAAAATCCAAATTGTGATCCAAGTAATTTTTACTTTATTTTATTAATCTGTGTTATAAGTGTTGTTGTTTTAATTTGTCAATTTGTGTAACTGATATTTTTGTTGTTGTCTTATTTTCATTACAGATTGCAAACACAAGTGCAGGACGTGTGGCTCGTGAAACTCCTGTACCAGATGACTTATTGAAGCTGATAAAGCACGAACCAGCTCATTTCAAACTAATCTGGAACAAGGATTCAAAAATATCTTAGATGAAAGCGACAAATTAAAGCACCAAATTATTAACTGAATAAAATAATTTTTACAGTTTTTTTATGATTTAAGAGGATTCTTTACTAAAATAAAATTTCGATTTGATTCTAACCTAAAAAAAAAATGAAATTCGCTTTGATGCCTATTTCTTACTTACACCATAAAACAATATTTTGTTAATAATTTAAATAAATACTAGAAATTGAATAAAACTTTATTCTACATTTATAAATAGTGTACGTAAGTGTCAGTGATTGGTCTGATTAGAACATAGTCAAGCAATAATTGCATTACCTGCAATAACGCGATATTGCAAGAAAACTTGCTACTTAGTGTGTTGTGGTCTTTGCAAAAAAAGTGGCACATTATAAATGTGCAGGAATCACAAAATCATCATTCAATTTGATTTGTGATTCTAACTTATTATTAGCTTTGCTTTTTATAACAATAATACAATTAAGAAAATGATTTTTAACAACAAACCAAGAATTGATCGCCTTTCCAAGTCTGGCGTTTATAAGATCAATTGCAATAATTGTAGTTCCTCTTATATCGGACAGACTGGGCGCAATTTTGAAGTTAGAGTTAAAGAACATTTATCTGGTAGCCATGAATCATCCCTTTATAATCATGTAATGTTAGAAAATCACACATCCAGTTTAAACAATTTAGAAATATTACATGTACAACCAAAAATCAGACGTTTAGACAACTTAGAATCTTACGAAATCCGAAAGGCTATATTTCTTAACCAAAATATCCTCAACGAACAGAGAGAAATCCGTTTCTCACCAATTACCGACCCCGCATTGTTTTATTCTCATACTCATTCCATACCATAAAATTACTAATACGTCGGGTTATAATAAAATAAAGGGGAAAAAAAAAAAAAAAAGATCCACATCTGGAATTTTGTTATTCGACCATTGACTAATCAATAATCATATACCTGTGTTTAACTCACCCCCTTTTAATTTTTAATTTTTAATGTTTATTGCTCTCACCAATTTTATTGTTTACCACTCCCACATTTTTTTATTTTATTTTTGTTTATTTGTATATTTTGGTTTCACTTTTTGCTTTTTCCAACTATATATATATAACTACATTTTTATTTTTACAGTTTAGTAGATACCCTTGATGATGGCCTAATAAGCCGAAATCGATCGAGTGATTTTTTAAACCTTTTGTAATTTTGCGAAATTTTTAACAAGTGTTTTTAAAAAATTTTAAAAATGTGTGGATTCTCCATTATTTATTAATACATCCAAATATAAGAAGTATCCGTAAAAATTTTAATTTATTTTTAGCTAAAATTTGCTGCACTTAATAAAATTCTACAGATCATTCTATTTATTTTCGAAAGTTTGGATTGAGGATTTTGAACTTGATGTTGTTATGGAGGTTGATAATCCTCGTGAATCCGGGATGATGCTGCTTGATAATCCGCTAAGATTATCACACTCCAATTTATTTGTAAATTTGTTTCAATTTTAGTATGGATTTAATAGTTATTAAAATAAATTGTAAACCGTTTGAACAAATCTTTATTTAATTTTATTAACACTTGATTTTATTTTCGAATGATGTTATCTTGATGAAATGTCGATTCTAATAGGAAGAATTTTCTTTATTTTATTTTTCAGCTTAATTAAAACCACCAAAAAATTTAATGGTTTTTACATATTGACATCTTGGTTTAAACATGTTAACTAATTACATTATTTCTTTAAATTTAATCAAATAATAAGTGACATCTCTTATTGTCTAGCTAAACTAATTTTGTCGTGAGTTTTCATGTGTGTACAAGATAATTTTATAAATTGAGCATACTGCTTTGAAAATGATTCTTCTGTCAAATATAAAATGTAAATAATAAACAGTGGTGTTATGTTGTGTCTAGAACGATAATTCATAAACATAAGCTAAGTTTCTCAAAATTAAATTTAAAATATTAAATATGTAATTCTAATGTTGTGTTTGCTTTTAGGTGAAGATTGCGATGTATTCTGCTTCAACATTCCGCCGGCCATGAATCATTTGATTCATTGTATGTGATGGGTAGCTTACACAATTTATTTATTTATGGATGGGTCGCTGGATAATTTTGTCGGTGTTTGCTACTCGGATGGATACTATTCGAAGCTTGCCATCATTTGCAGGATGTGTTTCAACTACTCTAGCGAATGCCCAACATGTAGATGGTAAGTTCGATTCTGCGATTAATACTATATCTCCTACCGCTAGATTTTTAGACTCACTTGTCCACTTATTTCTTTTTTGTAGAATAGTGAGATAATCCATATGCCACCGTTTTCAAAAGTGCTATTGCATATGTTTGACCATACCCCATCTGGTCGATGGTGAAACGTTTAATGGCTGTGGATCATCTGCGATGTCGGTAAAAGTGCGCCCGATTAAGAAATGCGCTGGCGTAATGCAGTCGATGTCTTCTGCTTCATTGGCTGCCATTGGCCTCGAATTCATGATGGCCTCTATTTTTGTCATTAATGTGCCAAATTCTTCCATGGTGAGTATAGTTTCTCCAACCACCCTCGTTAGTTGTATTTTCGCCTGTTTTACTGCCGCCTCCCATATACCACCCATATGGGGCGCTCCTGGTGGAATAAATTGTTAATCTATTTTATGTTGTAGCAGCGCTGCGGCTATCTCTGATGATTTTGCTTTTAGGAATTTAAATAATTCTCGCAACTGATTGTTGGCACCTACAAAATTAGTGCCATTGTCACTGTAGATTGTGTGACAATTTCCTATTCTTGATATAAATCTTGATAATGCTCCCAGAAAACTTTCAGTGGTTAAGCTTCCTACTGCCTCGATGTGCACTGTCTTTGTGCTTAGGCATACGAATATACAAACGTACATTTTATGATGAATTTGACCTCTACGTCTTACGGGATGCACCTTGAACGATCTGCAGTAATCCACTCCGATTTTGTGAAATGGTTCTGAATATTGCACCCTATCTGCTGGTAAATTCGCCATCAGCTGCTTTTCCATTGTTGGATTTTGTTTTATGCACTTGATGCATTTGTGCACAACTGTTCTAGATACCGCTTTGCCTCTTATTATCTAGAACCGTCGCCTTGTAATGTTTGTAAGAAGGCTTACCCCTGGATGATTGTGTAGGTTATGCATATCTTTTACAATGCATTTTACTACGTTATGACCCGTCGGTAGGATAATAGGATGCTTCACGTTAAACGATGCGACTGATTTTTGTATCAGTCCTCCTTCTCTTGAGTCATCCAAAAATGGATTCAGGCTGATAAGGTTCATGCGCCTCGGCAATCCTTTTTTCTCTTGCAATGCATCTACTTCTGCTTGAAACTCGGTTTGTTGTGTGTATTTTATTAATATCAACTCCGCAGCCATCATATCCTCTCGATTGGTATCGCTTGAATTGTGCTTCTTACAGCAGTTGGCGATGAACCGCCTCATTAACGCTAATACCTTGGTCATCTTATGGAAACTGGAGTATCTATTAGTAAATTCATCAAGAAAAGTAGTTGTTGATACGGCATATGATTGAATTTTTGCAGGGCGTAGTTCTTCTGTTGTCGCACCCTGTTCTATCAAGTTGGCTGAATAAATCGCATTGGTTCGTTCAGCATCAATCAAACAATGTGGCATAACACTGTTTTTGAGTCGGTGAATAGCAGAATTTTTGTTATCTTGATCGATAGCGCTGATTCCACCAACTTAATTAGATTGACCAATAACAATGCACCCATCAATTCCAGCCGTGGAATACTAATTTGCTTGACCGGTGCAACTCGAGATTTCGCAGTGATTATATTAGATTGCAGGCCATCTTTCGTTCTCACTGCTGCATATATAACAGCGGCATATGCACGTTCGCTTGCGTCGCTAAATCCAATTAGGCTTATTTCGTCGCTAGTATGCACCTATCTTGGAATTCAAATTACTGGAATTTCACGTAAATCTTCTTTGATTTTTAGCCACATTTCCGATAAGTTCGTTGGAAGATCTTCGTCCTAGCTCAAATCGTGCATCCACACTGCCTGAAGTTAAATTTTCATGCGTATTATAACCGGTGCCTAGCGGGTCGACGATTCGGCTAGCATCCGATAATAAGGTTCGCTTAGTATACGCTGTTCGATCAGATAGTTCAGTTGTGAACTTGAATGAGTCTCCACAAGGATCCCATTGCAGTCCTAGTACCTTTAGCGACTCTGAATGCTCTCCAATGTCCATGACATCCCCACTTGTACCTTGAATAAATGCCCTAATCTCGTCATCATTTGTCATCAATTTGCGCAGTTTAAATCCATGGTCCTTTAGTGCAGTTATTATTTGCGTTAATTATGTTTCAGCTTGTACCTTTGAATTAGACCCCGTCATCAAATCGTCTACACACTTGTCTTGTTGTATGGCTTGTGCTGCTCCTGGTTGACTCGCCTGTAGCTTCATACCAATTTCTTTGAGACTACGGGTTGCCAAAAATGCTGCTGATGCCGTGCCATACGTTAATGTTTTCAACTGGTATGTGCTTGGTTGTTCGTTTGAGTTGTTTCTCCATAAAATATTCTGATGTACTTGATCCTCTTCGCTCACCCAGATCTGTCTATACATTTTCTCCACGTCCCCACATATGACGAACTCATGTTGCCGAAATTTTAATAGAATATTGATTAGTGGTGGTTGCACGATTGGTCCAACTAATAAAATATCATTCAATGATATCCCGGTTGACGATTTTGTAGACGCGTCGAAGACACCTCGAAGCTTCGTGGTTGTGCTACTGGCTTTTAGCATCCCGTGGTGCGGAAGATAATACTTATTTGTTTTGCCATTTCCTTCTACCCGCTGCATGTGTCCTAACTCTTCGTACTCCGTCATAAATGCGCGATATAACTTCTCAAAGTCTTCATCACGATCGAACCTTCTCTCCATTGATTTCAATCGGTTGAGTGCGGCATTGTAGGAGGTTCCAAGCATTGTACGAGGCTGCTTGAATGACAATTTAACAACAAATTTGTTGTTTGCGGTTTGTCTGGTCGTTGTTTGAAAGAGCTCTTCACATTTCTGTTCTTCTGGCGATCTCGTTATACTTTTCGGCAACTCTTCTACCTCCCAGAACCTGCGGAGAGACTTATCGATGTCCATTAAAATGTTAAAGTTTTCAGCTGTTCCGAAATGTCCTTGCTCCGCGATTCAGCCAGCAACTACCCAACCAAAGATGGTATGAACAGCTGCAGCCCACTTGATAATTCATGCTGATCAGATAGTGAGGCTTTGAAGAAGATATCGACTCCTAATAATACATCAATGCGATCACGCTTATTGAATGCTGGATCTGCTAGTATTAATCTACTTAATCTTTGAACGTCTTACTCTGATAGTTTCAATTCATTATGCACGCCGGACACCTTAGGAACTATGAACGCCTGTGTTGTTAATATTTTTGAATTATTTTGCGCTGCAATTACCAACTCAGTTGATCCTCGTATTGTGCCAATTCCCACTTCCTCAAGTCCCTTCACCATGACCCTTGCGTTGGTGCGTCTAAGTCTCAAACTTTGCATACACTCTTCCGAAATAAAAGACGTTTGTGACGCGGAATCACTACTACTAGTAGATCATCCGAAAAAGCTATCAACTTTACAGAAAGCTTCAAATAAAAAATTGAGTTTAAGTAGATCAAAAAAAGCATGGGGCCTGAAATAGAACCTTGTGGAACACCATCATTGATAATTTTACATTCACTCAAAACATCACCAATCTTAACCACTTAAGTTCTATTATTGTACATAATATGAGCTAAACCATTGCCAAGCTACTCCACAAAAACCAGCATGTAGCAGTTTTTGTAATAATACCTTGTGGTTAACCTTATCAAAGGCTTTAGTTAAATCCACAAAAATTGATGCAACCGATCTTTTCTTATCAAGACCTTCATACAGGAAATTAGTGAATTCCAATAAGGCTCCCTCACTACTTTTAGATCTCCTAGACCCGAACTGCATGATATGCAAAAAATGTGTTTTATTCAAAAAACTAGTTATTCTTTGGTGAGCTACATACCTTTTCAATAATTTTAGAAAACACCGATAATAAAGAAATCGGCCTGTAATTTACAAAATTATTGAAGCCCTACCTGATTACTCTATATTCCGGGGGGAAGTCAACATGAAAGTTGTACTATGAAAAACGCATTTTTAATTACCGTCATTTGAGGGCTACTTAGGCGTGTAATTGAAAATGCGTTTGAAATTTTAGTTGCTCGTTGGAGAATTCTAAAAACATGTTAAGAAACTTCAACGAAATCTGCTGACAGAATAATACAAGCAACGGTGTGCCTTCATAATTTTTGCCTGGCTGAGGATGAAACATTCTCGTAAAATAAAATATATATGTATTCTATCCCCCTGTTGAGAGTGCGGAATCTATGGGCCGACCCACCTTTCGTGTCAGTACTATAGGCTGGCATGAAGCAATGCAATGTGCAGGTGGTTTAAACAAACGCGGGTCTATACCCGTACGTCCTCGAGTTGGCTGGCAACGGCGTAAGGTAGGACGTTAAAAGGGAACTGCGAAAGAGTTGGGAGTGCCTTGACCCCCAGAAAAGATTGCAGAGATATGTATTCTAATATAATATGCATTTTTTATTTTATTTGGAAGATCTATTTTGAATTACATCATTCATGTTAACATAATATATAATTGTGACATATATTTATCTTTTTAGCGATCTTTTATTTTTCTTATTTATCTTTTTAGCGATTGCTGTGACTCCAAAGCGGACACATACACATACGTAATTAGTTTTATTCATTCACGGCTAATCGGCGACTAACAATATCTGTCCCGGAACGTTTCAAAAAAATCAATTTGAGTCAGATTTAAGGAAACTATATGGTAAAAAAAACACGAGGATAAGGAGCAACAATCAATAAAGCGCTCCAATTTGTATACTACGTTATCCCGTCTACGCAACTCGTAACTACTGTCACGAAAATTCGCGCTCCATTGGACTCACAAGTACTTGGCAGTAGCAAATTGTTTCCAATGGAACACTACAAATATTTTAATTTTTGTTGTATAGTTAGCCGGGATTTTCAAATAGTTTTTAAGAAGGCAACGTTGAACTGAAAAATACGAAAACATATCAAATGTTTGCATAAATGAATTCTTACATATTATGTGCATGATTTTAAATATGCGCGTTGTCTTTTATACACCTAAAATATAATATTATTTAAAACAAAAAGGGTTTCTAGCCAAATACATACCAAAATAATCCTTTCGTGTAAATTTTAATAACATGCTAATGTAACAAATAACATTTAAATTTACATGTGTGTGCACTTCATTTTCTTAACTCGCGCGAGATAATTTACTCTGCGGTGGCTTCTAATGTCGTGTTCTATTCACCAAAATAAATAATTCAATCTGTAACATAATCGATTGATTTTTCTGCTGTCAAGTTGTTCGATTCGCCAATAACATCAATCCGTGTAAAATTTTTGCTCGGTTACAAATCACGATTTTTTGGCAGATTTACCCCCTCTTTTATTAATACCAACAACTAGTATTTTCATTTTACTGACATTTTCACTAAAAATGTAATTTTTTTGTTATTCTCAACTCAAATATTATATTCAATAATATTTTTCAAGGCATGAACCACAAGCACACACATATAAAAACAAGATAATTCGATTATCTTGTTCAATTCACAGATTGATTTTTGAAAGAGGTGCAAATAGCGAATCGAAAACGACATCAGTTTCACTTAAAAACAAATCAATTATTCAATTACTTTTATTAACCATATTAATGTCAAATTGTTGATAAAATCTACACAAAGTTATCAACAACCTCATCTAATTCTTCATCAAACGACGAATCATTCCAATTCTCGGTTTTAGTTTCATTTGATTCGCCGCCCTAAGTAGGATAAAAACACAAATCAACATAAATTAGATATTTAAAGTAAATAATTTACCTGATCAAAAAAAATTTCTTCTTCACCATAAGCATAGCAAAAAAACATACAAATTAACTGAAACAATTGAAATATGATTATGACATTAGTAAAATTATATAAATAAAAACGGAATTCTTAGTGATGTGCGCGCTTTAAATACAAAGCGTTGAATAGTGAATTTTTTCTTGTTTTAATGGTTGATTGCCACGCACTATTATTATGAACTTACTTGAAGTATGAGAAAATTTATTAATACTGATAATATACCAACTTCCATATGTTATAATAATAATATTTAATGCAAATAAAATGATCCAATTCAGCACTCAATTCAAACACAACTAAATTTAGAAAAACAAAAATTTTAAGATTTTAAACAATTTAATAAGATAATTTGATGCATTTGTACGACTTAAAAATGATTTATTTTCACCAATTACTATTTTATTATTTCCTCAATTGGCAATTGAATGGGATGAAGTTTAAAGTACTTGGAACATAGTGTTCCGCCTTTCATTTTGATGTAAAATGAGGACAATGCGATACTGGTTCTTGAAGTATTAGGCACATAAATTAACAAAACTATAAATTAGTGTTCAAAAGACATTTTATTTAGAAATATCATTTGAATTCCGTACAAAAATATTTAATACATAAAAAATAAATTTATATTTAGTTAACAGCATCTTTAATCTTCTGCGCCGCGTCTTTTGATGTTTCCTTCACGGAATCAGCAGCACTCTGAGAAGAATTAGGAAATATAAAATTTTATTATTTATATTTATATAAACTATTAGAATTTTAGTAAACAATTAAACTTACTGCCGCCGCCTCTTTAGTTTTGTCCATCAATTTATCTGAGTCGGCCGCCAAATCGAGGGCATCGCACAACGCAAACATCGACTGAAAATATATTTATATAGCAAAACAAAAAAGTATTTGATTTTGACACGAAACACATTTTCCTCGGAATATCACTTAGAAATTTAAGTCATCTGTAGAATTTGTTAACCAAAATAAAATCAGAAGTAATCCATTGGAACCAAAATGTGTTCAGTACATCTTTAACGATTTAAAATACTCACTTGAACCACAACGCAAACGAATAAAATCGTGAACAAAATTTTTGCCATTTTTAATATTGAGATTAACCGGGAAATGTAAACAAACTTTATTTAGCTTAAAATCAAACGACAAGACAAGTCAAACTGGTTTTAGAAACTGAATAAAAATTTGAAAGTAACCTGCTTTAGTAGTAAAATTTGACGATTGATTAAATCTGATTAATTCATGGATGTGATTAAATTGGTAAAAAACAACAATTTGTTTCACGCAAAATTAATTTGGTTAAATTTAATTCACATTGCGTGCGATTGGGATGAATATGCAAAATATTGAATAATTGGGAAGTGGAAAAATAGTTTTCGTATCTGTGTGCGTACGGTACGATAAATTGTTGTTTATGAAATAATTTGGTTAATTTATTTGAAAAACAAAATAATTATTTGTTTAAATTGAGTGACAAAGTTTATTGTCAAGGGCACACAATTTAATGATCGTTTACTATGTATGTTCAATAATTTCTCTAATATATGTATATAGCAACGTGAAAGTTATCGCATGTTTTTGAGAGCTCAAATTAATAAAACAACAGGATGAGATAATTTCGAATAAATAATTCCGTAATTTGGTTGGATCAAACAAATAAGTGGACAAAATCGTTGTAAGTCAATATATTTACATAAGTAAGTCAATGAATCAGTTATTAAAATGAGTGCTATGCAAACGATAAAACGACAAATTAGCCATGCGCTCTCAGTCATTCATAAGTATACAGATGTTATGACGTCTTGAATATTATCAAATTAAATTTGACTGTGCATGTCTACTGAATTTCATCTATTACTTAAGTTTTTGGTTTAATTATTTGCGCTGATAGGTAACACTCTCAGTATTCTTTTCGGGATTATTTAAAGTTATTTATTTAGGCACAAGCCGAAAAAAATTTTCTTCGATATCAACCGATAAACAGCTTGCCTTTGCCATTATTCCACTGATTTTCAGATATCTCCCTATTTCCATTCGACAAGTATATCCTGAAGCACAGTTTGGAGTCTATGAAAATGTCACTTCTGAGTTACCTCTAGAACGGAAGGCATTTAAAATTTCCGAACAAGTTAGGGACTAAATTACAACTGATTCTATTATACTTACATATACATACAGGGTGAGGAAAAAGTATGGAAACCCCTAAAAATCTCGCGGGGTTTGGACAAAAAAAAATGAGCAGGGTTTATTCTTGGTTAATTTTCAACAAGGAATTTAATGGGTAGCTTGGTTGTGACCTTGGCCTTCATTTTCAAGGTCATTTAGAGGTCAATGTCATTTTTTTTAATTAGAACCCCTATTTTTCATGACAAAATCGAAAAGAGCGATCAATTTTACGTGCGAGTATGTATTTTCCATGACCTCCCAAGATCATCTGAAGGAATTTACATTGTATCTACAAAGTATGGAAACCCCTAGAAATCTCGCGGAGTATGTCAAAAGAATAAATGAGTAAGGTTTAGTCTTAGGTAATTTTCAACAAGGAATTTAATGGTGAGCTTGGTTATGACCTTGACCTTCATCTTCAAGGTCATATTGTAGTCAAGGTAATTTTTTATTGGGAAACCCCTGTTTCTGACATCGGATTCGAAAAGAGCAATCAATTGTACGTTCAAATATGTATTTTCCATGACCTCCCAAGGTCATCTGAGGGAATTACGAAAATAAAAAAATTAAAAGTTAAAAAAGTTAATTCTTTATTTTTAAAATTTATATTTTTTTATTTTTTTTATAATTTTCATAGCAACACAATCATTATTATAATGTTCTGTTATTTATGATTTTTTTAAAATTTTTATAGCAAATCATAAGCTATACAATTAAAATATATTCCTTCAGGTGACCTTGGGAGGTCATGGAAAATACGCATTCGGATGTACAATTGATCGCTCTTTTCGAATCCGATTTCAAAAACTGGGGTTTCCCTATAAAAAATTACCTTGACCTCAAAATGACCTTTAAGATGAAGGTCAAGGTCATAACCAAGCTCACCATTAAATTCCTTGTTGAAAATTACCTAAGGCTAAACCTTGCTCACTTTTTTTTTGACATACTCCGCGAGATTTCTAGGGGTTTGTGATCAGGGGATCAGATGATCTTGGAAGGTCATGGAAAATATATACTCGGACGTAAAATTGATCGCTCTTTTCGATTCTGTTATCAAAAATAGGGGTTCTAATTTAAAAAAATGACTTTGACCTCCAAATGACCTTGAATATGAAGGTCAAGATCACAAACAAGCTCACCATTAAATTTCTTCTTGTAAATTAAACAAGAATAAACCTTGCTCATTTTTTTTTTACCGAACCCCGCGAGATTTTTAGGGGTTTCCATACTTTTCCCTCACCCTGTATGTATACATAATACATACAGGCCACGATGCACAATTCGTTACTCACTCGACTGTAGGGCCCCTTCTTGTATATAGCGGAGATTTGAATAACTAGCAAAGAATAAATCCTTCATTTTCTAGAAGATTTAATTAAGAAATTCCCCCTTTTCCAGAACATGTTCTCCCCATAAATAAACGACTTTTTATAAACTATTTCAGCATAATTCAAACCAGATTTTTACTGCTGTTTTTCCCCTACTGAACTTCGGTCCTGAATATTAACTTAACTCACAAATAAATCCCTATTGAATCTCTTAACTTAAGTTTGAGTTCAATATCCAACTCAATTTACAGTTTAACGTCTAACTCAATCGCAACAAAATCACTAAATCAACCGCCACTAATCCTCAACTCAATCACCAATTCAATCACAAATCAACTCAACTGAAATCAACGCCTAGCTCAATCCTCGAATCAATCTCAAAATAATTCCAAACCGAACCTCTCACTCAACCTCAACGCAAGCTAACTCAATCTTAACTCAATTTAGACCCAACTTAGCTTGAACCAATTCTCAACCTCCGCACAAGAAGAGCGGACTTTCTTTTTGATTTCTCTGCTTTCAAAACGTTGAGAAAATGGGTTTTGGACATCCACATGTTTGTTCTTGTCCTCTACACATAGGCGATATTCATTCTCTTAGCCAATTTCAATAGTGCGAGTGTTATGGCTAGAGCTGACCATATCACTAATAGGTAAAGGAGTGGCGGTATCCTTCATGTGAGTTTTCACTGGAAATACTAGAGCGTAGTACATAACAGTTGTACATGTTTTATAGGGTTTTCGAATCAGGCCGCCCGTAGCATCTGAATAAACGATTAGGTTAATGGTTTTCTGTTGTTCTTTAACTTGGTTTAGAACCAAACATTGCCTTTTGTGGTTGTCGTTGCTTAAGATCTTCTCTGATCTGATTTTTCTAAGACTCTTCTATCTTTTAGAAATTGGGCAGTATTTGCGCAAAAACATTTAAGTCTTCTTCATTTGTCTAAATTGTTTAAATTTACATTAGCGATAGGGTCCATTAACTTTCTCTCCAGCATCAATATCCTGGTTAGAAATCACAAGCTTAGTATTGGTAAATTAATTATCGTGTATGGCGGCTTTAAAATGTCAATCGCAAGTATTTTTATATGTTCGAACGAAGGGTCTCGTACTATTAGCACGTAAAATTTTGTCAATATTACTATTTAAATTTCTTAGATGGCATATCGTTTCCATTTTGGCTATTTTTCTTTGTAAAACTATTAATCAAAAGAATTGCTAGGACATATCTCGCCATTAAAATTGCCAGTCCAGATACTTATAATTTGTGGCGTAATTTAGAATTCCAAATGTTATACATAAACAATCGTTTTTTTTGTTATTTATAACACGAAGTTCTTTACATAGAGATTTCATCTGCTTTACATCAGATTTAGTCAATTTACACATTGAAAGTGACAATGATCTAATAGCACTTTTGAGCGTTCCGGCATTAAGACTGCGTCTTTTATTTCTATTGTTGTAACGTTTTGCACTCATCGCAATAATGTGCCGAAAAGAGAAACAAACAGTATTATAAATATCGCTATGTAGTGGTTCCATGATGTTGGCACCTCATCAAGGAAATTTTGCAACAAAAAAAAATGGTTGAAATAGGTCACTAATTGGTCAGATAGTTTCAATAATTGGTCAGCGATAGGAATTTTTAAAAAGCGTTTTAAAAATTTTTAAATGGCACCTCATACAATGATAATAAAAAAAGAAAGTGTACAATCGATAAAGCTTGAAAAGCTGTTAATTGGTCAGCTAAAATTAATAATTAGTCAGGCTTATTTATTTAAAAAACATCCAAAAAAGATTAATTTTTTATGTTGCGCATGCGCGAAATTAGTCTAATGTCTCATAAGAGATTTGTTTTTATAAATGATGCGCATGCAACAAATCGACATGGCAAATTGTCACGTGAGTTTGTTTATTCCAATTTTTCGCTAAAAATTAGAGAACGTTTATACGTTTTATTATTGGTACAAAGATCAATTTGTGATACGAAATTAGATAGTTTACATTGAAGTGGTGGTGATTCCGTATCCATGCATAATTCCAATTCAACATATATACTTATGATGATTGTATTTTCTATCAACCATACATTGCTGATGACACCTGTCTACAAGTAGATTAGTTAAAATTTTACCAATTTTTTAGATATTGTGTTAAAGTTTTGTACTCAGTTCTGCAAATTTCATTTTTAATCTCGTATCAAAATGATTTTTACGGCATCTGTATATTTTCCACATTTTTGACAATGAAAACTATCAAAGGCACTTGGAACATCCTGGAAGAAACATTTCAACCATATATATACTGGTGTGCTCTCCATATTTAACGTATGGCGGGGGGGGGGGGGGGGGGGGGGGAATACGATAAACTTTTCTTCCTTTGGTTTTATAATTATTTCTCGAAATGTTTCTAAAAGTAGTTTGGCGCGCTCTTAGTACACTTCATCCAGTTGTATGAAAGTTACTATACAACTAAACACACGTTTTTAATTTGTTATCATACAAAAATGAAATATCAAAACGGAACGGTTTTAAAGGATATCCAAATGCAAAGGTCAAAATGTAGTTTCTAAACATTTTTTTTTTTGCAAAAATACGGGGAATTACAAAAAATACACAAGAAGCGAGCAACACAAAGTCAGAAATTGTAATGATTTTACAAACGACAAAAATTCTTTATTTTCCTGCGAATCCTGAATTTCTGCGAATCGGTATTTTCTCTTTTTGTTTATTACATAAAAGATAAAACACATTTGTGTAATTTAAATTCAGGAAATAAATAAAAAACAAGCTTTCATAACAAAAGAGACAGAGAATTTTGGCGGAACGGAAATATAACAATATGAGGATACTTGGTATGATCAAATCACAATCGTGGTTTTATCATTGAGGAAGGACTTTACATAGAGAGAGATTTTGCATGACAAAAATATGCATATGGAAATAATTTTTGTTTCGTTTTGAAATTTTATTTGTGAAGTTGTGAAAAGAATATATAAATTTTAATTATCTCTTTCTATACATAATAGGGCAAGTTCATCTATAAAATACAAAGCAAACTGTTTAAATTCAGTTTTTGTATACCCACCCACACTTTATATATTATTGAAATCCACCTTCTTATGATGTGGTAGTAGTGCCAAACTGTAAAAACAAGAATTTTGTTTTTTTTATTTCGTTTATTCCTTTATTCATTTCGTATTTTTTATTTCGTGTTGGTTGTGTGTTTTTGAATTAAAACTTGTCCACGCCCTACGGCCGATGATTTGTTGTGATCATTTTTCACTTTATGCTAATCTATTTAAATGCGCATAGAAACACCATAGCATAAAAAGAGAGATTATAAATTTATACTTTCTTTTCAGTTTATCGCTCTAACCGGTTTAGATAAAGATGCAAAATATAATTTCATATCATTTTTCTTTCATACACATTACTTCTCTAATGTTCTTCCTCAATGGTTTTATGACACACTACTTCTCCAAAAATAGACCCCGTTGGGAATGTTTTCGTTAAGAAAAGTGCAACAATAAGTCTTAAACGAATAATGTGAGTTTTTATCAATTTAAATATTAAATTTCTATGATATGAATATACCTATCAGGTGGTGTACAGAGAATTCTCAAATTTCGTTAGCAAATGCAAGACTTACCTTGTTGTATAAGCCATATAATTTAAGTTTCAGCTTCACGAAGAGTAAGAAAAGGTTTATGTAGGATTGTTAAAATTATATGTCTCATCTCCGTAAAATAAACATACCATATTCATGGTTCCTTACTGTTTCCAAGACCTATCTGGTGGTGTATACCGTTAGTGGTATTTATCTCTAGTACTCCCATACATTAAATTTAACTCACTCTCCAGATCACATGCGCTATACTAAAAATACAAATTTTAAAAATTCATATGTTTGTTTCCGTGATTTGAACCTGGGGTGCTAACCAACTCTAGCTAGCATCATGGCCTATCCTCCCATATAAAAAAGTATTAAGCAATATGTCTGGTATTGGCTGTATATAACTTAAGGCTTTTGGATAGTAAATGGACTACACTACCAACAGAACATACATTAGTACATATATGAATTTGTAGAAAATGTTGAAAGGCTTTACACTTATAGGAATTTATTTTTGTTATTACAAATTTTTAAGAAATTTATTAATTTTCATTTGGTTTAAACTTGTTTTTTTACGTGTTAAATATACATTTTAATAAGATATTTTTTTCGGGATGAGCCTACACGTTTTACAAAAATTTATACTTTTTCAATATACATAGCTACATTTTATCCGAGAAATGAACCAAAAATTCGGGCTGATATTTAGGGCTAACTTCACCGACTTAACAAAGCGGCATAATATTAGCCGTGTTTTACAGATCTGTGTAGACCTTTTTTCTAGATTAAGTCGAAATTACAATAGATTACCTAAGCGAAGTTAATTAAAATGTTTAAAAGACGGTCAGGTTAGAGGGTGGTAATTCCCAACAAATGATGAATCCCGGGAGTCGGGATTGAAAATTCTTCAATCCCTGGAATTTAAGAAAAAAGCAATTTCCTGGTCAATTCACAAAAATTGTATGTAAAACTAATTAAAAACAACAGTTTCAGTTGAAATATCTTCTTTTATTGTTCATCGAATTATCACAAACACATTGCGATAAAAGATTTATTACTTAGACCAGACCGTTTCTTACTACAAAAGTTCGATGACTTTGAAAACAATCGTGTTGCTTCTTACTGAAGAGTAGTTCAACGCCTCCAAAAAATTTGACTAATTTGAGGCCACCTTACCAGATCGGGTTTCGGTTTCTTCGCTCAGAAATTCTTTGTTTTAAGCTTTAGGTTACGTGACATTTTAAAAAAAAATTGTATTGCCTGTCTTAATTCGTTAGACGAATAAAAAGTTTGACGATTCCAGATTTAGCACGTCAATTAAATCTTAATTTTGTCGGTCAAGTGTTCAACATTTAATTATAGTTTTAGTTCTTCTCTGAATAGAAATTAGGCAAACTCAGATCGTTTTGGGTTTTACGATACAGTCACGTAATTTTAGATAACGATGATTAGAGGGCGATCTTTATTTCTGCGCTGTTCCACCTTATTTTACAGTCAAACAGTAAGTTTAATTCTTTCCCACGGTTAGCTTTAACATGATTCCTAACTGTCAAACTGTGTATATGCGGAAGCTAAAAAAATTAAAAACAAATTTAATTTCAAATATCTGTGGTGCAAGGAAGCTAAAATATTACTTAGAAAGGACAGCACTTCTTTTGTTTACCGTATCAACTTGATGAGTGACATTTCGAATATTTAACGGACATTTCTGGAACCACTTAGTACTACTACAGTTGATGGAATTAACGATGATTATTGATGAGATAACTTCAATTCTTTATTATATTCTTGGAACTCGTCAAGTAATATTTTTGGTTTAATTTTACATTTGTCGGGTGTTTCAGATGTTTTCTATTGTACATATTTAGTTGTTAATATTGAGTTTGGACGGTCGGTAACATTAGTTATTCTTATTTACAATACTATGTTGTTAATATTGAACATTGTTAAATTTGGATTTGTGGGTTTCTATAATTTAGTATTTTTTATTGCTTTAATTAATATTGGGATAATTGAAGTTTTAGATTTTTCCCATATTGTATTATTTTTTTAGAATATGAATAAGTTTAGCAATACAGTAAAAAAATGTTGTCGTACTGTTTATTTTGATAATATTTTAACCATACATAACTCGGGAATAATTGTGCAACAATTATGCACTTTACAAATTAATGTTCGTGGAATGAATGATGTTAATAAATTTGGCAATATTTTAGAGTTCATTGATAATTTACAGTCAGATGTTCATGTCTTAGTTATTTCTGAAACATTTATTCAAAGTCACAACACAATGGGGTATTCTACAAAAAACTACAGTAGCATTTTTTCTTGTAGAGATGATAGATTAGGTGGTGGGCTTGGTTTGCATTTTAATATCAGAAATTATATTGAGTATATAGTGAACAAAGATAATGGTTTATACCCGCTTCAATTTATACAAATCAGGCTTTCCAGTTTTTTTGGTTCTGATCTTGATTGTTTTTTTTAAATGTTTGGATATTTTGCTATCTGGAAGCTGTAATTCTGATAGCCTACTACTTTTTGATATGAATATTCCGGTTAACAAAACAGATGATTTTGTAATTGACTATATAGATCTGTTAATGACTTATGAGTTAATTACCACAAATACGGATGTTACCAGAGCATTCTAGAGTTTAGAGCCATAATCATTATGACGTATTTTTTAGAAGCTTTATTATTGGTATAACTTTTACTGATTTCCATAGGAATCCATAGTAAAAATGGTATTTTTAAGCTTCAAGTTTTACAATGAAAAAAGCAAAAATATTACAAAATGTTTATACAAAAATATTCTACATATCTTTAGCAGCAATATACAAGAAGGGTATATTGGTATTAAGTAAATATTAATTGCAGAAATATTAAAATTAAATTATATACATATTTGTAAAATATATTTTTCGAACTTTCATTTTGAAAAATACATCAAAGTTGGCTCTGATAAATTAAAATAATACTTGCTAAATTTATCTTTAGTTTTACTAGTGTACGTTAGATGTCTAAGATTTATACAGAAAAATAGGAAAAAAAAATGTTAAATCACTAAATTATGACGTAACCCTATAATCGGTTGCGTACACAACACTTATCGTAATTATAGCTAACTTCAGATGATACCGATGTTTTGTTTTTACTTTTTTTTTTAAATGACATTTCAATTTCATACGCTATGAACCAAAAGGGAAGTCTATTAAAGAAAATTGATTTTAGAAATTTGTATTTATGAAATTTAATTATTTTTCTTTTCTGTTTAAGTTAGATATACGACAGAGTCGTAACATGTTCAATATACTGATTTTGAAATACGATATCAGGAATATCCAAATTCCATTCAACGAGCATTTTTTAAATCTACAAAAGACATATGAATCTTTTGTAAATTTAAAAAATGCTCGTACAATGGAATTTGGATATTTGCATAACACTAAGCATGCAATTAATGATATTATTATAGTTGAGACTTTGAATGAAGTTAACTTTTATATGCTTTTATATAATTTGAAATATTATTTGTTTAAAAAACGAGAACGAATTATTAGTAATTACAAAAAAATGAGTATTGATCATTTTAATAAACACATTAAGGGCTTTGTAATTCATAACTGTGATCTGAAAATATTTGATGTATTTCAATTAAAAAAATTAACATATCTACATACAAAATTTTATAATTTAATTTATGGAAAAGTTATAAAATTAAAGCCACCCTTAAATTAAAATATTTATGTACACAATTGTTTTGTATTGAAACAATTACCTATATGTTTTATAATAATTCCATTTATTTATTATATTATTTTGTCCCAGTACCATCTACCTTGTGGTTGTACTTATACTATCCTCATCATCGATTTGCCCAATTCATTGCCATCTACTATTACAATATAATAAACGGCTAATCGATCGATAAACCAGGGTTTGACAACCTATTCAACTAGTATCTTAATACATAATAACAATTATTGGATTTAGAAATACATATGTATTTTATTGCTACCCTAAAAACATAGCTTCCATCCTTCTGGACATACTAAGTAGAATGCTTTGTGTCATTTCTTGCGGAATGAGATTCCACTCTTCTTGCGCTGCAACGCTCTGCTCTGCTATCGAATCTGGTGCGGAATTTCTAGCTCTAATAAAGCGTTTTAAAATGTCCAATACGTATTCGATCGGATTAAGATCCGGACTCATTGGTGGCCACTTAAGAGCACGAATACCGATATCTTGGACATATTGTCGTACTGTTGCAGCTGCGTGGACTGGAGCGTTATCATGCATTAACACAAAACTGTCATAACCTATGAAGGCCACATACGGTAAAACGTGATTGCCATGAATGTTCCGAACATACCAGTCTGCATTCATCCGCAAAATCTCCACCAGTCCCGTACGGCCATCCCAACTGATTCCATCCGAAAACATTACTGAACCTCCACCAAAGCTTACAGTTTGCAACATGTTACACCATGCGTAGCGTTCTCCAACTCTTCTGTATACAAGATTATGACCATCTGGTTTCCATAATTGAATTCTGGTCTCATCTGAAAAGAAAACAGTGGCCTATTGATCAGTTCCCCAATTTGCATTAGTTTGGGCAAATTCTAAACGGCTGGATTTGTGGCGGGGAGAAGGCGTGAAACTTTTACTGGCCGTTTTGGAGTCAGGTTCACTTTTAATCTTTGTCTAACTATTCTGGCACTAATATTCACTTGGCGCACACTAACTAACTACTATTTTTGAGTTGAGTAGAAACACGCTTTCGATCTAGTAACGAATTTATTTCCTTTCACCTTTTACGTCCTTGTCCGGGCTTTCTTTTATATACTCTAATATCTCACGATATCGCTTAAGTATTCGTGAAACCAAAGGCTGGTTTATTTTCGTGCGGTTTGTATTTGAGTATAATCTTCCTGATACAATGTGACAACTTTAACCGTCTCCAGCTCATGAAAGGGTGCCATATTAGAATGGATCTTATATTAGGTGTTTGCTTTAGAACACATTTACAAAAACTATAGTGGTACTGCATTTACAAATCATTGATATGGAACAAAAGCCGGTCGTTACGTTGGATTTCAAACACAATGCACTCTTGAATATGCATATTTGAAAAATTTAATTGATTGGCTTGCAGTTGACTTTATTCACGGTGGTTTCTGATAAAAATATAAATGTGGTATCATTTGACACTAGTAGTATTAAAATTGATCAACGGGACTTTTTTTTATTACAAAAAAAAAAAAAAATATGCGTTAATTTTGGCCACGAGTGTCCACCATAAGATACATATTTCTAATATATTTAGTCAAATTATATAAAATATGGTATGTATAGCCAAAGTGTTGATATAATTTAGAGAATTTAGCTAATATTAATTGGGTAGTTTTTGTAGTATGATCAACTAAAACCCTTTTCGTCAAAATATCTAATTGTCTTATTAGGTTAAAAACTAAAGACAATTTTCAGGCAAAGTATCCTCATTTTTAGAGAGATTTCCTAAATATTTGAAAATACACAGGGTTATTATGGGTACATTAAGCTGTAAAAAATCTCGCAACTTTTCAATATTTGTAATGAAATGGTAGATTTACTAAAAACAATAAAAATATTTTTTTTTTCTCAAATAATCATAAAAGGATCTTGTGGGAAATTTACTCAAGCTTTTAAAACTGCCATAAAATTGGTTGGTGAGTAGATATCATCATATTAGCGAACGAAAAATCTCCAAAAAATACCGAAAAATATAAAGTAAATTGCCCCATCGAAAAGGAAGACTCCATTAAATTTTTGTTAACTACAATATGAAAACAAAAGGAATCTAGGGAGTTTTTTATTTTAGTTATATTTAGTTATTTAATTATTAAAAACGTAAATTTTTCAAAAATGCTCCAATCTTTATGAATGTTAGAATTTCAAAAAATCGTCAGAGCGGGGGTTTAGGGGCGGCAGCTTCCATCCTCTAAGGTATAAAACGAATTCAAATAATATTTCAAAAATTTGATTTTTTGTGTTTTTTTTTATTTTGAATAAGGATACCAACCCGAAACATACTAGATTTTGTTTTAACGTTTATTTGAGCATTTCAGCCGTTTATTTTGAAAGTGGTAAAAATCCTGTAAATGTATGTGCACATATTTCAGTAATCTGGTATCATGCAATTACCGATTCATAATTCATTACGATTTGCCCAAAGGGTGCTAAACTATACACTTTTGTGGGTATTTTATCAGAAATTGACCGACATGCAGTCGATACAAAGATGTGTTGTAAATCAACATGGTTGTTAAAATTTGGTAATTATTTTGTACGAGATTTGCTTTAAGATTTAAATATTGAAATTCTGTCCAGTAAAACAATCAAACTTTTTTTTTTACTGGAAACCTCAAAATCAACAAGAATTATTTTACATACCGCAGTAAAACTTGAGAAAATCCCATTCTATTGCATTAGGCCTCAATGTGCCTCAGTTTTACTAAAACAACAGTTTCATTATAAAATAAAAACTTAGTGAAATAAAGGTTGAGTCATCACTAAACTGTAAATTTAAATCATTAAAATGTTATTGACCGGACCGCATGACCTGTAGAATGTGATTGTGTGAAAATTGTATAACGAATAAAGTTATCTAATGGGCAAATCAAAGAGTGAAAACTTTTTTCCAGATCGTTTATTTAATTGAAAAGAAGTTGATGACCAGTACATAATCAAAGTATTGATGAAACTAATTTATAATTAGAATTTTTATTAAGTTTAAGAAATACAAAATGGATATAAAAAAAATAAAACTTTCACTAACACCACCACCGATACAATCATTTAGCCCGTTTAATTTTCTTATTATTCGTCTGAAATGTTTCCAAAATCTTTAAAATCAAATCAAAAATAGCTGCTGGCTGTCGATTCGCTACATGCTTATCCAATTCACGTTTTTTATTGCGTTGATTTATTTTCCTTTCCATTTGTTCAAATGGATCGCTCGTATCATCATCGCTACGATCAGATCGACCATAATAATTAGCATGCTCATAAGACACATTTATCTCATTTAATTCATTTGTTTTATTTGGTGGGTATCGAACATTGAACATCTTGGTATTATAGGTGGCGGTGCCACTTTGTTTTGCTTCGACCGGAAATGTTACGATCAAATACGTCTGGATGGAAAAGAAATGAATTAATAGATCGACAAGTATAAATGAAATTTGACCCCCATACAATTTATGATATAAGAGTTTTACTTACAAGAATTATTAAAATTAAATTCCATAATTTAAATAAAATGCACATTTTTTAATTTTTTTATTGAAGCATGAAAATTATATAAAATCTTGACTAAACGTTTTACTTTATATTAAATAAATAAATTTGCAAACACATCTTTTTATATACAATGCATAACACCCGTAAGTACTTAAATATATAGGAGCTTAACATAAAAATCTAAATTTTACTGTTGTCAAATGCATTTCCAGTAAAATACAATTTATTGATCTACTGACATAAATTATACAAACATAATATGTTGTATGCACTGTGTGACCATCAGCAGTATAAAATGATTATATGTTAGATTTGAATATAATGAGTACGTTGTACAGTGCACTTTTAAACCACTGTAATTGATATATAATAATTTCTATATGTATGATAACATGAAGGTGCGATTTTCAAATTGGTGTCATGATTGCAGGATGTAACTATAAGCGTTACAATAGCGATTTGAAAATATCGATTGGGGCCAGAGAGGTGAATCGTGAATCGCCACTGAACATATACATTACATTTTACCTGAAATTGAAGCTAATCTTAAAATGAATTATCGAAAATCTGAATAAAATGTTTTTCAGCTTCTTAATTATGTTCTCATGAAAATAACACTGGCACACAAAAACAAAAAAAAAGCTGATCACGAATCTGTGCTGAGATGTTCTAACATCACTTCCGATTCGTTTTCGATAGTATTTTGTCTCTTGTAACAAGAACAAAATTGTACGCTAATTTCTTCTTTCATTACAATTTTTCCAATGCGATCTCAGCCTTCTGTATACTTTTCCTTTTCTTCACATCGATAAAATATCACAAACAAAATGTTTTGTGATAAAGAGTGATGAATTAAAGTAGAAATAGAAAAAGCTTAATTCAAAAGTCGAAATAGTATACAATTTTATTCTTGAAAATAGAGACATGAATACTATATCGAACATCGAAAAAAGTGATGTTAGAACATCTCAGAACTGGTATCAGATATTGCGAGAAATAACCAAAAAAAAATTCGGGTTAGGCTGTGTCTTCTACACGGTCTTATAGATGTTTTCCGTGATAACGTTTATAAGTGGTGCGAGAAATGGCACGATATACGGGTGTGTTAAAATAAATGTATTTATTATTAGCATCATGAAATGAGAGTAGAGGGGTTGTTTTGCAAACGAATAAGTACTGGGCGATGGTACGAGAAGTACGATATGAAGCACAGGGTCTCAGCACTTCAGCAGTGATGTACCTAATGAATGTGAGATCCAGACAAAGACAAGTGCCTCCCAAAGTCGTCGAGGCTAGTGTGTTGGAGACGCAGTCTAGGTCGAAGGTGTCCTTGGTGAAGCCCACGAATTCGCGTTTAGCGATGACATCGATGTTGAAATCGGTGCAAAGCACAAGAGGTATATCGGAGTCCACACTGACATATACGGCGGTACGTACTGGTTCGGGGAGAATGCCTCATCTGCTCCTATTAAATGAGGCACTCTCCTTTTACGGTTCTAGCATTGTAAATCCGAATCGTTAAACTTTAAACCAATTTTAAAAATAAAAACTTTATTGTTACACAAGTTACAAAATGTGTTTTTTTCCTTTGTTTTGTCGTGATAATGTTAAAAAATTTATAGACCGGTTTCGAGCTTCGCTCTTCGTCAGTCTACTTGTACAACTAAATAATTTTTTGTATAAATTGTGATGAAAATTATTTTCCTATTTCTATAACCGCATCTCATATATTTTGTTATTTACTAAGTTAGTTTGATCATTAAGAATTAAAGGATTGTGGCGCTGTTGATAAATTTCAAATTCTTTCACTCGATCCATAAAGTTGCCCTTGCTAAATCTGTGTGGAATTTGTAAGTTGGCGTCTTGATTATTGTTTGTGTTGCCATCTTCCGCTAAATGTTTTGCGTAATTTGATTTATATTTATTCCGCGCCTGTTTAAGTTCGTCTGTGTTCTCTTTAAACCATACTGTAAAAAAACCTCCCGTTTGGCCAATACAAAATTTTCCACAATCATTACATGACAGTCGATAAATTCCGCTTTTTTGTTATTCATTCTTTTGCGATCGTAATAAATGCGAAAGTTTACTATTTGTCTTAAATCCTACGGTGTAGCCATATTGATGCATAAATCGTTTTAGTATGTTAGACGTATGAATGTGATAATATCCGACAGAAACATATTTTGTGTTGTTGGTATCATCATTACTACGTAATGTGGTTAGATTGTGTAGTTGCATTTTATTTCTAATGTTGAAATTGATGCGTTCTATAGTGTAACAATTGTTAATATAGCTATGTGTTTTACGGTAGTTAATTCATCTTCATAATCTGTTTGAGGCGGTTAATTAGATGGTGGTATGCTGCTATTTTATGCTGATAGGGGTGATGTGATGAATTATGTATAGTGTGATCCGTTTGAGTTGGTTTACGGAATATTTTGAAGTTGAATTTGTTGTCTATGTTTTGTATATTGTTAAATCCAAGAAATTAATACTTTCGTACGATTTTAATTCTACTGGAAATTTTATGTTTGTGTCTATATTATTGATATAATATGCATATTATTGAGTTGGCGACGAGTTCCTTTGAATAGCAGCAAAATATCATCCACGTATCGATGCCAATATTCGCGATTTCCAATAAAGTAGCTGACATCTGGTGAAAACAATATGAACAAATTTAACCATATAGAACAAGGGGGATCAGAACTGCCAAACAGTTGAATTTGACAATAAGTGTCCCCTTTGCTTACATAGAATCAAACGCCGACTACATTTGATGGAAATCGCCAATAAAATGTTTTTATGTATGTATTAGATAGTGGGCTCCCCATTGGTAAACCCTCAGTTTGAGTATAAAATTTACTGTTGTGCTGGAAATAGTTTTGTCAAGTTATTGTGTTTAACAGTTGTGTGATCTCGGCTATGGTTATAGTATGGGTAAATTATTTTCAGCAAGTAATCTTGCGCCCCTTGTTAGGGTAACGATGAAAGTATAACCATGGTATATCCTGAAGCGTCTATTCCCCATGTTAGGGGCGGCTACAACCAGCGTCTGTTTCTCCATGTTAGGAGCGGCTGTAATAAAAACCTGGAAGTAGGTATAAAATGATAAGGGAAGGAACCCTGAATTCAAATACACAATGGTTAACACCACAGAAAACAACGCTACGGTGCAGGGAATCGGAAGCCCAGTACCGGCGGCTCTCGAGAGTGAGCAAGCGGGCTCCCAGTCGCCGAGATCCAGTGACCGCAGTGGTGTAGTGATGCAACGCTTGGTTACTACATCATATACATCTACAAGCAATATCTCCACCTTTACGAATTTGAGCAATCCTCTCCAAAAAAGTACTTCAATGAGAAGAACGCCTATAAAATTGTCCGTCGCAAGTACTATCCATCGATCAATTTCAATTTCGGCATCAATCGATATATTGCTGTAAAACGGAAAAGAGATAGCCCAAAAAATGAAAGCTACACACAAAAAAATAAAAGGTCACCACAACACCGAATCGGTGTTACATAGTGTCCCACCGATCGGATATTTATAATTTGAATCCAATCGGATATTATAATAAAAATGGCATAAAATACATTTGGATAAAATTTTTTACACCGCATAAAAACCAAACAGGAACATTCATCTTTAGGAAAACACCTAGAGGTGCATTTTATTCAATTCAAAAGGAATTTTTATAAAAACTTATGTTTTCGGATAGATAAAAATATTTATCCGTTGATGCGTATTTAATTTTATAAAACTATATTCAGTTGGAGAAAAATAAAATACTTTTTCGGATAAAAATCCAATTAACACCGTACATTTTTTGAGTGTATGGTTTTTATCCCATTGGTATTTTATTTTAATGCATAATACCTATGCATATTAAAATCATATTGTGATTTTAATATGTTCCGAAGGTTACAAGAGAATTGAATCTTCTCATCAGGCCGCTGCGACTAGACTGATTGTATCACAATTTAAATTCTATTATACAGAAAGAATATGCAGGTTGCTTTAGCGAATTTAACTAATACAGCCAAATTCTCTTACAATTTTACTTTTTCACGAAAACTCCAAACGGTGTAAATATTTACTCCGATAGAACGAAAATAATCTCTGGAAAGTACCTTTTAAAAAAATCCGCTGTTGACAACTTTTGCGTTTACTCCAAACGGTGCAAAAGTATACTGTTCGATCCTTTTGGATACTTTAAAATTTGTACCCGATCTTGCGGAGTTAATATGGTACTATTGGATAAAAAATAAAGCTTTTTTCGGATAAAATACCATTCACACCGCAATATTTTTTTGTGTGTACTGGCAAATAATAAACTAAATGTCGAAAAATTACCGCAAAAACCGATTTGAAATATTCGCCGATAAGGATGTGGAAGACAGCGAACCTCAAAATGCAAAAATTCAAAAACAGGTAAATCGAAAATATAAGCCACCTCCAATCTACTTGCGCAAAGCTGATACACACAAGGTGGTGCAAGAACTTAAATCAAGCGTGGTAACAAATGGAAAACCATTTCACGTAACAAATTTAGTTCATGGCAAAATACACGAAGTAAAAATTCAAACACACGAGGTCAACGAGTATAGAGAAGTCATTAATTATTACGATACACACAATATAAGCTATTATACATACCGTTTGAAGTCTTCAAAGTTTCTTTCAATCGTTATTAAAGGCATCGTTTTCCAAGCTCAGGCAACTGAAATCCAGGCCGCGCTTGTTGAAGTTGGATTTAAAATACAGGATGTATATAGGATTATGAACCGCTTAAAGCAACCACAACCAATAGTCAAAGTTGAGCTATGTTCATCCGAAAGCACTTTGAAAAAGGGAGAAATTCATCCAATATATAAAATAAAGTACCTCTTGCATAGACGCATAACTGTTGAAGAACCAAATAAAAGGTCCGCACCAATTCAGTGTTTAAACTGCCAAGAATATGGCTACTCAAGAACTTATTGCAAGTTGATATCCGAATGCGTTGTATGCGGTGATCTACACACAACTAAAAGTTGCCCGACACCAAAAAATTCCTCAACAAAAAGAAATGCAGTAACTGCGGCGGAAACCACACTGCAAACTACCGGGGATGCCCAATTTAGAGAAATATTATTCAAATGTCACGTCCCAGGCAGCAGTATAAAACTACACCTAATGCGCAGAATAATACACCTTCGTATACGTAGAATAAAATACCTTCAGATGCGCCGAATGAATCTCGCTCGCCCAGAACACCAGCCGGGAAACCAACGTATGCAAGCGTTCTCAGTGGTAAATCCTCAAATGCTGAACCTAACTTGAATAATTGTATGCAACTGATGATGCAAATGACAACAATGCAAAATATGCTACAAGTAATGCTGTAAAATCAAACCATTATCATCCAGAAACTTGAATGTCTCCGATAAATTATCTGAAGATATGTCACTGGAATGCAAACGGTATAAGCCAACACAAACTAGAATTACAACATTTTCTTACAAAACACAAAATTAATCTTATGCTGGTCTCTGAAACCCATTTAACCAACAAACATAATTTTAGAATAAATGGTTACAAAGTCTATGATACTAAACATCCCTTGAACAGAAATCGAGGAGGAACTGCTATCATTATAAAAAATCGGATTTGCCATTATGTTCTGGATGAGTATATCACTGAAGAAATTCAAGCAGCCTCTGTATGTATTGACCTTGAAAAGAAAGTTTAGTCATAGCTTCAATATATTGCCCTCCAAATAAAAACATTTCGGCAGATATGCATAAAACGTTTTTTGCAACTCTGGGTCCAGAGCTTTATACTCCAAAGGGACGTTAATTAATGAATATTATTCAGGATAATCATTACAATGTTACATTGTGTGGCCATCCAACTTATTGGCCTACTGATCGGAAAAAAATTCATGAAATCCTTGATTTTGCTGTCACGAGTAAAATAAACCGGGAAATGATCGAGGCCAAACCACTCTCAGAATTATCTTCTGACCACTCTCAGGTTTTACTACATTACTGGACTAACCAAAATCCATATCCTACCAAAAATAAACTGGAAAGCTTACTCCAAAAAAACAAAATTTATTTTTTGTAATACCAACTTAAGCAGCTATCTCCCCACTCTGACACAAACTATTCATTATGGAAGGCCCCTAATAAATACCTTAACCAGCGTCAGCAACCAAACCCGTCAATTCGTCTGCCCAGCGGTGACTGGGCTAGAAATGATGAGGAAAAAGCTAAAGTTTTCGCTGATCATTTTGAAGGTGTTTTCACTCCCAAACCTGAGAGGAAATTTGAGATAAAAAGCCACTAGTTAAGTTTATTATTGCTCACCAAACTCAATTAAAGAAAGCCCCTCGGTATGATCAAATTACAGGTGAAATGCTTAAAAATTTGCCTGTCATATAGGCCAATAAGCATACTACCAATCATCTCGAAAGTCTTCGAAAACCAAATTATCGAAAAGATTAAACCGAAACTCCGAAATATCATCCCTAATCATCAATTTGGTTTTAGAGTCGAGCATGGAACCATTCAGCAAGTGCACCGAGTAGCTTCAGAAATAAGATCAACAAACGAGGAAAGGAAGTACTGCTCTGCAGTTTCTTGGATGTTGCTCGGGCATTCGATAAAGTTTGCTTTATAAAATTAATTTTAAATTGCCAAAAATCTACCAAATTATGAAGTCATATTTGTCAAATCGCAGATTTTATGTAAAACACAATACCTCTAAATCGGCCGAGAAAAATGTTCTGGCCAGAAGTACCACAACCTTGTATTTAATTTTCACTTCTGATCTATCAACATCTTCGACAATTATGACGTCTACTTTCGCTGATGACACAACAATCGTGGGGAAGGTAAGTTTGCCCGCTTTTCAAAATCCCGCCTTCAAAATCCCGAAATCAAAATCCCAAATTTGAAAATCGCGCTTTTTAAAATCGCGCTTTTTAAAATGCCGCTTTTCAAAATCCTGCTTTTCAAAACATTGGCTTTGAAATTTGAAAGACGTATTTTTTTTAATTCGAGCCGCGCTTTCTGGTGAAGGAAAATTTTATAAAGTAAAATAAAAACCGGGATTTCTGAAAATCGGGATTTTTATTTTTGCAGAATCGGGATTTTGAAAAGCGGGATTTTGAAATATGGGATATCGTTACGACCCCATCAATCGTATGTACTCATAAAAAACCACAAACAGCGTCCACAACCGTGCAACAGCATATAGATGACGTCGAAATCTGGCTAAAAAAACGGAGGATAAAGGCCAATCAAAAGAAATCGAATCACGTAACATTCACTTTAAATAAGCTTACGTGTCAGCCGGCCACAATGAACACAAATCCCTCAGGCAAACGAAGCAAAATACCTAGGAGTCCATCCTAGACCGACGATTAATCTGGCGAAAACATATTGAAATGAAACGAGGCCATATCAAATTAAAAATGGATAAAATGCACTGGTTGGTGGGGAAATATTCAACCCTTGATTTAGAATACAAGCTTCTCCTGTATAACACAATGATTAAACCAATCTGGTCGTATGGGTGTCAATTATGGCAATCAACTTCCAATTCAAATATTGACATTGTTCAAAGAATACAGTCAAAAATTCTCAGAATGATTACAGGGGCACCCTGGTTTGTAAAAAACAAAAATATTCGCAGTTTGATAATTTGGACACATCTTTTGGTATTGCTTGTGGAAAAATGTTAAACATTTGGCATCTCTATTCGATAAATTGTTTTAGCTACTCTAGCAACGGAAGTGTTTTTGTATTGATGAATTATTTGTTCTTCCATTCACTACTATAGATATTGCATTTAACTTTGAGGTTCCATTAGACGACCGAATGCTTTAACTGCTTTAATATGCGAATGTGACTAATGGTTGTATCAATGAGATCACAAAGTATTGTAATTCTGGTGATTCGTTTGTTAATGATTGAATGTTTATAACACCATCACATGTTTTGTGATGATCATTTAATGATTTTTCGTATACCTGTCACATCCTCTCAAATTTCGATAAATATTTAGTTGAGTTGTTTATTGAGATTCGTTCAGTTACTAGTAAGGCCGATTCATGTTGTCTTCAATATTTGATAGCGATTTCCCCCCTATCATTCTTGGTTAATGGTGATCTTTAAATATTTGGTGTATCGTTTCAAAAAATATGAGCAAAAATTGATATTACACGGATGAACTAAAGTTCCGACCAATTTAAAACTTTTAATTAATATACGAAATTACAAATAAACCATAAATAATAACTAAAACGATCTTGCCAGGAGTCGAACCTGGAATCTTCTGATCCGTAGTCAGACGCGTTATCCATTGCGCCACAAGACCGATGACCTATCATAATTTCTTTTCAAATTAAAGCATTCATAGTGAAAATTATTTTTTAAGATAAATCATCAATCAAACAATGTCGAAAACTAGAAATCGATCTCTAAAAGAAGCCTTTTCGTTCTTTAAACACATTAACTGCCCAGCCAATTTTGCGAATGTTAACCAACGGTGCCAAATTTTTTTGTAGTTTATGTTGTTTTTATGATACTAAACACTATCTAGCTAAATTTTGCCAGTGGCATCCCACAAATCTATCTAACGGCTCTAATTTTGTATAGCCATGTCCACCTGATTAGCGAATTTGATAGCCATAGCGCCAATGGAAATATCAGTGGCCAACAGAAATTATAGCCATGGCCTAAATGCCTTGATGAAGAGGAAATTAAAAAACGTTTAATTTTAAATCGAAAATAATTTATTCAAAAAAGTAATTTCATTAAAATCCAGCAATCTGCTCACTTTTACTTCTGGTTTTATTCCTCTTCCTTTTGAGAACTTTATTACGTTTCTGCAATATTCGAATTCGTTATATTACCATCAATTCGATTAGCATCAAATGAAGGCTGATCAATGTTATCCATCCGGTTGAACCATTCATCTATTTTAGATAAATACGTTAATTGATTTGAATTGCGCTGTGATTCTAATGCACTATCGGTAAATTGATGTTCTATATTTACAGCCATATCCCATACATCGAGAATATTCTTGGCCAGAACATTTTTGTACTGGTATAATTCCATATGTGTAATTTTACTACATTTTCCAATTTTCAAGTAATTTACCCAACGTTCCATATTTTCAATTGTAGACGTGGGAACACCATACTCGTTGTCTTCGAATTTTTGAAGAAAAATATCTCCGCTTGCGTTCGACATGATCGTATGTAGAACATTATTTTTGACAAAAATACCAATGCCAATGGTGGTTAGATGTATTCGGTCACCAAAATTCTGAAATAGGATCAATACATTTGCCTTGAAGGCGGATCTGGCGGTATGTGTCCTCAAGAGTTTTCTACACTGTTTTTTGGTACTCACGACCATCGTATAGTTCAGTTTCAATCAATATTGAAGGAAAACTCATTAGGTGCGTCCATTTAATTACCGTATTCGTGGACAATTCTTCAGGTAAATATCGGATATCTAACCCATAATGCATGGTTGGTTTATGCATTCATAGCTATTTGCATAAATATATGTACCAATTGTTTTACACTCGGGTACACAAAAGTTCAAAAAGTTAAATTCCGAACGATCTGAGTATAACATGAGCGTCTCTTTAAAAGATTTCAAGTATCCCCAATTATCGATTTTCCGTTTAATTTCAATTTTTTTCGATTGATAGAAACACTTTGTTTCAGTGTCCCAAAGTTTAATTATTTGATCTGCATCGATTGTGGCGATTTTGGAATCGGCTATAAATGCGCTACTGAGCAACGGCATTTTTGAATTAATTATAAAAATTTCGCACAAAACTAGTTCCTCCATACCATCGTCGCAACAAAGTCCGGTGATACGATTTTTTTGCCGAACCACATAGCAACCGTTATGTTTGTAGGTTTCATTCAATTTCATTTTTTTTACTGATGTGATACTTGCCGTTTATCAAGAAATTTTCAAGTTACGGAAAGCAGACAAATTTCACTAGTATCATCCTCCTGTATTGATAGCGTCAGGCTTCCTCCGGTATAGTAAAAATCGTAAGGGCCATCAAAATACTTGTCGGGATCTTGTTTCAGGAGCTCAACGAAAAGTGGAAAATTCCCACCATATTCGTCTATTCTCAATTTTACTTCAAATGGTTTTTTCTTTCGTTTTCCCATAAATTTTCATTTCAATTCCAACAAACGTTCTTGAGAAGAACGTATGAATGATTGAAAAGCGATGCATAATCGTTCTCTTCCACAAAGATAGGTTGTGGATAGCCACATTTTAATGGGAATTCGCGAAATTCAACCTCATCGTCAAGCTTGTACAAATTCAGTCGAGCTACACATTTGTGCCGTAATCTAGCTCCAGGTTCTTTGATTTTCAGTTTTATCCCAAATACGTGTCCTCGTTTTATAAGCAAAGTTTTACGATCCGCCATTTTGAAATGTAATTTTTTTTGTATTATTTTCACCAACTACTTGTTTTGTGATGATTGTTACCGTGTAACCGGTTCGTAGGACCAAATGTATGCTTTAAAAAACGTGTGCTTATTTTCTCTTGCTTAACTTATTGTGTTTTTGCATACGTTTTGTTTTTACTTCACTTCAAATATATAAAAGTGCTCGCCCGACATCTTTTGGAAGTGATTGCATATCTGCAATGAAGTTCATTCATCAATCCAAAACATCTGTGCAATACACTAATACACCAACTTTCAAAAATAATTTGCACGGCCTCTATAAACAGATGATTTTGTTCCTTCCACCACTAAACCACGTATTTTTAGTTCTGCAGCCGTATATTTAGGTACTACAATATTGCTAATAAAACCATTTAACTCCTCTTGGTTGAAGGGTGTTTGTTCTTTTGTTCTGAATCGTTTCGAATCTGAAGCTTCAAATTCATCATCACTTTCATTAGTGAAATTTACATCATTTTCGCTCTCTACCATTTTGCTTTTTTACTTGCCCAGCTTTCACTATCTATCTTAGCGTTAAAATTAGTTACACTATGCCCTTGCAAAAATAGCAGTCATCTTGAGATCGTCGTCTTTGCCAAATTGTGGGTGTTATTAATTTCAAAATTATATCGTATTTTGTTCTATTTTATCTCTCAACATATTAACAAGAACAACAGATGCCTTAGAGATCACAAGAATCATACTTGAGCATTTGTCAGACGTAGCAAAACACATCAGGCTCTTTGTTACATTGATGTTGAGCTACATCATTTCTTCTTGTAGCGTTGTCCTCTCCATCAGCCAAGTAGGCGACAAGTTAGTAGGTAACAAGTTTCTTCCGTGTGCTAGCCGTGTGGAGGTGCTTTGAATTTTTAGTGATTTATAGGTTATAGACGATACAACTGACAATGGATTTCGGTACAAATAGTCGAAATATGTCTAAAAAAATGTCCGCAAAAGTTAACGGTGATGCCACTAACCTGATACCGGATTCGTAATCAGTGGTCCAAAATACATATCGTCGGTTTGCGAGAACAGTGACACATCTCAAAAATGGCCAATTTTGAGATAATAGGAAAACAATCCTATCCAAAATGTTCGGAAAACATGACACCTTCATTTAGCGCCAATTTGCTACAATAAGCACAAGTGCTGTCACATCTCTGACTTAAGAAATACATTTTCATCTTTAATTTAATATGGAGTCGGTGGATTAGATACATCAGAGAAGTAACAATTATCCTACAAATCGAGTGTTTATTCAACCGTTTATTTTGAGTTTTGGTCTATACCAAACGATATACAGCTTGTCGATCCCCAATTGTATCAGCTACAAATGTTTCTATCCACTAAAAACATACAAATTAATAACTGTAACGTATGGTACAGAATCGGCACCATTTTTAGCAACGCGATGTCTTACTGTATTGGCTCAATTGAACACATGTATATCAACTTACTGGTATCGCAATGTCAAAAACGATTTTCACTTTGATGATTTGTTAACGGTCCTTAAACTTGAATAGTCTGAACCATTTAAACGAACAAGTTCAGAATAGTGATGGAAGATTGTTTTTAATTTAAGGTATACGAATTGCAACCAACCCATATAACGAAAAGAGTGATGCTTTCGGAATCATCAAGGCTGTTTGATCCACTGGCTGTTAGACTGATTGGCCCATTTGGTCCTATTGATAAAAATTCTGTTCCAAAATTTATGGTTGCTCAAGCTGGAATAGGATAAGTCACTTCCAAATAGCATAGCAAATGAGTGTACTAAAATTTGGCATCAATTTAAATTGTTTGAAAATTTAAAAATTAATAGACGTGTACCAGTCACCAAAAATATGCAATTTCTCGTTTCATTGCCTCCAGTGCAATGTTTAAAACAGGATTTTAACTGGTTTAGCGTAAACGTACTATTTCAATTACTAAACGATCGAAATTATCTCCATACTAGTATTCAAAATAGCCAAGTTACATCCTAATTGACCATACATATAATTTGCTAGAGGTTTAATTTGAAATGTAAAAGGATCAATTTGAAGTGTAAAACCTGTATGTTGTTATTGAAATTTATTTAACATGCGTTCAAAGGCGGATTTTACATATGATACCGTTATCAACAATAATCATATATTTCGTCATAATTTCCATCGTACCATTATACCATAACACCATCAGGCTATCATACATCATACAATCATTTCATCTTTTTTTTTTTTTTGTTACCATCATACCATCATACCATGATATAATTATAAGCGGTCAATACGACACACAAAAAAGTTTTATTTTCAACCCATAATCTATTATAATCAATTTTGCAATAAATCGTTGTGCTAAATAATAGATTAAAGCTATAATAAACGCTAAAATAAAACCGACGGCATATTCGTCATTGGTAACAGCGCAAGGTCATTTTACCTCAACATCGTGCAATTTATTGGGCCGACCTTGCTCCAACAATACCATTAAACCATCACACCACGACACCATCATTCCATCATATCATCAACAATATCACACCATTACACCATTATTATTATGATGCAATGATTCATAAAAAAATTCCGTCAAGCCATCATACCATCATAACATAGTACCATCGTGCCATACCATCTTACCATCATACCATCATTTCACTATATTATCATACCATCTTACCATCACACTATCATACCACCGTATATCATCATTATCAACATCATAATCACAATATGAACACCACCATCCCCATTACCATCCCTGTCACCATTTTAGTTTCCATCATCATCATCATCAACATCTTCAACAACATCCCGATAACCACTACCATCACCATTAAAAAAATAATGATACACGTGTCGATTTATTTTTGATTGTCCACTATAAATATCCAAAAATCAGCTCACTCGGTGAAGTTTTAAAAGTTCCTTCATGGTAACTTTGGATCTGATTATTACCCCACAAAAAGAAGGTTGAGACGTGAGATATTAACAGTGACCGTTCTTAGGTCTTAAACAATAATTGTGTATAGTTTGGTTTAAATCAGTCGACGCTTGTAGATTTGTATAGCAATTATACATACAAACAATCACTTTTATATACATAGATAGATAAGATAGAATGATAGATTTGGACTTATTGTTACTTATCGTACAAGTACAAGTAAGGCAAATCGCACGAAATTGAAATGTATTATTTTGGTCGTACAGTATTTTCAATGTTTTGTGCCTAAGTCATTCTTTGTATCGACTATTTTTCACCTAGCATAGGTTTCAATAAGGACACAACTTAGCTATTTGTAACCGATTATGATGATTTTTTACGTTTTTAACGAACATGAGGAAATATGACGCAAAAATTATTTTTAGATGAAGTTGTGTGAAATATGTCAATATGACTTCTATAATGTTATCTGTTAACGTTTCTGTGAATTATGCAGCTCTTGAGTTTGAAACTTTTCGGTTCAAAGCTTTTCTCGCCAATCATTCACTTTAAATTTTGGGTTATGTTTTCAGATTAATTGCTGTCAGGGCGGTAAGTTTGGCTTAAGAAGTAGATAAATTCCATCCTAATTAGCCATATTCCAAAATTGCAACTAAAAATAATTTTAGAATCCCATTTCCATCGCCGAAGTCAAATTGCAATAAAATCCGATTTTGGTCATAATACTGCTTGGTTGTCGATTTATGGCTTAACAAGTTATTTCTTGCCACTTGCCATGAATGTTGAAGTCTTGCTTTGAGTTCTGATAAATAATTATCATAAGTATATATCGGATTCTTATCTTGTTGGATAGAGCTAGGTAGATTCGGTTTATATCCTAAAAGAAGTTCAATGGGCATGTAAGCAGTCGAAGTATGTGGTGTTGAATTGAAATTAAAAATTGCATAAGGTATCCATTGATCCCATGCTAACGGGTCGTCATTAACAAAATTTCTTAAGTACTCTGTTAGCGTACGGTGTGACCGTTCTAATGCACCATTTGATTCCGGGTGGTAAGCCGTGGTATTAAATTTTTTAATCTTCAGAATTTTACAGAGTTTACTAAACATTTCGGACATAAAATTAGATCCTTGATTAGTGACAATGGAATTAGGTGCCCCAAAAGTACATATAAAATGCTCAGAAAATGCTCTAGCCACAGTATCAGTATCTTGTGAGGCTATTGGAATTGCGAAAGAGTACTTAGTGAGATCATCTTGTATTGTTAGCATATACTTGTTATTATGTGAAACAAAAACAATCATTGGGCCTACTATGTCCATAATGTTTATGACATAGGAACATAGGAAGATAGAGAGTGTGACACGAACACGACCAACCAAATTATTTAAAATGTCACCAACCCCGCCTACTAGCCTACTTTGATCAAAAGTAAGAATTTTTTCAACTAGATCATGGAAGTAATAGGAGGGCTTGTGATATTTTAAATAATTTGGTTGATCGTGTCACACTCCCTATCTTCCTATGTTCCTATGTCATAAACTCAGCATAAAACTATCATTATTGTAATTATCGGAAGAATGTGCTATGGTATCACTAGATATATCGGAAGTTGTATCTTGTGCAATTTGTTTTGTTTGTGCCCTGGTAATGGCTGCAATAACTTTGTCTGATCTGCGGGTGTCTCGAAATTTTCGGAAATCTTTATACGACTAAGCGAGTCTAGATTTTGATTCATCTTTCCAGGTTTGTATTCTATGTCATAATTATATTCGTCCAGCTCTAATCGCCAACGGATTAGGCGAGAACTAGGTTTTGGATTATTATTGAGCCAAACTAAGGGACAATGATTGGTCCTAATCACAAACTTTTTTCCCATACAGATAAGGATGAAACCTTTGAGTCACCCAGACTATAGCCAATAGCTCTTTCTCGATGGTCGGATAATTTTTTTTGGCATCATTTAGAACTCTACTGGCAAACGAAATTGGTAGGTCATGCTCATCGAATACCTGAGATAGAATCGCTCCAATGGCGTAATCGGTAGCACCAGTGGTTAAAATGAAAATTTTTTCGAAGTTAGGCCGTTGCAGTATAAGGGATGACAGAGTTTCGCAATTTATTGAAAGCTTCATCGCAATGAGCAGTCCATTCGAATTTTATATTTTTACGCAATAATCGACTTAGGGGTTCTGAAATTTTGGCGTAGTCTTGAATAAATCTCCGGTAGTAACCAGAAAATCCAAGAAAACATCTGATATCTTTAACATTTGTCGGTGTAGGGTATGTCATTATAGCACTTATTTTGACCGGGTCAGGTTTAACACCATCCTTCGTCACAATATGTTCTAAATAACAAATTTCGTTTCTAAGAAACTGACATTTGCTAAGCGTAATTTCAAATTATGTATAGGCGTAACCGTTTCAAAACATCTACCAACTTTGAATTGTGGTCTTGAAGGTCGTAACCGTAAATTACTACGTCGTCAAGATACACAAAACATCTGAAACCATTTAATCCCAACAATATAGTGTTCATCAAACGCTGAAAGGTTATGGGTGCCCCTTTTAGACCAAACGGTTGTGAAGTATAGTTTGCTTTGCCTAGTTGATCTAGGATCTCGGTTATATTGGGTAAGGGGTAAAATTGGTCGATAGTGATGGTTTTTAATCTTCGGAAATCAACTACTAAACGCCATTTACGATCATCAACAGAAGATTTTTTTGGAACGATTAATAGAGGAGAGTTCCAGGGACTGGTACTGGGTTCAATAATTTTGTCTTTTAACATTTGATCAACTTGTTTGTTAGTTTCTTCCATGGCTGCTTCAGGTAAACGGTATGGTTTAATATGAATCGGTTGCGATTGAACCGTGGGAATCTTGTGACAACAAGCATCAGTATAGTTGACAGCGTATATCACCCTCTAAATGGGACACATCAATTCAATTTGGAAAACTTCATAGGAACTAACCGACTCAACATTTATTTTTATCTACCCGATGTTAGCTATAATCGTTTGTGTTAACTAAACTTATGGGGATTTTATTAAGAGCGAAATTTACTACTGAACTGGCAATATAGACACCATTCGTAATTTCATGAGAAAGTCAGACATAATCTTTGTTAATTTGACATGGATTTGGAATATGTATAATTCTTTCGACTCGAGGAGGAAGTGTATTATTGGGAACTACTAGTTGCAGAACTGATTTTGGTAAACTACAAAGTGGTAACTGATGTTGTAGATCTCGAAACGAAAATTGAATAGTAGAATTGTTGTAGTCGATATGTCTTGCAAGAAGTCTTTTCCTAAAATACCATCCGACTGAATTGGAAATGAGTCAAGAACTAAATGAAATTTCTGGTCTATTTTTGAATCACTGATTAATATTTTACTATCACAAATTGCTAATGTTTATATTTTTTCTGGAGTAATACCCTTTATTTGACACTTAAACTCGGGATGACCATGACAGGCAGTTTCAGGGTTAACTGTAGATTTTTTTATCACGCTGAGATCCGCTCCAATATCAATAAGAAAGTATAGATTGCAATTACCGGAAATATCCAGATTAAGGCTTGCATATTTAGCACTGACAGAATTATTATTTGATGACTGATATAGTATTTTAGGGTATTTATGGTATTTATTAAATTCTGGCTGTTTGGCTACAATTTTTTCATTATTGACGGTGAATAATAAATAACTACTTTCCTCAACAGATTGACGTTCAGATTTTGCAGAATTAGTGGAATTTTCAAAATTGTTATGCTCATTGATCAAACTAAGTATTGAAATATCAGAATTACGGTAATGCTCGGAATAATTTTCAAAGTTATCGTTTCTAAACAAATGTGATAACTTTACTTTGACTTCAGAGGGCATAGAGAGGTACAGTGACACCGATTTATAGATCTTGAACTCGAACAACTGTATCCTGATTTTTCTGATCGAGTTCGTGAGAGTTTTCCGCTACATGTATGTTCTGAGTTGTACATGGATTGGTGTTTTCTTTTCGCTGATTATTATACATCCGTTTTCTGCAATATTTTAACATATGACCTATATTTTTACAATATAAACACTTAACTGGATTCTTGTAATTTTTAATGTTCGTTAATGTTATAGCTTTTGGATCACTGGGTAAGGAATTTCGCGAATTTGATGAATTTCCTGTGTAAGATGAACTTTTTTCGTTTTTTCGTTAACAAATCTGATATTAACGTGTTAGTATTGGATAGATCTGTTTCTACTTTTTCTTAAGCTGGTCTATAGCTTGCATTTTCGATTGGCCTAGCGTTGAAGAAACGGCCGAGACGCTTATGTTGCCGCTGGAAATAAAGATGAAGCCTTGCTCCAGTATACAAGAAGCGAGCCCTTTTGACGCATTGCATTAGTTTTAAGAGCAGCAACCCGATCACTTATATTTGTTTTTTAGTTCTGGGGTTACATTTCAATTGATTCCACAGTTCCAAACTGTTTGCACTAACAAAAAGCATCATATAGATTGGTTCATAATTCTAAAAATCATATAACTTTATGAAACAGCAGTTGGCAAGTTTCAATGATTGAAAAATCAATTTGATACGTTTCCAGAACTTTTCTAATAAAACTTTAATTTAGAACTTATTTTTTTATTATTTTTAACGTTATAAATTTAAAAGAAAATATTTAATTATTATTACAAATTACCTGAACGATTTAATCACTTTAATAAATTTTAACGAAATTTATTTGTAGATTCGATTTGAAGATTGGACTACGATTAGCAAAATATGCTTGTAACAGTGATTTTTGTTTTTTCCTTTCATTTTCATGTGTTCGTTTTTCGATGTTTCGTTCGATTGATATTTTGTTTCGAATATTGAATGTTAGATGGGGTATCGACTATCTAGCTGAATAAATTACACGAGTACAGTTAAATTAAAATTCGTTACGTAATGCAAGCTTAAACCTCTATGCTCCCCCTCATAACACTTTGTAACAAAATCAAAGACCCACCCTCTCCCCCTTAGAGCGCCACATAATATATGGATGCCCCCTATTGCTTGACTTATATTCATTTTACGTTCCTACGAGAATTCTTCGTTCACGACGTTAATGTTGAGTATTGATTTTCATCGTATCAATTATGGAATTGATGAACCAGTCGCGCGTACTTAAAAATGTTTTAACCAATATTCGGAATTTTTTGATTTTAACATTTCAAAAGATTTTTTTAAGAGTCGTATTGAAATAATGATAAATTGTAACATTTTCTTTTTATTTATTAGTGATCGTAAATAAATAAATAAATAGAAGGATCAATTTGAAGTGTAAAAGGATCAAATTGGAGTGTGAAAGGATCAATTTAAAGTGTTACACATGTATAAACGCGTATAATACGAAAGTTGTTCTATAGCAGGTTATTTTATTTGCTATCCAGAGTTGCTATTGAGAGCCGTCATATAATAGTTGTTCCCGATAGCGAATTTGATATGGCGGTTCTCGATAGCAGCTCCGGATAGCGGATAAAAAAATGCACTATTTCTGTATATTAAGAGTACAGTTTATAGATGACTAGTCTACACAACTATATTACACATCGTGATAGTAGTCGTAAATTTATAAATTAGGTTTGGCTAGCTGTGTGAATTAATTCAACGTAAATATTTTATTCCCCTTGAACATCATAAAATATACATGCTCGATGACCTACCAGTAAAAATAAACAAAATGATGTCATAAACGTACCTACAATTCTTAATTCACGTAAAAATAACATAATATGTACCTATAGTGGAAGCCCTTCCTCCAATACGTGTTACTATTTACGATAGAAACTAAAGAATCTTTCAAAAATAGTTATAATTCAATATGCCTACTCACACGCTATTAAATCATAATAATAATAATAATAATAATAAATGTTATGTAATTAAATGTAAACGAAATCAAAATTATAAACCAAAACATATTAATATTTCCTCATAACAACACAAACGCACCAAACGGTTAATAGATTAATTACGCATGATTTCTTTGCAGATTCAAATTACATCAAACAATATACACAACCGCGTTTTCATATATGGCAAAATAAAATCGTTGCTTGTTTTTAAATTCTTTTCTTAAATTTTCTTCTGTATACTGCTGCTTATTTATTTATTTATTTTTTTGACCGTAAATTTTTATATATTTTGTGTTTGAATAAATTATTGTTAAGAAAAAAGTCATGTACTTAATTCATAATCAAGGAGACTAAATATGGTATTTAAAGTAATTTAAATATAAGATATAACATTAGTTGTTAAGAATATTCATAAAGATTAAATTTTAATTTATAGACAAAAAATTAAAATTAATTTATTTTTTTTTTCTATAATGGCCAACAAAATTACATTTGTTTTATTAGCTGTTGCCGTATGCGTAAGTGTTTTATTTTCTTATAGTGTTTAGTGTGATGTGTATTTAATTAATTTGTGTTTTTATATTATAGACGGTCAGTGCAAATTCGTGGGCAGCTGATCCAGCACCATCCCCATGTGCAACAGAATTAGAACCCCTACCATGTGGTGGCTCTTTAGGTCCAACTGGCCCTGCACATCCGGGTGGTCTTCTTAATTTAGGAAATTTAGGAGTCTCAGGTAATTTGTTACCTGGTAGTTTGACACCAGGTGATTTGGCACCATCTGCACCAACACCACCAGCAACTGTCCGTCGTTTACGTACAATCACAATTCCCGGCCGTCGTAGTCACATTATTGAACATCATAGCCGTCCAATCTGGATTCGATCGGCTGTTACCCGATTTGTTGTTCCATCAGCCCCAGTTGTTGTTAAACCAGTATTGATTCATAAACCAGCACCAGTTATTGTACGACCAAATGTTATCACTCAACGTGGTCAACAAACTGTACCAGCACCAATTCTACTCCGTATTGTCAAACAAATTGAACAACCAGCCACACAACGTACATTGATCGTTGAACGTCCAAATGCTCAGTCATCGTGCCGCGTTGAAGCCGCAACAGCATTAGGCGGTATCGCTGGTGGTTGTGGATGTGGAGGATTAGGAGGATTAGGAGGATTAGGTGGTTGTGGATGTGGAGGATTAGGTGGTTGTGGATGTGGAGGATTAGGTGGTTGTGGATGTGGACTACCTACATGTCAAGGTTAAACACACACACACACACACACACAAAACCAAAAAACGAAGTACAAACCTATAATAGTTTTTGAAATTATTAAAGGTCTACTGTGTTAGTAATTGAGACTTAATTTAACTAAGTTTAGCGTTTAAAAGAAACTCATAGAATAAAATACTTATTTTAATTAAATTATTATTAGAAAGTAAAAGAAAAACAACAAAAAGGGAGAGCAACCATAAATATTTATTGTACGAAAAAAAAAAATGGACCCGAACCAGCTCCAACAAGAATATAGCTCCAGTAACAACATCGACTCATTTAGAAACTAAATAATGGACCACATTTGTGATATAAATCGTAAACAAAAAATATATAAATAGAATTTAGAATAGAAAAAAAAAACATGTTTTGTCTTTTATTATTTCAGTCCTTCGCCTTTCCCTCGCACATAACCTCACAAATTTTATTTATTATGGCGTGGTTTTCAAAATATTTATAATAAACTTAATGTTTTGGAATATTATGTTTGTTTGTTTATAAAACATTTACATTTAGTTTTGTTTTACAATACTGTATGTATTTATATTTAGTTATTTTCTTGGCGAAAAAATTAAATTATAAATGTGTACTTGACTTTTAAATAAAATTTGTTTAATTAATATTGTCTGGACAAAAAAAAAAAAAAAAACTTAAACATCTGTCTTTAATGAGAATGGGCAGAAGAAATATTGTATCTGGAGTGGGATTTTGCACAAAAGGCGGGAAGCGAGATTGTGTCTCTTTTACTTATACTGAATATGAACACTATTTCGCTTAGAAGAAATATATTTGAAGCATGCGATCTCACCTAACCAGAGTAAAATGATATTCTATTTCAACTTTCATTCGTCTGTGTCTCTCACCAACGAAGGTACGTGGTCGAAGCGGAGAAAAAGAGATAACCCTTTTACATAATATGATAGACGGAGACCGCAATAGAAAAAGCGACATCGACAGAATGAAATGGAGTTAAAACTTATTCTTTTAAAAAAAGACATAAACTCGCTTCTCGCCTTTTGTGCAAAATCCCACTCCGGATAAATGTCCGAGCATAATAAAAAATGACACAGAGGAGAGAGAGAGAGAGAGAGAGAGAAAAAGAGGGATACTTTTTTCCTCCGGATATTAAAAAAAACGCATATCAGAGGAACAATTTTGGTCGTAATATGAGACTTGGGAGTTGTGATTTTCATCTACGTACTAGATGTACAATATAATTAAAATATACCTAGCTTGTTGTTCTCTGGGATATTTAAAAAAAAAATAGTTTCGTGTTTTTCTGTTATTTCGTGATTATGTCACAACGTCGCATTTACTTAGTTTTGAGTTAGTTGCATCAGCTTAGATTAAAATAATTAAATGTCACAATCTAAGCCGTCACCCGATCCGCCAAGTCATCGGAAGGCTAACAAGGAGCCTCATCAGAACCATAAAAAAGGGTCTACACAGAAAGCGACACAGCATTCATCAAATGTACCAAGAAACCCAAGCTGGTATTGCGGTGGAATGCATTACTCAGTTGACTGTCCATTCAAAAACCATAAATGTCAACAGTGCGGGAAAGCCAGTCACTCACAAGGAAGGTTACAGAAATTGTTCTTCTTCCCAACATATGTACATCAAAAGGACAGATAAGTAGCAAAAATTCTTCTAATAGTAACAAACGATATTCTAAGGCATGTTTTCCGTAAATAGCGATGTGGTTACCAAACGCAAGTTCGCATTTGTCAGCGTCTACCGATCATATCATCGACTGTTCACACAGCGTCAAGTCAACCAATGGAACTTCTAGCACAGTTCTACTGTGAGATATCATTTCAAAACGAAATCAAAGCAGGGCATTGCTATGTTTCAACTTGTCCTAGTCTGAACATCGTGGGTATAGACTGGATAGAAAAATTCAACTTATGGGACATGCCACTCAATAGCGAACTTAAGTCATGTTTTCCGGATGTATTCAGCGATACGTTGGAATGTTGCAAGAAACACAAATCACTCTTCACAGGAAACCCAATACCATTCCAGTTGCTTTTTCCGCAATGGCATAAATCAACGACGAATTGCATGGACTTCAAGAGCTGGGAATTATATTGTAACTCTAGTCGATTTTTCGAATGGGCAGCACCCATTGTTGTCGTAAAGAAAAATAACGGAGGAGTACGAATATGGCAACCGCGTAGAACCGCACAATTTTCCGCTACCGTTACCTGATGCATTTGTACAGGTCGAGGTAGCTCCAGAATCTCGCGAACTTTTCACCATCAAAACACGTCGAGGATTATTTCGATACAATCGATTATCACCCGATATTAAATCAGCTCCCGGTGGGTTCCAGCAAATCATGAGTACTACGGTCGATGACATCGATGGAACAGCAGCGTGTCTGGACGATATTATTGTTTCGGGAAAAACTGTTGACGAACATTAAAAAAACTTGTATAAGAGTTTGGCACGAGCACAAGAGTTCGGTTTTCACCTAAGAATCAAGAAAAGAAGTTTGACGCATAATAGTTGGAAATGGGTTGCGACCGGATCCAACTAAAACTAATGCAATTTCCAATATGCCACCACCCAAAGATGTACCAACTCTGCAATATTACTTATAGGTGCTATCAATTACTATGGGAAATGTATAAACCATATGGATGAACTACGAAAGACATTGAACGCATTGCTTATTCAAGGCACTCCATTCAATTGGAGTCAAGAATGTCAAAATTCATTCAACTCATTCAAAGACATTCTTAAATCGGATTTAATGCTCACACATTACAATTCCAAATTGGATATAACAGTTGCGGCAGATGCATGTAATACCGGCATCGGAGCATGTATATCTTTCGCAAATTTTCAATGGATCCGTTAAAGCCATTAGTCACGCATCATGCACACTCACGAAAGCTGAGAAGAATTATAGTCAAATAGAGAAGGAATTATTGGATCTAATATTCGTCGTGACAAAGTTTCATCGGATGATATTTGGTCGTCATTTTATACATTACAGACCGACCATAAGCCATTACTTGCAATTTTTGGTTCCAAAAAAGGAGTTCCGGTATACACAGCCAACCGATTGCAGCGATGGGCATTAACACTGTTACAATTTTGTTCAACACGGATGGCAGTGAATAGAACTCTGTGGTTGATATGAATTTTGTGAATTATCGTATTTTGTTTGTACTTCTAGCGATTGTAAAGAGTACAAAGTAATTGGATTCGATTGTGAATGGTTGACAGTAGTTCACGTCATCCAGTAGCACTAATTCAATTGGCCACACATAAAGAATTATGTGTTTTAATTCGATTGTGCCGCTTGAAGAGAATTCCACCGGAATTAAGAGAAATCCTTGAAGGCAATTAAGGTGGGCGTACCACCTCATGATGATGCAGCTTACTTGGCCAAAGATTACGGAGTATAGCCCACAAATTCAGAGCCACAAAAATCGAAAATCTGCAAATGTGATCCGATTTCGATGATTGATACTTTTATCAATAGGCGTTGAGGCCTGTAATCGTCATACCAACGGTTATTTGGATCGGTCGAAAATTTTTACACGTTTCGTGGAAAATTCAATTTTTTTGTATATCAACTGAACTATAGCCCACAAATTCAGAGCCACAAAAATCGAGAATCTGCAAACGTGATCCGATTTCGATGATTGATACCTTAGATCAATAGGCATTAAGGCCTGTAATTGTCATACCAACGGCCATTTGGATCGGTCGAATATTTCTACACGTTTCGTGAAAAATTCAATTTTTTTGAAAATCAACTGAACTATAGCCCATAAATTCAGAGCCACAAAAATCGAAAATCTGCAAATGTGATCCGATTTCGATGATTGATACCTCTATCAATATACGTTGAGGCCTGTAATTGTCATACCAACAGCCATTTGGATCGGTCGAATATTTTTACACGTTTCGTGGAAAATTCAATTTTTTTGAAAATCAACTGAACTATCGCCCACAAATTCAGAGCCACAAAAATCGAAAATCTGCAAATGTGATCCGATTTCGATGATTGATACTTTTATCAATAGGCGTTGAGGCCTGTAATCGTCATACCAACGGTTATTTGGATCGGTCGAAAATTTTTACACGTTTCGTGGAAAATTCAATTTTTTTGTATATCAACTGAACTATAGCCCACAAATTCAGAGCCACAAAAATCGAAAATCTGCAAATGTGATCCGATTTCGATGATTGATACTTTTATCAATAGGCGTTGAGGCCTGTAATCGTCATACCAACGGTTATTTGGATCGGTCGAATATTTCTACACGTTTCGTGAAAAATTCAATTTTTTTGAAAATCAACTGAACTATAGCCCACAAATTCAGAGCCACAAAAATCGAAAATCTGCAAATGTGATCCGATTTCGATGATTGATACCTCTATCAATAGGCGTTGAGGCCTGTAATTGGGATACCAACGGCCATTTGGATCGGTCGAATATTTCTACACGTTTCGTGAAAAATTCAATTTTTTTGAAAATCAACTGAACTATCGCCCACAAATTCAGAGCCACAAAAATCGAAAATCTGCAAATGTGATCCGATTTCGATGATTGATACCTCTATCAATAGACGTTGAGGCCTGTAATTGTCATACCAACGGCCATTTGGATCGGTCGAATATTTTTACACGTATCGTGGAAAATTCAATTTTTTTGAATATCAACTGAACTATAGCCCACAAATTCAGAGCCACAAAAATCGAAAATCTGCAAATGTGATCCGATTTCGATGATTGATACCTCTATCAATAGGCGTTGAGGCCTGTAATTGGGATACCAACGGCCATTTGGATCGGTCGAATATTTCTACACGTTTCGTGAAAAATTCAATTTTTTTGAAAATCAACTGAACTATCGCCCACAAATTCAGAGCCACAAAAATCGAAAATCAGCAAATGTGATCCGATTTCGATGATTGATACCTCTATCAATAGGCGTTGAGGCCTGTAATTGTCATACCAACGGCCATTTGGATCGGTCGAATATTTCTACACGCTTCGTGGAAAATTCAATTTTTTTGAATATCAACTGAACTATAGCCCACAAATTCAGAGCCACAAAAATCGAAAATCTGCAAATGTGATCCCATTTCGATGATTGATACCTCTATCAATAGGCGTTGAGGCCTGTAATTGTCATACCAACGGCCATTTGGATCGGTCGAATATTTCTACACGTTTCGTGGAAAATTCAATTTTTTTGAAAATCAACTGAACTATCGCCCACAAATTCAGAGCCACAAAAATCGAAAATCAGCAAATGTGATCCGATTTCGATGATTGATACCTCTATCAATAGGCGTTGAGGCCTGTAATTGTCATACCAACGGCCATTTGGATCGGTCGAATATTTCTACACGTTTCGTGAAAAATTCAATTTTTTTGAAAATCAACTGAACTATAGCCCACAAATTCAGAGCCACAAAAATCGAAAATCTGCAAATGTGCTCCGATTTCGTTTATTGATACCTCTATCAATAGGCGTTGAGGCCTGTAATTGTCATACCAACGGCCATTTGGATCGGTCGAATATTTTTACACGTTCCGTGGAAAATTCAATTTTTTTGAAATTCAACTGAAGTAGCCAGCATGCTAGATTTGCGTTATGTTGCACAACTCACTGGATTTATACATGCGATAGACTGTCACGAGAAAATCAAATCTTTCTAACTACTGTTGTGTATCCAGTGCCATCAGACCAGTAATAAGAGCGATCTCCGCGTTCGCTACACCTTAAGGATAATCAACTTAAGGACATCGAGATACCAAATATGAAGAAAATCGATTCAGCGGCGCGAGCTTTACTTAATTCAAAAGATAATATTCCAGAAAACCTATAAAAGGAACTACGCGATGTAATCAGGCAGATTTACCATAACGACGAGCAGTCCGAGATATTCTTCAATTATTTACTTGACCTTCTGCATACCGAAAATTTAGAAAACGTTGTATCCCATGGTGAAAATGTCGTTGAGAATTTCAATAATAAAAGTGAGGGCCTAGCTGAATTTGAAAAAATTTGGCATCAACATTTCTTACAAACGATGGAACTACAATGTTTACCCTCACGGTCTGTAATCCATAATAGCGACCAACATAGAAATTCGTGCGGAAGAGGATATGCTATTATTAAAATCAAAACTGGGTAAATCGAATTCAGAGAATAATAACGTGTCGCAAGACACGACTATTACGACACATGATTCGATGGCCGATGATGAAATAGCAACGAATGATAAAAATGTTAACCGAAACAGGCTTAATTTGAACACTACGATTAATATAATGAAGGCACCAAAATAATTGAGTCGTTAGCACATTACAATGTTCGAAGTGAACTTTTTTCACGACCGTTTGTAGTTGCAAGTGAGCAGCTTTCTGGTCAGATTTGGTGGGCCGAAGTATGTTCTACATCACCTTTAAGTGCTTTGGCGGTTAATATATTGAATATGCCCGCATCGACAGCTGCTACGGAAAGGACATTTAGTATCTACGGTTTTATTCACAGTCAAAAACGCAATCGATTGGCTGTAGAGCGTGCGGGAAAATTTGTACAACTTCAACCTATCAAAATCGGACACCGGAACTTTGGATAATGAAGATGAAGCTTTCCTGCCGAATCAAGTACCGATCAGTTAGTAATTTATGAAGCTGTATATTCGTTTGAAGAAGAAGGAGGTAACCTATAGAGGAAACTATGAATACTTCGAGTACGCGGTCGGCGTACAAGTGTTGTTGTTCCGCCATTTTTTTTAATTTGGTGGCATAAGCCTTTGCCATAATCAAATATTCGTCGTCTTCTTTATTTAATTCCTTAATTGCCATTTTACACATTTCTTCTGATGTGTCTGATTTTTTTACAACGCTTTGGCTTAGGGATCCGAACCCTCTCCTCAATTATTTCTAACGTGTCCAATTCGGTAGCCTAAAAATAAATTTTCTTTGTATTTGTTTTACTTTAGTTGCCTAAAAATGAAACGGAGTGGAAATGGAGTGGAAACGGATTGCAACGGATTTTGGCAATTTTTGGAATTTCCCACGCTGTCTTGGCACAGTTGATGGGAAACACATTGCAATAAGGAAACCAACGGGAACATGTTCGCGGCACTATAATTATAAAGGTACTCTAATGTAAATTACGAGTTCATTTATGCTGATATTGGCACAAATGAAAGAATTTCCGATGGAGACGTTATAACTAACTCCTAATTCTACTATCGGTTTAAACAAAATAAACTAAGCCTTCCTCACCCTGAACATCTTCCAAATAGCTCTACAAGTGCGCCCTTTGTATTTAATGGAGATGACGCGTTTCAGTTAAATGAAAATTTTATGAAACCGTATTCGCATCATATAGTTTAGATGAGGAAAAAAGTATTTTCAACTACCGCCTATCTCGCGCTAGGCGCATTGTTGAAAATGTTTTCGGCATTTTGTTGGGCAGAAAAAGTCAAAACAATCGTTTTGGCTTGTGTTTACTTACACAATTTTTGGATGAAAACTCAAAGATCGCACTTTATCGAAACAACACAAAATGCAAATAAAACAAATCCATCGGGCTGCACATTCGAGGGTTTACAGAGTAACGTAAATCATAGGTCAGCGCAATCAGCCGAAATCGTACTTCAAAAGTTTCTTCATTACTTCTACAATGAGGGTAGTGTTCCTTGGCAACATGACATTATAAATTGGTTTGATTGAAATATAAAAATATTAAATACTCACACTAGTGTTTTCTTCATTTTCCAACAATGAAACTTCATGTTCCTCACAGATCATCAAAGAACCATAAAGTAGGTACCTATATATGTAAATATTTTCCGTAGCCAGACCGGAACGTTTCGAATCGCTGACCTTTTTTAATTCTTTACGGAAATTAGTTCGCAAGGAGCTTTTGCGCTTCCATATTGCTGTATGTTGCACTGTTTGTATTCCATAACTCGGGTAAATTCTTCTCGGGTATCTTCATTTTTTTTTTTTATCGGATGACATTTTTATTTAAACAACTGAACTTGTGCCATTATATTGAACTAACATACACACGTTCAAGTTATTGTGTAATATGCTCAATTTTTATTCAAAATTTTTGACGTTTGATCTGATCCGGATCAAATCATGTTTCATGAAACGACAAGCAATAAAATCACCTACTAGGATCAACATTTTGATCCAAAAACAAATTTTTTCTAAATTTTTGTTGTTGCTTTCAGTGCCAACTTTGATTTGATGCGGATCACTATGCGTCAAGAAATGTGGCTAATATTCGTACGCTGAAATTGTGGAGTTTTATCGCATAAAGGCCGCATTCAAAGTCAAACAAATATTTTTGTTTTTTTTTTGTTTTTTTAAATATACTCTTTATAATTTAAACATTTTATTAAAGTGATCTGAAAGATTAACTTCATCACGTGCCTGCTTTCAACATTATATCTCAAAATTTATACAATAAATTTTCTACACATTTACATCGTTATGTTCTAGTTCCCTGCTGATACATAATATACAAGATACATAGGATAAAGTACACTAAAAAAAAAGCTAATAATAAATTAAAACAAACAAAGTGTCTTTTTTGCTTAATACTGGGCGTTCAAAATGCATTCACTATATTCATTATTACAAAACAATGTCTCACTAATTTTTGACATGCAAATTTTTTGTCAGATTTAAATAAATTAATATCCATCCATTACTGTTTGTTTGTTTGTTTGTGTTTGTGTGTGTGTTTGTGGTTGTGTATCTCCTTCTTCTTATTCCTTATATTATTTATATGTTAAATTAACTTAAATTAAGTATTTGCCTACTAATATCTAATAGTTTTTGCCACCATGTGCGATTCCACCATCACATCCGTATGCAGGACCATGTGTGGCTCCTGGATATGCAGACAAAATACCTTGAGTAGCACCATTAGCAGCAAGGGCGGGTAATCTTTGGACTTCACTTTGTACACGGAAGATTGGTTGAGCGACTGAAACACGTGCATTTTGTGGCCGTGAAATAACTGTTGGTCGAATAATAACTGGTGATGATTGATGAATAAGTGTTGGTTTAACAACAACCGGGCTTGGTGCAAGAACTAATTCAGCATCATCAGGTTTGATTTGGATTGGGCGACCAAAGACACGGGTTAATGTGGTTCCGGCTGGTGGATTACAATTATCAACTACAGTCCCACCAACACCATCACCACAACCGCAATCATTTACCGGCTCCCATGCTAGGCCACATCCTGCATCAGCGGAAACTGACTATAAAATAATAAAAATACAAAATTATTAATCTCATTTTAATCCACACAGTGATTTATGATCTAAAATCTTGTTTACACCAAGATGACACTTACAACAATTCCGACTAAGAGTACAACAGCAACAAATGATTTCATATTTGCTAAAATTTGTGTGTTATTTAAAAAAAAATAAATAAATGAAATTAACTATATTATTTTCAGACAGATACTGTAAATCTTTTATATTATGTTACAGTTTAAATACTAGCCATATTATTTATCATTCAACAAATCCGTAAGACATGACTTTTTACTGGTAATAAAATTTTAACAAAAATATTTATGTTCTTGAAAAAAGAATTTATAATATAAAAAAAAAAAAAAAAAATTAAATAAAAATATAAATTTTCAACATTAAATAAATAAACATAATAATTGTTAAAATGAGTTCACAAACATAGATTATCTCAAAAAGGTAACGAACACGCATTTCAAACGATTTGGGTTAGCGCAAATATTATAGTTAGGCTATTCGATAACAGATGTATTGGAAGCAGTAAGAGGAATTTCGTATAAGTGTTAATGAAAATTTTTAAGGTTATTATTATTTATGATATAATATTTTGTTTTTTTTTTGCTTTAAATAAACAAAAGCGTTTATTCATTTTATTTCAAATTTAGTGTTAAAATTATTTACTAAAATTATTCTGTAGACATTACTAAAGAGTAAACGAACAGTTATCGAAGAATCAAACGTGGTTTATCTAATTACGCGAGGAGTATGCGGAAATTTGGTGAACTAAAAGCAATGTACTTAACAAAAAATAGAACGATTTAGAAAACAGAGACTGACATTGGGCACTTTCAGATCTGAAAACATTTTGTTATTACTAACTCGTATGCTCCCATCATAAATGTGAACACTGGTATTAAAATAAACAACACCCAACACTAAATATTCATTCTTGTTAGACATACCTTAACAAAGACATGGGACAATATATGTTTCCATGACTCGCTCAAACCAAAGAGTAACCAAATCGAAAAATTACGAATTCTTCAAAGTAGGCTTCGCTTTTTGCAAGTTTACACGTTTACTCATTATCTTATATTTTAGAGAATCAGGGTGCAAGTAGATAATCTTTAATAAAAATGTTGTTTGAACTATTAAAGTTGACATCTCGCGCTGAAACTTAGTTTTTAATTTTGAAAAGCCGCAGAATAGAGTCCTTATCATATTTGTTAACCAATTTCATAGTTGTCGGAGTTGGAGATGTTTTGGAATAACTCTTGTGAATATGTTTAATGTAAGTTGCTAATATTGCAAAACATTACAGTTTTTCAGTCTTTACAAATCAATAAATTGAAAATTTAAAACATAAAATAAAATTAATTAAATTAAAAGTTCTGGTGAATATCATCAAGTTCCGTTTAAAATATATTATTTAATGAGTGTACATGTTTCGTATGTCATGTCAGAATAATCATATCATGGTTCAAGGAGACTTCGAAATTATCATTCCAAAGTATAGCTTTGACGACTATTTTAAGCACTTTTGCATGTCAAGATCCACATTTCAGGTAAAACATGTTTGGTTTATTGTAAACTGATTTTAATTGAGAGATTCTATTTATTTTAGAAATTACACGATATACTACGGGAAAGGTTAGGTGACACCGGCAAACTACCAATAGAAAAAAAATGTATTCACTCTTTGGTTTTTATAGCCAAAGAAGAGTGCTTTATGTCGATAAACGATAGGTTTGGAATCGCTTTAAGCACTGCGCATACAATATTTGTGCAAATTGTTCAACCGTTTCTAAATTGGAAATTTCAAACGTATAATTAAAATTCAAAATCATTAAATAAATTATATAATTGTCCTATATACTAACATATATTATATGAGTTTAATGCGCAATCAGGTATCCCAGGTGTACAGCCTACAGGAAATACCGTCGATTTGTATAACAGGAATCGTTTCACTTCTGCTTCACACCTGTTTTAATAATTTTCAAAACTCTATCAATAATCTAATCATAAATATTATCTTTAATTTTAGCTATTTGTGATAACAATAGAAAATTTATTGATATGTTGGCAGTCCAGGCAGGATGCACGACACGCTTATCTTTAAAGAAAGCCCCATTTACGATAAATTAATTGACACTAACGAACCATTGCTTGATGAAACTTGTCATATACTCGGTGATACGGCCTATCCCAATACGAAATACTTGGTAACACCATTCAGGCAAAATGGACATCTAACCATGCAACAAGATATAAGTGCGGTGAGATCGTGTATCAAAAGGGCGTTTGCGTTGTTGAAGGGCAAGTTAAGGAAACTCAAATATTTAGATATGTCCAGCCATGAAAGAATCAACAAGCCAATAACTACTGCTTGCGTCCTACATAATATTATTTTGGACAATGATATTTTCGCTGGAGATGAATTTATCGAATACGACGTAGACTCAGATCCCGACGAGCAGATTGAATTGGGTAATGTTGATATCGTCACCTCAAATAATAATAGAAACCATTGATTTTTCTCTTAAAAGTGTACGATTTCACCATCTTATCGAAAGTGTCTAGACCTCCTTTATTTTTATTGTAGTCCAGAATTATTTTTGGGTTTTGGCGTAACCTGCGCTGTAGACTGTACCAACACATTCTTTTTTGTATTACTGGTGTAGCTAATGAGACAAATTGGACGTGAGCAGCAAAATATCGAGCTCAAGGGGCCTCGTTTTTTTTTACTTCATCAGCGTTAGCGAAAGCATGTGGCAACTTCGGTTTATTTGATCTAACTGTTCCGACTAGAGTTGTATCCTTTTTGATCATTTCCAGTGCAACACAATGCCAGTTAAAAAATTGGCCACACTGATCGTAAGCCAAAAGATTTGTATGCCATGTTGGATGTTGTGCATTTCTTTTCGGATCATTTTCGATAAGATTTCTCTGAATGTTTGAGAAGTACGTTTTCAGAATCATCAGCTGAAATGCGTTGTGTTTCCTCTGACATATCATGCACCTAATCTTGCCCTTACATTTGATTGAATACCGCATGATTCGCCTTTAAACAGTTGAAGCAACAATCTTTTCCTTTTACACAGTCACGGCGTTCGATGATCGGCATACGCTTAAATTTATCACAATTAGTTAAATAATACTCACCTAAACACAACTCATATTTAGGGGTCCCCGTTATAACTAGCGCCTTCGTTGACTTCGAATAATTATGAACATCCCTTGACGACACACCTTTCGTGCGTTCTTCTAAAGCATCTGACCGATTCAACAGAAATTTAAAAAATTGGTCCAAGGTTGCACCATCGGTATCACATGAGTATTGTGCCCATAAGTTTTTGGTTTGAGGATCTAGGCTCAATTCAATCAAATACAACAATCAAACGTCTCTCGACTCAGTTTCAGAACCTAGTGCTTTTAGCCCCGCGGATTGTCTCATCTGACACATCTAATAATTTCCGAATATTACTCGCTGTAGCTTGCTTAATCGATGGTTGACTCAAAAAAATACGGATAAAGGCCTGAATTGTATGTTTTTTTCTTCCATACCTATCAGTTAGTTTTTGAACACTTTAAAGTAGTTCGCCTCGGTGACTGGGAAATGTTTTATTAAGTTTGCCGCTTCACCACGTAAAAATCCTGGTTCGATAGTGTTTTTTGGCAAACGAATATCCAAAGGGACATGTGGCATGAATATTGTCGTTGACATATTGGAATTTCCTTTGATTTGCTTCATTCAACGTATTCTTCCAAGTTCTTCAATTGAGCCTGCATCAATTTTCGTAAGGAGTTGAAAAGATTTACAAGACCCCACTTTATGGTATTTTGGTCTGCTTTCTTTATTATCGGATCAAGAAAAAATTAGAGAATCGGTAACCAATATCAGAGACGATAATGAGGTGAGTGAAATACGTAAAGAGGTGCAATTCATTTTATTTATATTTTAAATAAAATTTTTGTTCGTATAGGTTAGAGGTTTTTGAATTTTAGGGTAGAAATTTGCGTTGTCACGGCACTTCGCCTTCATTTACAAAATATTGTAACAACTTCACAAATTAACAGTGTACCAAACAGCCGCGACACTTATCTGGATTTAGTTTTCTACACTAATAATACATCTTTTAAACTGGAAACGTGCGACAACCTTGCCGGATCTTCGAGTGTTTATCATACCTCGGTTTCAATTCAGTTTTTCTAATAATTAGAACTTTACTAAAAATTGTACCGTATTTGATTATGCGCACGCCGATCACAGCTCATTTAATGATTGTTTAGCTGAAGTAGATTGGGCTGATACTATATCAAACATTGATATCAACAGTTCATTAGATACCTTCAATGAATTGTTGAAGGTTGCTATTGAAAAATTCGTTTCTAAAAAAATAATTAAAAAGTCTCATACCTGGAACGTCCCATTTTTTACTAAAGAACTGTAACAACTAGAAGTCCTACATAATAAATGCCATAGGAAGTATAGGCTGTACGCCTATATGGAGTTGACCCAGGTTTAAGTCTCGTGTGATTTGAATCGTGATCAATTTCAGCGGAACACATTTTGCGGTTGGTGTGTTGCTAACCTTATGTTTCTGAATGTTAATAAGTATCACGTAACCACCTATGTCTAAGTCTCAAGTAGTTTTTGACTACTATCTAAATGGCGTTAGATTTGAAGAGAGTTAATATGGTTACTGATTTGGGTGTTATCTTTAGTTCGGATTTAACGTTTAACTCTCACATCGATGCGGTTGTTAACAAAGCCTCCTTGATCATTTTCATGGTTTTACGAGTCTCATTCAAACAGAATTGGAAGTATTCAGAAACAGATTTTGTTATTTGTTCTCAGAAAATGACCGTCCTTTGAGCGTGACAATAATTTCAGTCTATCTTTAAGTGCTAGACGGACATGCGCTAGTGCCACATTTGCGCGTGACATCATTTGTGGTAAAATAAACTGTACTGACATTCTTTCACGTTTTAATATTTACGCTCTTCAATGCAACTTTCACTCCCGGGATCGTCTTGGTATTCCAACTGCAAGTAGCAACTACAGCTTCCATGGTCCTATAGCGCGTATTCATCGAGATCTCAACACCGTAGCGGATTGTTTTGATTTTAATATTTCCCGAGATGAATTTAAAAAAGGAATCGCTAGGCTTTTGTTTTAAATGTTGTTTTAAAATGTGTTGTGTTAATTGTTAGAAATATTAATGTTGTTTAATAATTTTAAATTTTTTATTTAATCTCTATGATGTAAGCCATTTTTGCTGTTGGTTAGAAATAAATAAATAAATTGCATTTTCGGTTAAATTTTATTTTGAATGATTTTTGAATGCCTCGCTGTTAATTCCTCAGTAATCCATCGTTCGAATTTTCCATATTCATATATTCGGGCAGAGATTATAGAATCAAAGTTTTTCAGTTTAAAGTTGCTTTTGTTATGAAATATCCCGAATCTAGCGGTCATAACGCCAAAAGCACTCTCAATAATTTGCCGTGCTCGAGAGAGGCGATAATTGAACATTTTGTTTTCAAAATTACCACAATTGGTATTAAAAGGTTTATTTGGTCGCTTTCAATCGTGTTTCGTTAATCAAATTTGATTTAACATAATTTTGTTTATTATATATGTGTACATGGGCCACCCATGAAGCATATACTACAATATTTGCCGTTTTATGTTTTATGAAACAAAATGTTTTACGTAACACCGTTTTGCCTGATTCAATAGCGTCATATAATCGTAAACATTTTTGACCATAAGTCGCTTTTAGATAAGAAAAAATGTTTTGACTAATTTGATGTTTCGCCAAATCGAAGAATCACCATAGATTATTTCAAAAAAGGTTTAAGCGTGTCAATCATGGCGTTGAAATCCTCATAGTGAATTGCATCAGATCGTATGTAGCTCTTAAACATCATTATATGCACAATTAAGTTATTCTTCTGAAATCCCTCGGGATTCCATTCTGCGTTATCTTATATTTTCATTGTTTATAAACAATCTTATCAGTTTCTAATATTAATTGTATAATTTGACTATTTGCTTATGACCTTATGCTACATAATCAATCAAGTACAAAACGATATGGTCTTTCTTTCTGGTTAGATCATATGCTTTGATTCTTAAAGTTAAACATAAAACTTTTCCTACTGACTACGTACATAATATATACAAAATGAATAATTTCAATCTCCAATGTATACAGGAAGCGTGAACGACTTTCTTGAGAGGTGTTAAGTACATTCGGTTTAAGTTTGATGTTCATACTTACTCTATCGTCAATAAAGCTTTTAAATTACTGGGCTTCGTAATGAAACTTTGTTGACTTCAAAAATGTCATTCATTTGAGCCTATATAGAGAAAAATCTCCACTGCAGTTATTCTGTACAAACTTCTAAACTGTTTAATGGAATGTACTAATCTTGATATTAATGAATGAAAACAGAGCGTCCAAGTGTTTGATCAACCATCTACTATCCCAAAACAATTGCTCAGTCACAATGTTTTTTATTAAGAATAATGATCCTAATAGATTAATTGTACAATAGTAGGAACTAGGTATTTATCGTAAAAGTCGCGTTATTAACATAAGTCAAACATATGATTGCAAAACTCCCTTCTAAGAAGAAGTAACAAAAAAAGAAGATTGACCTCCTCGTGTATAATACTGCTTTTAAATAAGGAACCGTATTTTAATTCTATATAAATCCAAAATTGAATATTCAATGATATACATAAGTCTACATGGTATGTTACAAAGAAAATCTAATATAAATTGGATAATGGTAGCTCGTGTAAGAAAAATCTGCAAAGAAAGCATCCAACTTCGTTCCATATTTAATTGTTGGAGATTCAACGGCTAAATTAAGTTCACTCATCTCCTGATTTAATGCGGTTTGCGTCAGTCGCCTCTAGATCCCCTCGCACACCCCTTACGAGTGCGTGTTATAGAATAGTCAGCACTAGATATTACCAAGTGATAAGGGAGGTTGGTACAGTTGATATAGACATTGTCACTCGAATTCTGAGTCCAGTGCTAATTCAAAGATGGCGCGTTGTGGAAAATTACCTGTAACAGTTATGATTTCGTTGTTGTCTAACCGTGTGATTCTCACGTTAAGACTGTTAAGAGTATCACAGCTCACAGCTAAGAGAAATTTTGCCAAGAGGTTTTTTTAAGAGAATCTCGTCTTATTTGGTATTCTGTTGGTTGGTCTTTTAAAATATTTCTTAAAAACTCTGCAAATATTTGGTAAACAATTTGGACACCTGTCAAATTGTATTTTTATATTTTTAGTTGTTAAAGTGATTTTTATTTCAAAAGTAAGTAATTTAAATTAACCTGTATTGAAATATTTTTTGATAATTATATTTGTATTTTAGATGGAAAATGTACCCCAAATGCGGATTCAACGAACAACAATGGAGCAACTGGAGAAAGACGGATTTTCTAAGTCCAGTTCACAAATGAACATTGTCTGCCCTTGAGATTTGTTGACTGTCATTACGAATGCCAAGCGAATTGGAAATTGAAGCCGTTTGAATGGGATTGTCGTATCCGAGGGTATCATTGGGATACGTGGCAATAGTGTGACTTCTCCCTTAAACTTTCCGTTCAAAATTTTTGCTTCAATAACATTTCCAATGATCCGCTTGATGACCAAACGTGTGCCGTTGCATAATCTGGGTGGGTTTAAATTTCTAAGCAGTGATTTTTATATACATATATTTAAATTTCGCACAATCACACTTTGCTAGAAACGTCAAATTTGTGATGCCTATGACCACCTATTTCGTATGGCTTAATTAAGAGATTTTTTAAGAGATTTTCATAACTAAGAGAACGTACAGAATCGTAAAATAGTCTTAGATAAGAGAAATCTCTTAACTAAGAGAAATTTCTTAGTTTTAAGACATCTGTGACTGTACGTCAGAATCTCACGGTAAGATTAATAAATCGTAGTGTAATGATATTTTCTTTATGCCGTTTTAATTCAATAGTCAATGAATTAGTGGTAATGATATAACGAGCCTTGACTTTTGAGGATCGTCATCGCCACAGCTGGAACTATCGGAAATTACTTTCGTGTTACATAAAGACTGATATTATCATTGCGTTTGATAACGGCAGAAAACGGATTTATTGATGTCCAAGACGGATTTATTCCCATGTTTGTCATTAGTTGATAATGGCCCATCTGGCGTAGAATTCCTATCGTTCTGTTGACTAGATATAGATCAAGTGAAAGATCAAGTGAAAGTCAAAATTGCAACTCTACTAGCTTCGGTTCCCTCGCCACATGCACGGTCCATTGCTGTGCTCGTTGCGTGCGGTTCATTCATTGATTGTAAAACTATTATGTTGTGTTCATCATCGCCCAATTTGGGCGAAAAATACCACGTCAGCGTCATGGCAATGTGGATTAGAGTAAGCGCAAATGGGGCCTCATTTCGTTATCTCATTATTGTTGTCAGTTCGTAAACAACAAAACTGTCATAAATCGGTGCATGAATACATTCAAGAAACGGATCACTTGTTCTTGTACCAATGAGTGATCTTGCTCGAACAGGTGCTAATTGACGAAAATCTCCGACACAGATTATTGAAATTAATCCAAATATTTTGTCTTTGTGAAAAATATCAAGCAAACGATTATCTATCATTCCCAACTGAGGTTCTCCAACCATATTGATTTTATCGATGATTACGAGCTTAATATGAAAAAAGTTGAAAATCAGTGTTTGAGCAGTTAATATAGTATTGATGGATGAATTGTCGCAATAAAGCTTGGTATATTGCCTTAATAACGTGCGATGTTCCTACCTGTCAAATAAACAGTAATTTCAGAATGTGACTTGAAATGACTTGGGGGGAATGCCATGGGTGATAAAATCTCACTGTTTATTGTTCAAAGATGCCAACATATTGAATAATTCATCATTTGTCACTTGGCGAGGCAGTTGAAACCTTTCTTTGTATGTTCAATGGTTCTTTCTTCTTGTCCATCGAGAGTCAATTGCATTTGTGATTCAAGTAAGGCATCATCAAAGGCATTAAACTCCTTTGTTATTAATTCAATATTTTGATTGGATTTATATTGATAATTATTAACTTCTTCTGGTTGATTCCGTTATAGGGTATAGGTAAATCAAATGAGCCCAAGCTCAAAATTGGGTGTCTCAAAATGTATGTAACCAAATAAACGCAAATTTATGTAAGCAAAAACAATTCACGGTAAAAGTTCCTGAAATCTTTGTGCACATCATAGCCAACAAACCGAATGACTTTAGGAAATGTACGACATCTCATAAATCCAGAACCGTTAGTCAATGGTTTTAGTTCATTGTTTAAACTATCAAATTGCTGCCGTCTTCTTCTTTTTCTCCGTCGTCATGTTGAACTTGTCGAGCAGGCTGACGTGGTCAATAGTTATAGCTGGAAAACATTTCAATTTAAGTTTCCCGTGGGAAATCTGGGAAAATTCCATTTTCCAAAAATAGTTAAAAATTTTGTATAAATTCAGCCTCTACACTACAGTGTTATGTCTGAAGATGGATTGTCTAATAATTTTTGGAAAATCAAATTTTCCCAGATTTCCTACTGGAAATTTTTACTGAATTTTTTTCTTGCGATATCTATTGACATAACCTTCTATAGAGGCAGATTTTATAACAATTTTAAGCATTTTTTGGGCTTTAGCGAGTTTCTCACAATTTCCTACGAGGAACTGGAAGCAGGTTTTGCCACTTAAGAATATTGATAAAAGTCTTCAATGCTATCCATGCATCCATAGTAATTTTCGGTTAAGCACTGTCGACTGATTACGATTACGACTTAAATTTTTATTTTCGGAACACAATACCGATGTTTTACTTTCGGCTGGAAACTTTCAGCTTATACGAGCACCTTAATAAGAGTCAAAAATTTACTATTTAAGCTTAATATGTAACTCGAGCTAAGAGAAATTGTACATACAAATTTGACGTAAATTTTAGCTAGCTAAATAAAATAATTCCTTTTTTAGCTCGCGGTTCACGTAAAAGCTTCAAGTGAATAATTTGAAAAAGTATCAGTTGTTTCATTCAAATCTAGATTGCGCCACTAATCTACAATAATTGAAAGATAAATTTGAACATTTGTGATTTTATCATCGAAGTAGGCATGAAATGGAATATTTTACACGGTGTGAATATAGGAACACAAACACCTAAAAAAAGCCGGTCGCGTTAAAATGTATCTTAGCCCGTGCTTATTATGCAGCTTTTTTTTACATTTTTTTAATTGGGTGCAGAGCGGACTTATTAACGCTCCTAGCTCCTTGTAACTGTCAGAGCTTCTGCACCCAATGCGCAATCCTGCAAGTAAAGATTAATAGTTACCTTAAATTTATTCATTTTATATTCCTTTGGAAATTTGAAGTGTATTAGTGAATTCCACTTTTTTGATGTTCTGTATAAAAATTCGCGCTTGATTTCTTCAGTTCGAGGTTTCGGGAGCTTCACCGCGTAAACCTATGTGCATTGGTTGTTCCTCTTGTTGTTGTAACGAATGGTGGTATTTTCTCCGATAGTTCTGCAGAACATTTACCATGTAAGCATCTGTAGAAAACGCAGAGTTCTGCAACATCTCTGCGATGCTGTAAGCTGTCTAGTTCTTGAGTAAGTCTGGAATTCCGTATTATTCTGATAGCGCGGCTTTGAACCCTGTACAATAACTGGAGGGTAAAATTCACCGGTAAATCGAATTTTCGATAAATTTTCAATCTCTAGCCTTGACATATAAAAAAAATTTGTAGTGTGGCTTTAAACCGCTTGAGAAAGCAGTGTACATAAGTATAAAAAACAATCAAGCCACCTCGCACATTGCATTCGAATACTGGTTTGGTATGTAGCCGGTTCCTACTAAAACCAAATAAGAATCATTGCTAATGTACAGTTCACAACAGGCCATTAGTAATTGAATTGGGAAGTGACCGACATCCTCAATATTCTAATAACCGCAAGTACATAAAATTTCCGCAAGAAATCGCATTGCAGGGCAATTTGCCAAAAATAATGGCACACCAATCACTTTAATAATTATTTAACAGGTTTATACAATGAGTCTCATATATATATATATATATATATATATATATATATATATATATATATATATATATATATATATATATATATCGGTTCACGACAGTTATGTTTGGAGGACAAGTAAACTGCATCCTTCTTTCGAAAGCGAATACTCTACTCCCGATGCTCAAAATTATTGGCTTCTAGGCGATCAAAGGTACTCTCTGATGACATTCCTAGTAACCGTAAGCGAAGAAGTTATTTTTATTTAAATCAAGCAACTTTGTAAATAAATACTCGGTTGTTGTTATTAAATCGCATTTTATTTCATTCAATATTTCAGTTTTTTTGAACTTGTGATACTTGTTTAGCTAATAAAATCACACAGGTCTTCTAAAACGCTTCAGACCGTATTAATTTTGTAATTTTTCCAAATGTCAATATTTTGGTATTTTAAACAGTAAACTGGTAAAGTATGATTGCCTTCTACTTATTATTCGCATCTAACACATAATGCCTGTCAACATGGTGTATTCATTCCAAAAATTTGACGGAGATTTTATTGTAAAATTGACGCTCTTGTTGAAATTATCAGTCCCTGCGCTTGAGTCTTGTTCATCTGGCAATACCTTAAATATAATACCTGTATCTTTTATAAGAACACTTCAGTCTAGCAGTCGCGTATATCTACAATAAGGTTTTATTTTGTAAAAGGGTTATTCAAAGAAATATAAATTATTTAGAAGGATTGATTACGGTGTCGTTTATTGTATATCCGTGAACTGATTTGATAACACCAGGTTATGGGACCAGTAGCAATGTCTGAAGAAAAAAATCAAGTTGACCAGTGTTTAGCGGAAGTGATTTCTCAAGTTGCCAGTTTCATGTTGAATTGCATTTCGAGGAAAAAGATTTGTTAAAATATCTAACTGGGGCACCTAATACAAGTCAAAAAAATAAAAAGATGCAGAAATAAGGGAATGTCAATGCAAAATCATTGCTGGTTAAATGTACCGCAAATTCACATTTGGAGTATGAAATGAGATAATAGTGCGATTCAACGAAAAGGAGTAATAAGTCAACGGAAGTAAACCGCAGAAAATTGTTGTCAATGAAATTCGACGAAAATGATTCAATGGATGGATTTATTAGATGAATCAGATGTTGTATGTTATTTATTGCTGATACAGATTGCTATTTGATAATATAATTACTGCTCTAGAAACAATCGATAACCAAAATTTGAAATTAAATATGCATCTGTATCTGTATATGAATCCAATAACAATAGAAAAGCTCTGATAGCAGGTGAAAAACCGGAAGAAATCGATAAAATCAATGGTACTGACTGTAGTATTTATGACGAGTGACAAAGATGATACAACTTTAAAAGGTGAAGTAGAGAGTTCGTAAAGCAAATGGTATGTAAATTTAGGCGCAACTGATCACAAGACCAATGATGAAAATGTTTACACTATATCAACACCAATTGAGCTGCAGATATATTATTATTATTAGTTGAGGGCCATGTGGGCGTTCAAGCCACCCCGCACTGCGATCTAAAAGATATTTTGTGCATGGACCCTACTTAATGAGCCGTAAAGTCAATATTCAGGCTCTTAATGAACCTGACAATACTGCCGGCCGGTATATGATGCATACTATCCGGACTCATTACTCTCCCTCCTAGATGCTGTAACCTTTTGCAGAAAATGGCTGGGCAATGGCACAGAACATGTTGCGCTGATTCCGCTTCCATGTCGCAGAAGCGACATCTATCCGTCGAACTTAGGTCCATTTTCTTAACTTAAGGTGATACCTTAAGGGGATGTGACCTGTGAGGAAGCCGGTAAGCAGCCTCAACTCAGGTTTCCTTAGTACAAGACATTCCTTGGCCCTGGCCGGCGAAGGTGAAATAAATTCCTTCGCCTGTCGCAAACCTGGAATTCCGCGCCAGTAAGAGGACTTTTGCACATCCTCCCAGCGTTTAACCGCTGCCCTAAGGTGCCCCTTAGAGACGCCGCAGAAGGGCTCTGGTCCAATTAATGGAAAGGCAGATCCCTCGCGGGCGAGGCCATCAGCTGCCTCGTTTCCCACAATTCCAGTGTGACCTGGCACCCAAACAAGTGTTACCTTATTTGAGCTTGCCAGCAACTTAATAACCTTCAGACAATCCCATACCAGCCTTGACTCAATGGTAAAGGACCTAAGAGCCTTTAAGGCCGAGTGGCTGTCTGATACGATATAAACCTTTACGTCGTTTAGGCCTTTTGATATGCCTATCCTAGCACAAAGTTCTATAGCATGCACTTCTGCTTGAAAGACGGTTGCATTGGTACCCAAGGACTTCGAGAGTGATATTCCACTCCCGTGTATTCCTACCCCCGCCCCATCTTCCGTTTTTGATCCATCTGTAAACCACACCAATGACCCTCGCTCAAAGGATGGTCCCCCTGTACTCCACTCCTCCCGGTCAGGTAACCTAACACAAAAGGGTTTGTGGAAATCCAGTTTGGCTGGCATACAGTCGGAAGGCATTCCTATATTGGGGTCTGTCTGAAACTCCTTAAGGGTTTCCAGATGGCCCACCATATTGCCTGGTTTGATGTTACCCTCCGCCTGCATCTTAAGGGCCATAGTAGCAGCATCCTTTTTTACATGCAGATGCAATGGAGTTAGTCCTAGGAGTGTCTCCATTGCTGCGGTCGGACATGTTTTCATTGAGCCCGTAACCCCAATGCAGGCCATACGCTGAACCTTATTCAATAAAGTTTGCGCTGTCCTTTGTTCAGTTTTAGGCCACACGTTTAACGAGGGAGCTACAAGCGAGAGCTTTCTCCTCCTCGTAAAAGGGACAATGACAGTTTTGTTTGGATTGACACTAAGTCCTTCCTTGTCGCACCCAAAAGCTGCAGATATAAGTGTCATTACCATTTTTGTTTAAAGTTGCTCTTTATGTGCCTGATATGAAATTAAATCTACTTTCACTATACGACGCTTACCAGAGAATGACGTTACTGTAACCTTCACAAAACAACAAGTTGTTTGGTACAAGATGTAGCCATTGACATTTATGCTGAAATTAAATCAATCAAATGTTGCGATGTGTACCACCGATTTGTTGTTGCATCGAAGATTTCGACATCTATTGGCATGCAAAGTGTGTTTAAATTGGCAAAGTTCCAAATGGTTACTGAACATTTGTGGAGGGTGTATCATTGGAAAATATTGTCGAACATAATTTAATATAAACGAGAAAATTTTGCAGTAAGACCTTTGGAACGATTGCACACTAACATTTGGGGTCCAATTACATCTAAATCATGGAAGCAAGAAAAATATTTTGCCACATTACTGATGACTGTAATTTAAATGATAAAATCTAGAGATGAAGTTATTAATTCAATGGCAACCACACAGTTTAATTTGAAATTATCGAAATTAAGATGTGACTGACGCAGAGAATATATTTAAAATAAAATAATCAGATACTGTCTAGACCAGGGCATTGTGATTGAAAAAAATGGCATATATGCCGGAGCAAAACGGTACAACCGAAAGAATCAACCGAACGATATTGGATGGACCTCGGTTTGATAGTTTATTGTGCAATATATTTAATAAATTGGAGTCGAACTTCAAAAGAAAATTTTAAAACTCCTGCTGAAAATTGGTGTAGTGAATAAATGTAGCTTATGTTCAAATGTCAAAAATTATACGACGATAAATCGATGAAAAGAACAAAAATTCTTGTTGTGAATGTGATGTACAATAATATTTGATGAAACTAAGATTTACAAGCAAGATAATGTAAACATTATAATGATGTGCGTTCAAAGCAACACACACATGGATCCGGTAGTCGAAATAAATGGTATTGAAACTGAAGATCAAATTGCTGACTTCAAAACCGTAAATAGTGAAGTAGTAGTATCTGAAATTTCATCAACTAGAAGAACTTCGACGGGAAAGCAACGTAACCCAGCCTGGTATAATGATTATGAAATTGATCCTACTGCCATGTTTGTCGAATCTTTGATGATGAAGAACTTTGGAAATACGCCGTAAATGACTAATTGAAATCATTGGAGCGAAACCCATTGATGCAAAAATTATATCATCAAAGTGGGTGTTCAAAAAAATGTATGATAGAGATGGTAAAATCAAAAGTTCTAAGGCCCGGCTTGTAGCTCCTGCCTTTTATAATCCAGGTGTGGATTATAATGAAACATATGCACCAGTGACAAAGCTCACCATTATAAGACTGTTGCTGCGGCGATTGGGATCCAAGGAAACTTTTCATTTCGTCATCTTGATGTTAAACCGCTTTTCTTAACGGGAAGGCAAAGGAAGTAATTTACATGGCTCCATCTCTTGGGAGTAATATATGTAAATGATCTAGTTTGTAAGCTAAATAAATCATTATACGGTCTAAAATAATCGCCAAGGTGAGTATTTGTTTTGACAATTATATTGTAAGCTTGGTACGAGTATGTATATTGTTGATACTAAATTTGAAATTTGATTAACATTTCTCGGTTTTATTTTAATGGCGCTGCATTTGTTGACATTAAGGTTCATATCAAGATCATTTTGCAGTTCAAAGCAATTTTGTAATGATTTGATACAACTAAAAATGTTGAGATCATCTGCAAATAACAAAGACTCGTGCCGGAATATGTCAGAAATATCATTTATGAATAAAATTCATTTAACTCGAAGAGTTAAATACGATTTAAACCACGAATAATTACTACCTCTAACACCGTACCGAGACAACTTTTTCAAAAGGAGTAAGTGATTGAATTTATCAAAAGCTTTAGAGAAGTCAGTGTAAATGGCGTCAACTCTAAAGCCAGAATTTAACAACTTAGTCGCATACTCGAATTCTGTAAAGCAAAATAAATTTGTTAATATGTAGAACGTCTTTGGAAAACCTACGTTGACTTTTGAATACGATTTCCTTAATACGAGCAAATAATTTGTTATGAACAAATTTCTCGAAAATTTTAGAGACACAGTTAAGTATTGAAATTGGTCTATAATTTAAAATGTCTGCGTTATCACCCTTTTTAAATGCTGGAACTATTCTGGTAACTTTCCAATATTCAGGGAATTTACCTTCGCAAAGTGATTTATTAAATAATATCGTGAGTGGTACACAGATGGTTCGAGCTACATTATTAGAATATAAGGAGATAAATGATCAGCGCCAGAACCTTTATTTGTCTCAATTCTGATAGCTCCAATAATGTTTCAGCTTCAGCAATACATCAATTAGGTAAAATGCTGCAATGACTGTATCGTTATTTCTGGAATCGTATACAGATACACTAAAACATAAAATTTAATTTAATAAAATTGCGATAACACATTCTCTGTTCCTTTTTCGCTTTAGATCTTACTTTGGAAAACATAGCATAGTATACTCATAATCAGAACATTTTCTATATTTTAACCCTAAAATATTCTTTGGCATCTAACAAATTTATTAACTTGACTGAGTACCAATCATGGTAGAATTTGGTGATACAACACATAAGCGGCACGTGTCGTTCAATTATTTGATTAATCGATTGGTAAAAAAAACCTACGGATTGGCTAGAACTCATATGAAACAAACTGTTAATCCAATTAATTTTCTAGATTTTATGATTGATTATGTTAAAATCAATAGGCTTAATATTACTTAGGATTAAATCCAAAAGTCGATGATTATATATTTTATTATACTGATAAAGCCCTGTGAGATGCATCACTTCGTACAAACTTTCATTAGCTTTGTAAGAGGAGATGCCTGGTATAAGAGCATTACTATAACAGACATGGGCATTTCAAAAAATATTTGGCAAATTGAGGTCACCTGCTATTAGAAAACAAGCAGAAGCTTTTCAATGCTTACGATTCTATCCAAGTTAGCAAAAATAAGTAATATATATTGCTGGTTTCTATACAGCCCCAGATTTTCTCAGCATATGTTTCCTTGTCTTAATCCTTTGGCTAATGAGAGGAGATTTTGCTTCAGACTAGAGAAATGATCCGTAATGAAGAAACTAAGCTAACCAGTATGTTTGCTGAAATCCATATCAGTGATGACTAAATTATGGTTAAACTCAATTTGCTTTAACTTAAATGCATCCAAGATCTTTTACTTTGTTGTGCGTCCATGCATTCAATAATGATGGATTATAATGTTATTATCTTTAACTCGTTTATGTCCTGTATTTTTTTAATTTTATCAATACACGGCGGTATGTCAAGCGATTTTAAATCTGATTGTACTACATATAGTTTGAAACTGTAGTGTTACGATACATGAAGGAGACTACGGACCAAGGATGTTTAAAAATTGCAAAAAATCCAGAGAGCAAAGGAACGAAGCATATAGATATTAAAATCATTTATAAAAGACATGGTATAGAACAATAAAATTTACCTGAACTATACATCTACAAAGAAACAAATAGCATATATTTTAACAAAACCTTAACAAGGAAGAATACATTTGAAGAATTAAGAAATCAGCTGTGCTTGAGTCTTCTGTATCTGGCAACACCTTATATACTATGCATTTCAAAATTATATGTGCAGCGGAAAAAATTAAATTGCTACCAAAATTAGATGTGGACCAGATTTTTGGATGAAACAAAAATAATACCTTTAGAAGTCAATTCAGTCTAGCAGTCGCGTGTTTCTACAATTAGGTTTTGTTTTGTAAAAGGGTTGTTCAGAGAAATAAAAATTATTTAGAAGGATAGATCACTGTGTCGTTTATTGTATGTAAATTCGGTGAACTGATTTGCTAACAACAGCTCTTTCATTAATATAAGCCAACAACTGCGTTTCATTCATTTTTTCCACTTTTTTCGAAACACACCACAATTTGAAGGCACTGTAAGTTCGTTAATAGCGTACATCTAAATCAAAACCTACTCTATACTAAATTAATCTCATTTCATAAGTATATCATGTTCTATGTATATTATGTATACATAGAGACAAGTATATATTTCGTAAATATCAGATTTCATCTAAATTTTGCATAGAGAAAAATTCAGAATATTTTTGACCCCGAGTAGAAATTAGTTTGGGTACCGCTTCTTAACCAATATATTAGATTTTAATTTTACATTGCCAAATGTTTACACCATCTTCAATCCTACAAATCAGTTTGATTGTTTACTATATTGAATCTACAGCATGCATATTCTAAATTTAGTTGAATCGTACTTCTTTATCAATGCTAAAAATCATAATTAAAAATGAGTTTTGATTTTATCTACAACAATTCGGCACCAAAAATTCCATATTGAAACGGTTTCAGAAATTTGCCTTATCAAAAGAGGTTCCTAACCTTTATTTCCATAAACAATAATATGCTTACATAAAATTGTGCTATTTTTTAATATACAAATGTATTCAATTACACGCATTCTTCACCGACATAATTTCTTCATTTTTTTTTTTTTGAATATTATGCATTTCAAAAACTCCAATATAGTAAAAATGTAGGTTTGTAAGAAAACTGATTTAGTTTTATGGAATTAAAAATTGTGACCACCCAATTCAGCACAAAAAATATGTAATTGGCACAACAATAATTTTTTTTGTTTTCTTCAAAATTCATTAAACACCATTGTACTACAAATATTAATTATTATGGGTCAATATAAATGACTTTGCATTGTTTGTTCGATAAGTTTTTTGGTTCCCATATTATGAATGTATTATGTTGTGAAACTCAGGCTGAACAGATACCCATATATATTAACACCAATCCCAAGACCTAATAAGTTTCACGTATTTTAATATCAATGTCTTGGCTCACTTAAAGCATTATTTTTATTAGTTGTAATAAGGGCTAACTAAGATGATATCGGATAAACCAAAAATTGAATTGAATACATTAATTAGTTTAATTTTGTCACTTACTCAAAGAGAATAACGTTAGTTTGGTGTTTTAATGCATGTAAACGGTCCAACGGGGTAATGCAAACATACATAAATATACATACATATGTTTCTGATAAAAAGTCTTCAAGCCGTCTATAAATATTCTGATGAAACGATTGAGGAATCCATGATATTGTTTTAACAAACCGTAAAGTGAAAATGCTTTAAAAATAAACCTTCAACAAATCTTCTCGAGAAAATTAGAATTGCGTAACATTTTGCTCGAGATTTTCGTAAAACTAGTTGTACCATTGTATGTAAATAAAAATTTTAAAAATTTTCACAAGCACATAAATTCTCGTTAAATGTAAAATAAGATCATCTCCAAAGGATTATTTATATTTCTACCAGTTGCTTCATAAACAATCATGCATCAAAGAGTAAAAACCCATCATCATGGCGGAATAAAATCACAAACTTTCGTATTTACACAGTTTTCTAGTTCCATTACTTCCGATGTGTTCAGATTTGATGCAGAAATTTCGGGTTGGCTACCTTATCTAAAAAAAAAAAATCCCGAAAAGGAAAATTCAAAAACTCATAATTATCAAAGTACGGCCCAAGTAAAAACTAAAATTTTTGAAATGTCTATCAAATATGAGTTTTTCCGTAAAGTTCTTATTTTTTATGAAAATGGAAATTGCTTCGTGTGGTGGTTAGCTTAAGGATTAGCAGTGTTGTGCGTCTACGCTTATTTAGAGATTGTCTACACGCTAAAGACGACAATAGCGTAAACAAGAGTTTTCGAGGTAGAAAATTCGTAGGCAATTCGTTGACAAATAAAATATTATTTTTGTGGTTATTTTATCTTTGTATTCGCACTGTTCTTCACTTATAGATAAAATATTATGCTCATTTTGTAGTTCTAAAATCATTCGTATAAAGCCAGAACTATATAATGTAAAACAAGGAGGCCCGAGATCAAAGATATTTTTAGGTTTACAGTTAATAAAAGAAATAAATAAAGTATTGTGCATGACATCATTTCTCAGAGATATAAAGAAACGCTCAAAATAATTTATTTGTTGGATTTAACGGTTTGTTGAATTATAATAAAAAATCATTTTTCAGTACTTGCGTACGTATCATTTTTAATAAGTACTTGCGAGGCTAAAGGTGGCAACAAATGTTATTTTCTATGTAACTAAAAATCTAACGTATTCAAGCAGAAGTTGTATTTAGAAGAGAACCTGGATCAATCTCCCAGAATTTTCAAGTATGGATGAGTGGAATGAAAATTGAAAGAATCTCTACCATAAAATCGTCATGCGGTTAGAATTGCTGGTGTGTGTGGGGGATGTTTTTCATCGTGCACAGTATTTGAGAGGATGTGTTATTGTGTTGGCTAAGCTACTGTGGAGTGATCTCAGTTGATACTTTGTCAGTAGTTGTGGTGGTCCGATGACACGAATTTGATTTGTGATTTTCATAGCAAATCAGATAAAAACAAACTAGATTATTTTGATTAATATATTAGAAATAAATGAATAATTGATTAATTGATTAGTTGATTTGAATTTTCAGTGATATTAATGAACATGATGATGCATTTAATTAATTATTTATACTCATGCAATTCTAAGTGTTAATTAGCACCTTTCTAATTTTGCATGTTTTACCGTTTGAATTTTTAAGGCATGTGTATATGAGTACAAATGGGAAATTATTTAAATGATTTGTTGTGATGAAGGAGGTTATCAGTTAGCTGATATTCTGATATTTGATAATCTATTGTAGTCTTACTTTGGGATTTTGCAGCGACATTGCCGTCTATTTTCATGCCGTTTAGACTAGTTCAAAACAGGTTTGTTATAGAATGGTTCTGGTAATAATTTTGAATCTTTGTTTTACTTTGTCTAATTTTTGAGATCAACTGATGGAGGTAAGAAGAAATTATGTCCGGTCTTATTTTGAGCATAAATTACATTTTATTCTTATAACAATTATTATTCCAGTTTCCAAAGTAAGTCGGCATATATTGGTTTGGTTTTCGTAGTAGTACAGGTTAGAATTATAATGGGCATGGAATTAGTTGTAGTAAAATCATTCTGGATTCAAATATTTTATGTTTAGGCAAATTACTATTTTAAATTACCAAATTAAAACTGCTTATATGTATATTGGTTTTGGCCTGATAGTGTCACAGTTTAAAACTGTGGTTGGCATGAAACAGCTGAAGTCAAAGCATGGAATAACTACAGTAAACTTATAATGTGCGTTATCTTTATCTTAATTTTTATTTAATTATTTTTGATTTTATTGTATTTGTTTCACCACGAGGTGGAGTTACGTAGTCCTATGAGATCATTAAAGTAGGTGGCCGATACTAACTGAATTTATTAAATTAGGTCGTCTCTGAACTACTGTACTATAAGTTTTGAATAAAATTTTGAACTTACTTTGAATGGAGTGGAGACTGGATGATGGATACAGTTTTGGAACCAGGAGTTTTGAACTTCTTCACTGATGGTTCAAAACGGAATAGAGGAGTAGGGGCTGGGGTGTTCTGCGAGGAACTCATGTTAAACCTCTCCTTTCGTCTCCCTGACTACTGCAGCATTTTTCAAGCTGAGGTAACTGCGATAAAGGAAGTCGCGGACTGGTTGAGGTATAATGTAATATCGACTAGTGATATTCGCATATATACGGACAGTCAGGCAGCCATTAAAGCGCTTCAATCACACCTTCTCACGTCGAAAGTAGTCCAGAGCTGTCTCTCATCTCTTAACGAGATGACAGATCAGTTCAACATCCATATCATATGGGTGCCAGGACATTTCGTTAGTACGGGGAACATGAAAGCCGATGAACTGGCTCGACGTGGTACAACGGACCACATTTCAAACAGCAAAAAGGATATTGAAATTCCTCTTGCGGTATGTAAACTGCTGCTTCAGGAGGAAGCCAGTAAGTTGACGAATGACAGATGGTCAAATAGTACCTCATGCGTAATAACTCGGCAGATCTGGCCAAAGTTGAACTTGGCGAGATCCAAACAGCTGATCTCACTTCAGCGGAGTCAGATCAGTGTGGTTGTTGGAGTGATTACGGGGCACTGTCTCATAGGCAGACATGCAAGTAGACTTGGTTTCTTCTCACATGACTACTGTCGTAGTTGCAAGGACGAAGAAGAGGAAGAGACAGTACTTCATCTTCTTTGCACCTGTCCTCGTCTGGCACGAAACAGACTGAATTTTCTAGGGGCACTCCTTTTCAACGACCTGGCGGAGCTCAGCGAGAAGGACGTCAGGAGTATCCAGCGCTTCATAGCAAGCTCAAAGTGGTTTCAATGAGTTGGAGGAAAAATTTTTAATTTGTGGTATGGCTACGGACCTTTTTGTGTCTATGCCTGGTCCTGGTGGACCGCCACCCAAACCTAACCTAACCTAACCTTGAATGGAGTAGCAACTATTTAATGAGAAGGGGTTAATTTTGATTTTGTTTCAGAATTTATCGAGGATTTTGATTCAGCTTCCAGCAATTTCAAGCATCCAAGTCTTATAATTTTAATTATAGGGTAGTCTTATAATTTTAATTATTCTTAATGTTACCAGGTTACTGGTAACATTAAGAATAATTCATTACAGGACAGCGCTCATTACAGAAAAAATTCCCAGAATTTTAGAGGCAGATTTAGCTGAAACTTTACATCTTTTATAGTTTGAACTAAATTGTAGTTATAAGTAGCGACAGGGACCAATCAATATGGAAGAAATCATGTGAATAAACAGCTGATTTCGGTGATAATTATTAGCTTTAAGTCAATTTTAAATTCATTATGATCATGATTTTCGGAAGGGCCCAGGAATCTGATCCAACAAACTAATAAATGTATTTCAGAGTGTAGTTTTAATTTTAATTTAATTTTAATAAAACATAAAAGAGGTCATAATAATTAATGAAGGAAAGATTTGCAATGTTATTAATTTTCTTCTTCCGGATAAGTAGGAAACTGCCGATTAGTTTAGTTCTGGGAGAAGTTATGTTTTAATTTTAATTTTAATTTTATATCTAGTAACTGGGTATATGAGCGTCTTATAATTTTAGAATTTTATTTTGGGTTACTATAACATTAATTAGAATTCATCACAGGACAGCGCCTATTATAGATCAAACCACTAGAATCTTAGTGGTAGATTTTGCTGAAACGCTATATGTATTATAGGTTGAACTAAATTGTAGTTATAAGTAGCAACAGGGACCAGGATGGAGGAAATATTGTGAACAAACAGATGATCTCGATGATATTATTAGCTCTAAGTCAATGTTAAAATTATTTATGATTATTATATATTATATACATACATATTTATATATTTATTAATTATATATTTACTAATTATGACTATGATTTTCAGAAGAGCCCAGGAATCTGATTCAGCAAACTAATAAATGTTATTTTAGAGTACAGTTCTAAAATTAACAATTTAAATTCTAATAATCATATAAGTGGACTAGAAATGTGTTTTCATTGTGTTACTAACTATTGGCTATACTTAGGTGTCTGTAACCGGGTCAATTTCTCTCTATCTCACAAACTAAACCTATCCAAATACTCTTTATGTTTAATGTAACAAGGTGTTCCGTGAGGCCCAGCCACTAATAACCCCGGGAAATGTTGCTTAAAGCTTGGTCGAACACTTCAATCAATCAATCAATCAATGTTGAAATTGCATCGAAATGTTATATAAAATAAAACTTCAATTTTTCCATATTGTCACGAATCAAACTATACCTAACTATTACTGACATTATTTAGAGATATTTTAAAAACTGAGTTTTAAATAATTTATTGGGAAGTTCCTATAATTGCGTCTTTGTTACATACATTTTTCGATGGTATGTAGCTTTTCATTTGACAAAGATGAATTTTGAGATTAAAAGAAATTTTAAAATCATATATTAGCTGCATTTTGTGACATTTGATCTAATCCAGATCGATCACGAAATAACAAGGAAACTGCAAAATCACTTCGGATCAAAATAGTAATCCAAAAATAAAAATTTGTTTAATTTTTGGTGTTGCGCTAAACGTTATCTTTGATCTGATCCGGATCACTACGTATCCAAGAACCATTTTAGAGATTCGCTCAGAAAATTGAATAAATTCTGAGGAAAAAATAAAGAAAATTTCCGGGATTAAAACCCCGGGAGTCGGTTTTATATAACTTTACTTATTTTCCCGGGAAAAACTCTTTAAATCTGAACCATTACAGCTTTAATAATTAGCCTACTTTTCTAATTTTTGCGGTCTTAAAGATTTTTAGAGTTAACCTTTCTATGATATCGTGTATAGTTGCGTTTATCAAGTTTTACAAAAAGCGAGTTTGTTCTCGTAGAACATGGGTAAAATAAAACTATATTTTGAAATGTATATGTCAAACTGTATAAATTTAATTAAATATGCATAGGTAAGTGTTGCGGTCTCTTGTCTACTTTTGTTGATATACAGGGTACTCAAAGACTAATTTCTTACTTACTTTTATATGAAAATCACATACATACTTACATACGTAATAAATTTAAACTTTGACTCATTTTGTTGCTGGGAATTTTCGACGTATATTGTCTACATTGTGGACGCCATTTTTTGGATTGTTTATATAATACATTGTCTACACTAGTAGACAATTGATTATTTACTTCATGTACTATAGACTACGCGGCACAACACTGAGGGTTAGTTAAAGAAAAAAATTGGAAACATTTTTCAGCGATATTCTAAAATTCGATATTTTAAAACTGAATCAAAAATTTTATTCGATATTTTGATTTGGCAAGGTTATCGCACTATTCCGAATTTAATCAGACCCGCGGTTAAGAAACCAACTCTTAAAATGTTTTGTACCAAATGTCGTACTGAAACATAATGTAGTGTACCAAATGCCGTAATGAAATTTACAGTAGTGTACCGTATGCCTTCTTAGTGTATACCATTTACCCAACTGGGGATCACTACATTTGCCTGAAAAAAAAAACAATCCAGAAATTTTAAAATTCAGAATAGTTGAAAAGTAAAAATCCAGAAAAATAAAATGCCGAAAAAAATCTAAAAATTAACAGAAAAGCAATACAGAATATTTTGTTTAAAATAAATGGAAAAACTTTAATTTAATAGGCATTTTTAGAGTTTTGACATCACTTGAAACATTTGTGGTACATCTATCAGTATAGAAGCGATACGAGCGATATGATTCCTTTGATCTCTATCTGAGTGGTTAACGAAGCAAGTTCCATTATCGTAAATATTAAGAACTTTACGGAAAAAGTAAAATTCGATAGACATTTTATAAATTTTAGTTATAATTTGGTCCACACTTTGATAATTGCGTTTCTGGATTTTTGTTTTTTTGAATTTTTTTTTTTGTTTCTGGATTTGTTTTCGGGATTTTCAGTTTCTGTATTATTTCTTTCTAGATAAGGTAGCCAAACCATTATTTATATCGTTTTATGCCTTAAAAGAAGGGGGCTGCCGCCCCCAAACCACCACTGAGACGATTTTTTGAAATTCTAATATTCATAGAGATTGGAGGATTTTTTAATAATAATTCACATGCTAAAATAGAGAACTATGTAGATTCCTTTTGTTTTCATATTGTAATTAACAAAAATTTAATGTGATTTCCTTTTCGATGGAGCAATTTACTTTGTATTTTATGGTATTTTTGAGGGGGGGGGGAGGGATTTTGCCGTTCGGGAATTATTACTTGGGCCGCGTTTTAATAATTTTTTTCTGGATTTTTTTAAGATAAGGTAGCCAACTCAATCGACGAACGTGTTGGGGCGGATTGCGAATTTTTGTTAAATTGGTAAATGCTTTGTCAACCTTGCAGACACAGATCAAAGGAATTGTATCAATCGTACAGCTTCTACTGATCGATAGATCCGTACTGACCAATGTTTTAAACAAAAAAAATTTCTCAATTTATTTCTGGATATTTCTAGATTTTTTTCGGGCATAGGTAGTGATCCAAAAAATATTTTCTACTTAAATTTAAAAAAAAAAATGTTTTTGAAATTTTTTGAGTTTCGAGATAAAAAAATTCGAGAAATTTTTCAGCGATATCTAAACTTCGATATTTAGAAACTGAATCAACAATTTTATTCGATATTTTGATTTTGCGAAATTGTGGCAATCCTTGACATAATCGGTTAACAAATAACCAAGTCTAAAAATTTAAATAATTTGTTCTTGCAGAGAACTTCAGCGAAAATAAAAATCCCAAATAAATTCAAAATGCTCAATTTTTGCAAAATAATATGTATAGTCGTGGCTGATTTTATACAAATTTTCTCTAATGATTTTTGGAAAATCGAATTTTCCGATATTTCCCACGGGAAATTTGAACTGAATATTTTTCGTGCGATAGCTATTGACAAATCCAATAAACACGATTTAACTTCAGATATACACTTTAGAGGTTAATTGTATTCCAATTTTGTGTCTTCTGATTTTCCGTTATTTTTCGCGATTAGGTTAAACAAAGTTTTCCAAGTACCTAAGAATATTTACAAAATTTTTTATTACAATCCATTATCCTACTTACTTTCGACTGATAATCACAATTTTTTATATTTTCGGCTAGAATGTTAATAGGGTAATCTGCATTATCGATTCTTTACTTTCGGCTGAAAACTTTTGGCTAACTTTAACAGGGTGTTATAAGCGACTGCTTTAAAATATTCTAATGGTGGCCTTTTATTAAAATTATTGAGGATATATGATTAATCCTGCGGTTGTAGTCAAAGTAGGTACGTTTGCCTGGTGGCCCTTGATCGCATGTAAGCATTTGTGTGCGTATCATATCATTTTTTGTATGCGCATTGGAGCTAAAAATGTTTAGGCTTTCAATAAAATGGAAAATATTTGGATGGTCAATTCACTTCTGTTAGCATGGTATTGAAATGATTCCATTTTAAAATCTCAAATCGTGCAAATCTTGGAGCTTTATATCGACTATAAATAATCCCACAAAGTTATCCTTAAAATAGCTTAACAACTCTTTCAGAAAAAGATTTTCAGCTACAACAACTTAAAATATGCAACGATGTTATCGGGGTGAACGAACACTAGTGTTAGTATTAACACTTTAATCCATGTGAACATATATTTCTATAAAATGCCTGCGGCGAAAATGGAAATAACACAGCTTTACATAAGCATTTGCGATTTTTTTCAAATGCATTGATAGCTGCCTATAATTTCTGGTGTTAATGAAGGCTTCAATATTTTCAAATGGCTTATAAGTATTCTAAAAACTTTTTACGATTACGCCAGTAGCAACGCGTATGCACACAACGAGTGCCCTTATTTTTGTAAATGCCGTGAATGACATAGAGTTGCGCAAAATTAGAAGGGTAATCGCTGAAGGTACCATCAGGAAACCATGTAGTTGAATTGGAAAGAATCTTCAAATTGTGAGATGTTTCAAAAATTAACAATCGTTGTTCATCATTTGATCCACAGTCAAAGTTCCATCTATGGTACACCCTTATAACGGTCATGTATCTTGAAACTTCGATATGTTGGCATTAACTGTATTCCTTTGATATGCTGTTGCCTTTCTCAGCGTATGATACGAGCAATTGCAAAAGAACTCTGAGCGGAATTCTTCTGATGTTTTCTATATGTTTTTGGGCTTCAGCTTTTGCTGTGTCCACTGGGTGGTTGTATTCCTCATTACTCCATATAATAAAATCCCAACTTACATGTAAATGAGCCTGTCAGCTTGTTTTTTGATATTAAAAACAATGCCATTTTGAATTTTTCAATATGTCGCGTCGCCTGAAAGAACGTATTCTAAATTTATTCTATTATATAGAGGAGAAGTTTATTTTTGAAATAAATATTTAATTCAAATATGATGGTTGATTCGTGGCTTACAATTCACTTTTCTAATTCACACTACTAACTTTTGTGAAAACTAGTAGTATTATAAGGTATTATTTGGAAAAAATGCATTTGTTCGAAAACAATTGATTCGAAGGCAATTCAGAAATGATATACTGTAAATTATTAATTGTGCATGCCGTGAATTGTAATTATGAATCAACCGTAACTCGCTTTCCCATATGACCAGCAGGGTACTGCGTTAAATACATCACTGTATCAACCATTGCCAAAATCAAGGAAGTCATTTCGAATGGCATGGCTTCCCCAGACAGCTCAAAACAACTCTTAAATCTCGCGGTAATTCAGTACATTGGAGCTCGGAAGTTCCAATCGTTTTTCGAGCTACAGTGAAAGAACATTTGAAGTACTCACCAGCTGAAATGGTTTACGGACAAACCATCAACCATCGATAATCTTCTTTTATCTCCATACCAACTACTGACACAGTCATCGACCGCCTTTGAATAACAATGCACAGTTTGATAGCCACAAACACCTGACAATCCAAACAAAATGTTATATTTATTCACAAATCTCTGGACAACATATGATTTTATTTTTGTGAGGGTAGATAAAGTGCGCGCAGGCTTAAGTGCACCTTACGAAGGTCCGTACAAAGTTGCAAGACGCTTGCGAAAACAATTCGTCATATCGATCAAAAAACGGAATTACACTATCTTAATATAGATAGATTGAAGCCCGCATACGGAATACTTGATTATACTGATCAGATTTCAGGATCCACAACTCTCGGCGGTTCTCCTAAAATGGATCGCTTCATCTTGAGGGTGAGTGACGTCCACCAACATGTTCTTGTTAATGACGACATCAACGGTTACCGTACAATTATTTTACCTCTATTACCATACCAGTACCAAAAGATAATAATCAAGTATAGTACGTCATCAATCTCGCTTTGATGTATGCTTTTTATTCTGCACTGAAACCAAGAATACATTGTATTGAACTTTTGATTCGATAATGTTGCACAGTTCTTCGGTTTATAGTGCTCTTTGTTTCATTAGCAGAATGCAGAATTTTTCTCCTAACTTTTCCAAAAATTGTCTTCGACGGCAATTTTGAACTGTTTGTTTATTAGATGGATGGTTTGTTGTATAAATTATGTATGCTGCAAATCCTGCAATGTCGACAATGTTCAAAAATATCGCAAGCTTCCAGCGGTTAGTTTTTCTTTTTGTGGTATATTGTGACAAACATTTATCCATTGTATCGACTGCCTCTTTTGTATAGCGTTATAAATATAAAACTATATCCGGTTTTTGTACCACAAGTTCTTTGACCACCCGTTCACCTTGATTTTTCTCTCGCAGATTGCCAATTTTGCCAGTATAAATTTGACCATTTAACGGATAAACAGTTTTGAGTCGCAAACCTACCATATTTGTATTCCGTATTTTGCGGGTTTGGATGGAATACTGGGTGAACTGTGTACGTCACTTAAATGAAAATAATTGTTCATCCACAGTAATCGACTGATAAGGTCTAAAATTATTTTTTAAGTTAGCATTTAAAAATTCAAATATTTTGGAAATGGGTGCCGTCTTATCGTTTTCCAATCGCATCTGTCGTGTTCGTGTAGCGTCAAAATCGAATCGAATAAACTGTGTTATGTAGTAGAATCGCCGAACTAATACTGTGGCATGACAAAGGTTAAGCATTTTTTTCCCTTAGCTGCTGCACAGGTTCATAATTTGATCTATGAGTCCCAATACAATTAAAAGTCCTATACGCAAGAAGTTATTCTTCCTGCATAGGTTCCCAGACAAGTGAATTTTTACTGCTGTATGTCTACAAATTATAGTCTGCATCGGCTTGCTAAATATCTCGCAAAAGGTGTCTATGCGTTATCCAAATTTTTAGTGTTAAGGTTAGGCCCCAAAAAAACAGCGGTTCACGAATTATATTGTGCGCAGATAAACGATGCAAATTGGGCCGACTTTTACTCCAATTTGTTCCATCTTTACCAATATAGTATTCAGTCACCATTAAATTCGGATTTATTATTTCAATGTTATCCATCATACCAGTATCGCCAACGCAATTGCTTTCGTCGTCTGATTCTGAGTCAGTGTTCTCGTTTATTTTAAGGTTAACATTATTCACTTCCACATCTGATTGATCAGCATCATTTCTAGGCACATCAATCCGTACAATAGGTGATAATATACTTGTAGTTCAAATTGAATTTGGATTTTAATTCAAAAAAATTAGCTTTTTGTAAAGGTTTCGTTAAAATATCAGCAGCATTTTCATCTGACGGACAGAATACAATCCTCAAAATTCCGATGCGATTTTATATCAATGTGTTTTGTGCGCATATTGAACTTTTCGTCATGAACGATTTGAATGCAACTCTGATTGCCTTCGTTTATGGTTGTTGGTTCGCTTATTGGAATAGAGAAATACCCTATAATGTTGCGTAGCTACATGCATTTCTTTGAAGCCTCAGCAAGAGCGATGAATTCGGCTTCTGTTGACGATTGAGCAACGCAAGTTTGTTTTCTAGATATGCCCAGCTGATAGGACCACCAAAAAAGAAAACCAAATCAGAGTTCAATCTGCATAAAGCAACAAGTTGTGTTTCTTGGTGATAACCAAGTTTCAACTTGTTGAAGTGTATATTTCGGATAAGTCTCTTCACTTCGAGCCAATCTCTCTGCCTTGGCTGGGCAATACGTTGACCCAATATTGTTAGGGATGCTGATATATCCGGGCGTGTGTTTATTGCGACATACAGAAAACATCCAATTGCTTTCCGGTATCGTTCATTATTCGGAGGCAAATCGCTGCTGTTGCCCCATGCTGATACCCAGGTAATTTGTGACAATACCCAAATTGTTGATCACAAAGTGCTTTTTGAGTTCTGCTTCTATGTGTTCGAGGGATGTTTGAGAATCTGATGTCATCAGGATGTCGTCAACATAGATGATCAAATATAACAAACGATTTTGATTTTTGTATGTGTCGAAGCTGCTTTGTCTCATTCCCCTGTTTATCAAAATGTTATGGAGTTTCTGATTCCACACTCGAGCAGATTGTTTCAAGCCATAGAAGCTTTTCTTCAACAAACACTCGTGATCTTCTTTACCTTCAGTTTCAAATTCTGGAGGTTGCCTCATATAAATAGTTTCATTCAATAACCCATTTAGAAAAGCTGCTTTTGCATCAAGATGATAAATTGGTAAATTTTTGTGTCTTGCAATTAATAGCAAGATTTTTAGTGTGGCTTGCAGAGCCACCGGAGCGAAAACCTCAACAAGAGCAACAAGTCGTGCCTTTCATTGCCTTTCTTATCGAATTTAATTTGTAAACCCATTTAGAGCAAATACCTGAGCGGTTACTTGTCAGTTTGACGAGTTCCCAAGAGTCGTTTTTATGAAGCGAGGTTATTTCATTCATCATTGCTCCGATTCATTCATCTTTGTTCACGCTTGATATTGCTTCATTGAATGTTCCTGGTTCATCGTTAAAAGCAAAGAAACCAAATTATATTATCATTTCAATTTCGGCATAATGACTTTTGTCGATCGATCAGATCGTCGCTCCTGCACTCCACTATTTAAATTGACTTGTTTATCGAATTGATTTGTCTTAATTTCAGGCGCAGCTTCATTGTCGCAAACGATATCATCGATTAATTTGGCATCAGAAACGTATTTGCGCAGTAGTAATTGCTTCACTCCCAAAATTTATTGGTCATAGCATCAAACAGAAGACATCTTGCCATCTCCACCAGAGATCTGTTTTTCCTTTCGGCGACACCGTTTTGCAGTGGCGAATAGGGCACTCTATGTGTTGGACTTGAACACCATGTAGGTAATTTGAAAAATTGCTGATTTTCATTCAACATATATTCGCCACCGCCATCGGTTCTAAGCACTTTCAATTTTTTATTAAACTAATTTCGCGTCCTTTAGAAATATTGTTTGAAAGCATCGAAAGCTTCCGATTTTTGTGATAACAAATAAATTGTTGTGAAGCGGCTGATATCATCGATGAATGTTAGAAAATATTTCTTTCTGCATGGGGTTTGGTTTTGCATCGGCCCACATAAATCACTATGCACGAGATCAAGAATTTCTGTAGCTTTATTGGATGACTCCCTTCGAAATGGTACGCGGGACACTTTTCCCTTGACAAACATGTCGCAATCAATGAACTACATTATTGTATTTCTATACCGTCGACGAGATGATTATTTCGCAAATTCTTGATCAAATTTATGTCGCGGTTGCCGAGGACTTTATTCTGAATGAAATTATTTAATTGTTTCTCACACAATTTGTATAAGCCATCAATGGCATTGCCGAATGCGAGTTGATCACCGTTTGCTAATAAAATTTCACACTTATTTTCGGTAAAATTAACATGTAAGCCTTTTTGCGCCAAACGCTTCAACGAAATTAGATTACCACCAATCGATGAAACATATAAAACATTACAAAGGGTCACAATTGTGACCATCCCGGTGTCATTAACAAACTGAACATTCACTGACGACATAATCTCATTTCCGTTTGCCACTGAAACTCTCTCGCGATGATTTAATTCTAATTCATAACATAGCATCACAACCGGAGTCTAAAATCCAACCAGTAATTTTTCCGATGACACTCAAAATGTTGTTATTGAATTGCCCAATCATGTTAGCATTATTTGTGCTTTTATTGTATTCTTTGTCCTTTAACCACTTCGTGAACTTGCGGCAATTTTTCTTCTCATGACCAAATTTTATGCCATCTCTCTCATTTCGTCGTCGATATTCTTCAACAATTTTCGATCGAACGAAAAAGGAGGTTAGTTCGTCCACTTTTCGGGCTTCGAGTGCGGTAATGAGGAAGTACAATAAGTCTAAATTCTACGGTATAAGCTCACATGAAATTCTGAAAATCATATTAGTATTTCCCTATCTAAATCAATCAGCCTCTTACACATTTTAACGTTGTTTCCGTATAAAGGTTAAACGCCTCGTTGATCATTCAAACAAGCGTACACAAATCATCAATCAACTAAAATAAATATTTTGAATAAAAAATAAATTCTTAAGAAAAAAAAAAACACAACCGTTTGACTCAAAAGTCATGGCCAACCGTGACATTACCCTTACCATTAATTTGATTTTTTTTTTGTGTATACAAAAGGCAAAAATGAATACCCGCGTGATTTTGTTTCCATTGTTTTTTTTTTTTGTAATGTCACAACATGACGTCGTATTCACGTAAAATAAAAATCAAACTGCAATACCGATCTTTTTAAAATAAATTGCGGCTTACTTCACTACAGAAAACGAAATACATAATTAAAATTTGATGCTTTAGTTTCCATTTTGATTTTACAAGTGAAACACATTTTCGTAATTAATTATTTTGAAATATTTATTTGTTTTGTTTTTTTTTTGTGGGACTTTATGGATGTTCAACTTTAAGCACGTGATTTTTTTTGTATTTCTGTATATTTGTTGGCCGATTACGTTAACATAACATAATAAAACGCAAACAAAGGCCTATTATAACACAATATAATGTATACACAAAAATTATATCATACATTGGCTTATAAAATTTTGCAGAAAACCATGCCTACATTTATGTGTAATATTTATTTATATTTTTTTCAATTTATTTGTAAATATTTTTAAACATATTCATTGTGTTTTACTTTTAAATTACTATTGTTTTGCGTTACAAGTCAAAATAAAAGTGTGTTACCCAGACAGGTCGTGCTTCGTGCGATAGAATATTACTTAATTATATAATGGATATATACATAAACGATTAGTTGAAACTTTATATAGTTTTAAGAAACTGTTTTTGTTTTTCGGATGTGCAAGAATGACTAAATTTGGACAGTTTTTGTTGCTATTTTAGTTTCGTAAATAGAAAACAAAAAAATTTTAAGAATTTATGTCGTATTTTCTCAAGGAGACGGTATTTAGATGGCGTACGAAGTTTTAAAAGTTAAAATAATAAATATTTTTGTTTTTCTAGCTATTTATTATAAAAACTAATAATAATAATAATAATAGTTTAGAAGTTTTTAGTGTTTAATGACCACTATGTCCACATTCAAGTCCACTTCCTCCTAAAGATCCGCCTGAAGATCCTCCTCCTATTGAGTATCCGTGTGATGTTTCAATATTACATGAAGTGGATTGTGGCGTTTTATCTAAGATTACTGTGCGTTGTGTTGTTGGTTGTTCAATATTTTTGGTGAGTTTTAATAAAACTGGGCTCAAACATTGTGAACAGCCAGGTGAGGTGAGAAGTTTTGGTCGGAGGCTGACACATGATGGCTTATGAATAACGACTGGTTTAATTACAACAGGAGCGGATGGTACAACAAAACGGGTGCATGTTGATCTTATATAGATTGGACGGCTGTGATGTTCGATAACTTTTGCTTTTTTGCCTGCAATTACAATTGGTTTGAGGTGTCTGACACATGTTTTACCAGAGCCGCCATCACCATTCCATCCACCAGACCATTCACCTCCTGAACCACCAGACCATCCACCTCCTGAACCACCAGACCATCCACCTCCTAAACCACCAGACCATCCACCTCCTGAACCACCATCACAACCACAACCACCTTTTCCGCCACCTAAATCGTCATTACCATAGCCAGTCCAGTCGGCTGATACAGACTATAGAAAAACATAAAAAAAAAAAATCTTAATAATTCTATCACATCATAATCAGTTTGTAATCACAAAATAATTACCAAAACTCCAACTGCGACACAAACACAAACAAAAGCTAATTTATTCATATTTTGTTTGGTTTTTTTTTTTTTTTTTTTCGAATAAATTAACTTATAATTATCTACTTATCCAAAGTATTCACAAACCACTGTACTATTTCGTGTGACTGCAGTTCATTTAAATAGAAATTAAAAGGTTTTTGTTTAACCGAAAATTTTACTACATGACTTTTGAAGTTTTTTTTCTCTTTATTATTTTTATATAAACGTTAATTACATACTCGTACATATAGTAGTGCAAGCTTTAAATTGTTGTCTATGTTTTTATTATTTTGGTTTTGTTTATAATTTCGTATAAATATTATAATATTGTTTGTCTTATAGCAACCGAATATTGGTTAAGTATAAACACATATGAGCAAATAAATTTATTTTATTAGTAATTGTCATAAACGATGGTTAAATATTAAATTTGAAATCATTTCGAAACTCAAGTTTTTATTGCACCTTCGATATCCTACAATATGGGCAAATCGCTTAGTTTCGTGTTAATTGGCATAAGGCATAGTGTACGAACTCTTCCATGATAGTTTTGTAAATATAAAATTGGCAATTTTAAGAAATTTTTGCTAGAGCCTAACCCCCCCTTTTTTATACACAAACAATTTGTAACAATCGATTATTCGATTCTATTCTAGATAAACATACGCCACTTTTGCTGCTACACTTTTCTGTTAAGGTTAACTTTACACACCGGTCTTCTCGATGTGCGGATTTTTTTGTTTTGTTGGTTATTATGACTCTTCCTGTTTTTATTTTTAAAGCAAAGGTGGTTATTAAACAAACTCAGAAAAACACACTCACCGGCAGAGAAAACGTGCCTCTACCGATCTAACAAAAATTTTTGTTTTTGAGGCGAATATCTTTTGAACTGCACTAGCTAGAGACATGAAAGAAAAACCAAATTCAAGGGCATTCAAAACAATCTTAAGAAATATTACATAGTTTTACCATAAATGTTTCAAGTTATTTTATGGTTGACTTAATTTGTTGGGTTTGTATGGCATCGACGAATGTACTGGAGCGAATTGCGGATTTAATCCTTCGTAAATGCTTCGTCAACCTTGCAGACACAGATCAAAGGAATCGTATCGCTTCTACTGATAGATGTCCACAAATGTGTGTCGGCCTTTTGACCCTTCGGCTTTTCGATATTCGGCCTTTCAACACAATCGGCCTTTCGACAATGCGCCTTTCGACACATTCGACATTCGACATTCGACCTTCCGATCCATTCGGCCTTTCGGCATACGGCCTTTCGACACATTCGGCCATTCGACATTCGGCCTTTTAACATCGAACGAAACCTGTTACATGACAACATTGGCAAATATGTGAGAACTTTTAAAGTGTTCGTTTGTTGAAAATATTTTACTTGATCAAATCGATGCAACATCCATACTGGAATCAATTAAAATAAAGGCACTGAGTAAGAATTTAAGAAATCATGAGTTTCTACATCTGAATAAACACAGAAGAAACTATGGTGAAAATGAACCGGTAAACATTATTTCGAGGAGCTATCGATTATCTCTTCGACTTTTAATTAAGCAAAGATAGCTTTAAGCATAGGTTAAAGCAACATTCTGCTTCGACCTGCAAATATTTCTATGTAAATTTTAATTGTATGTACAGGGTTGGCCATTTGTTGTTCATTTTTTCAATCAATGAATTTTAGTACTTAATGTTATCTGTTCTAAGAAATTCTTTGACATATGAAAAGTCACAAATATGCGCTAACAACACAACAACGCATGTTGATTGTCCAAATTTAATATGAAAATAATAAACAACATTTCGTAAATTACGTGAGAGTTTTGGTCGACATGGACGTCCTACTGAGCGTGCAATTCGCAAAATTATTAATCTTTTTAAGAAACTGGTTCAGTGGAAGTTGTAGACTGTATCGACATGTTCATCCAGTTCGTACTCCAGATGCAGCCAGTGGCAGCTATTGGTCAAAGTGTTCGTAATGAACCAAGCACATCAACCAGGCATCGTTCACAAGAACAAACATTTCACGAACCACATTATGATGCATTTTGCATATTGATCTTCATTTGCATCCTTACAAAATTCAACTAACTCACAAATTGAGGCCACCAGACCATTTAAATCGTCGTCGTTTTGTTAATTGAAGAAATTGTGAAGTTCCTTGGCCATAAGAAGCCCGGATTTAACACCACTTGATTATTTTGTGTGGGGTTATTTGAAAGGTAAGGTTTATGTTAATCATTCACAAACAATTGAACAACTGAAAAAGAGCATTCGAGCTGAAATGTAGGTCATTGATCCGCTTTTATTGGAAAAAGTCATCGAAAATGTTGATGTTCGGAATTCGGATGCAGGCATATGAACGATATTGTTTTTCATACATAAATGGCATAGAACCACCTTTCATTATCAATAAAAATTTTTGACTTTTTATCCCAAAATGTGCGTGGACTAACAGATGGCCCACCCTGTATTTATAAACTCAGTTTAGTTAACGAGAAATGAATTGTTCGTATTAGAACATAGATGTCTCTGTTTTATTTCTTCACATTTTTCACTGCGTTTTTATCTTCATGTACGAAAAATGCGAAGCAAAATTTTGACATTTGGGTATCATGTTCTGTTTTTCAATCGCCTACTGTATTCAACTTTAAATATTTACATAAATCTAAATTTGCAAAAAAGTTATCGTCAGCGAGAAATGTAAAGTGTGTAAGTCCATTTTTTCTAATTTTCCGTTTTTCATGTCAAACGAAAGAGGAGGAAATTGTGAATCGATTGCCGTTTCTAAAATTTAAAAAAATAGAAAAGGGAAAAAACTTGGAAAGTAAATTACTGTTTGCGTAAAGACAACACGGGGAGAGTGAGATAGTTTTCATTGTCTCCTGAAAAAAATATTTTTGGACTTACACTCCTTAATAGTGAAATAGGAACGAAATTATTTTTGGAGAAATTTCGCCAAACGATTTTATCAAAACGGAATTAGGAATGAAAAATTTCATATCTGTTTTCGCTAATTGGTATTGAGACGATTTTGGCAAGAATACAACAAGTTCAGTCGTAGCCAATGTTTTTCTTACAATTTTTTATTGTGGGCATCGAAACATGTTTATACACCGACATTCAAATTCATAATTATCTAGTAAAAACAATAACGTCCGAGATATCGACAAAGAAAGGCGTGGTTTAAAGATTGAAGAATAAACAACGGTCATAAACAGAATACCCAAAGATGAAGATGATTTATGACACGCAATAAAGGAAAGTTCGAGAGTAGTATCAAACTGGTTCATACATATATCGTATATAAACACGACCGATGGCAAGCAGAGAGCAGTTTTTGGTATATTTAAATCGTTAAACAAGCAGATAAATCTATTGGCATAGCCCCCACCAGTGACAAGCGGACAGAATTTAATAATGTATATGAAAAACACATAAATTAGTTAACATACAATTAAAAATGAAACTTTATTTTAAAGGATATTTACAAAAATTAAATAAATAACGAATTAAAACAAGGTATAACTTTCTTAAAGTGATATGTAATTTTTCTCGATTTTAAGACCGGTTTCGGACCTTCGTCCTTCTTCAGTTCATCAGATCAATTTATGTGTTTTTCATATACATTATTAAAATCAGTGATATAAGCCACAGTTTCAAATTCTATTAAAAATGGATTATTTCCATCTTTATAATAAAAAAGGACAGAATTTAATAGTGAAGTCAAAGCAAATATCAAAGTATGTATATAAAAGTAAAGTGAAATAAAGTTAAATCAAGTGACATAAAGATACACAGTGTTTTTAATTGCAAAATCCAGACGAGCTCAGAAGCCCAATTCGTAACAGTATACTCAGTTCAAAAGTGAAAGTCCTAAGTTTATATCAGTGCATCAGAGATGGCACGCACAAACTCTCTAAAATAATTTCACTCGAAAAGATTTTTCAAGCAATATTTTTCCGTAAATTTTCCACATTTATATGTCGGTATGCAGCTCGAGCTAAGCTAAATTTTAACGCGGTCTCCAAAAATATGAGCTCAGTATGCAGCTCGAGCTGAGATACACAAGTTTCCATTACAGATAAATCGTCAAGCTAAAAATTTGTGTAGAGACCAAATTTTGTTGATTTTGTACTTTTATTCGTTTTTTTGTTTCTTTAAGTTTATTATTTTCTGATACTTCTAAAGAATTGTTCAAAATTACTAAACAGTTTATAAAAAGTATACAAAAAGATTGATTCCAGTGACGAAGAGAATATAATTTTTATTGGTGATGCATTTGATGTTATCCACAGCATTATTGTCGTCTAAAAAATCATCTAAATATTCGACTTCGTAATGTTGGTCGGCCATTTTGACTACTGTCTTTTTTATATAAAAATAAATTAATTTTACTTCGTGGCTACTTCGATTATAAAATGAATCAAAATTCAAAACCGTCAAAATGTATCTTCAAATTATTGTCCTTGTGAGATAAATTGCGGCTAAAATATTTGAAGAATTTATGGTGGCGCAATCTAGATTTGAATGAAACAACTGATATTTTTTCAAATTTTTCACACAAAGGTGCATACCGCTCAGCGAAATTGTCAGCTAAAAAAAATTTATTTTATTAAATGTGTATAGAAAATTTCTCTTAGCGCGAGCAGGCGAGCTGCATATTGAGCTAAACGCGGTAGCAAGCCTATAGGTCGGTACGCAGCTCGAGCTAAGCTAAATTCTAACGCGGTCTCCAAAAAGATACAGATAAAAAACGAGCTAAACAAAATGTGTAGAGATAAATTTTGACATTTCTCAAATTTGTTATTTTTTTATGGCGCCTGCTTAGTTTTTGAATATCAAATAATTTTTGTAAAATGTTGGTGTTTCTTTTAATTAATTAAGAATTTTGTGTTTTTTGTGTGTTAATTAAAGAGTTTTGTGTTATTTTTGTATTTTGTGTTTTGGGCACTTGATGAATGTCAAAATTTACCGTACAATTAATGTTCCGTACATTTAATTTGGTGCGAAAAATTGTGGAGACTTTATAGTGGTGACATCTATGTTACAATCCGCAAGACATTATTTTAAAGAATTTTACGCGTGAACTCCGTACCGGTTTAGCGAAATCGTGAGCGAAATTGTTTTATTTTCATTTTAGCTAGCTAAATTTTACGTCAAATTTTATGTATTTTGTTTGTGTTGATACAAAATAATTGCATTGTGGTTAACGTAGTCGCCTTTGCGTTTTATTTCAAGTAAATATTTTCCTCATTCGTTGTGTACATCAAGAAGAGTTTTCTTTAAACTCGGCCCTGATTCTCTAAAAAATGAGATAATGGGTAAATGTGTAAACTTGCAAAAAGCAAAGCTTACTTTAATAAGTTCACAATTTTCCGATTTGGCTACTACTTCAAATAAAATCAAAAATTTCGAACTAATAAAAGAAAGCTTTGCTTTTCACAGGTTTACCCGTTTACCCATTATCTTATTTTTTAGAGAATCAGGGTGCAGTTATGTGATAATGAGTAAACAATCGACGGCACATTATCGCCTCAGCTAACAGAATCGATGATTACGAAGAATTAAAATTTTGAAAATGGGGCTATGCTTGTTTATGAGTATATTGTGTAGAGAATCATATCGCTTGACATGAAATAGTACACTATACCAAAAATTAGTAGAAGAACCTCACAATGTTCATGGATAAGCAACACACACTTTAGAAGTAGGTTCAATTGGTATCACTGATTTTTCTGAAACAAATTTTCAGGTTGGTAATGAAAATGGTTCAACAAATAATCCTGATTTGATACAATGTGGTCAAGTTGATGAGGAATACAGTGACGTCAGAACGTCTGAATCGGCAAAGACAAGTAAAAATGTTTGATGATTATGTAAAGTATAGTATGTAGCTTCAGCAACCGATGTGTCTGATTGTCCAATAACTTACCAAGATGCTATAAGTGATATGAAAAAGAATGGCGTGAAGCAATGAAAATCGAAATAAATTCATTGGCTGGAAACAGTATTTGGATAAGATTTTAATTTTATAGGTGTCTTGTACCTTAAGAGTACAAGACACCTATAAAATTAAAATCCACCAAAGATTGGGAAAATGTTAGTATATTGGGATATTCAGATTCTGTCTATGCTTTTGATATTGACACTGGGTACATCTTTATGTTACAATGTGCTGCAATTTCTTGAGGAAGTTTGATGTGAGGAGTAGGCCAACAACTTAACCCTTTGGAGTAAGCCAATTTTGATTATGTACGCCCTTTCAGTTTACGTAACAGTTTTTCCGGGTACAAAAATTAGTAGGTTTAATCAACGAAATTCGTTTTTTTTTAAATAGCAAAACATCAAGCTCGGATGCTTTCGATGGCTGCCAAAAAAAACTAAATGTTATGTCCGGCTTGAAATTTGGGTTGTGTTCCTGGAAAAAGTTGTATGTTTTGAACATTTAACTATTTTTAGCTGACTTTTCAGTCTAATCTTGTACAGCAAATTAGATTTTAACACGTCTTGCATTTTGTTCAGCAAATTTCTTAATGATATCACAATATGAAATTGTTTTCAAGACGCTTAGCCACTGCATATAATTTTTGCTCTGAAATTGTCGACCATAAGTAAAATTTCACTTGCGACGAAACACAAAAATATTATTAATGTTAGGTACACAAAAACATTCTTAATGTTACGAGTATAACAATGTTCTCCATCGAAGCGCTTGTATTATCCAAAATTACAAGTCCAATACCACCACAGAATTTTAACATCGACCCGAAATTATTCGCAGGAATCAAATTAGCCGATCCTCAATTCAACAAGCGAAACATCATTGATTTGCTAATAGGAGCTGACCATTTCATCAGCTTTATCAAGAATGGCCAGATCAGAACCAGTCCTAATGAATCTATTCTACAAAACTCTGTATTCGGTTAGATAGTATCGGGACAATCCAGTCCCTCCAAAGACCACCAGCTAGTTTCGTTGTCAACTCAGGCAAATATTGGAATTTAAATTGTTAACATTGACCAAAGTTTAACAAGGTTCTGGGAGTTAGAGTCTCACCAGAGGAATCATCTTGCGAAAATCATTTCTCCAAAAATCTGCAAAGGAACTCAGAAGGCCGATTCATCGTTAAACTTCCTTTTAAGGAGTCACCCACTCAGTTAGGCAACACGATAGCCTCAGCAATTCAAAGGTTTCGAGGAATGGAAAGCGCTTTATTCGTGATCCAATTTTCGCAAAATTATACCACGAATTCATTCAACCAGTGAGATAAGAATCGTATTCGATGGATCCCCATCATTCTTTAAATGATTGGCGATTGGTCCAACAGTTCAATCAAATTTGTATGCACTCATTCTGCGGTTCAGGAAGCACAAGGTAGCGTTTTCTGCTGATATGAAAAAGATGTACCGCCAGGTGTGTGTATCCCATCTAAACCTATCCGACATTTCCGTTTATTAACGGTCACCTTCGGGTTAGCATCTGCTTCATTTCTAGCAACTAGAGCGATTAAACAAATAGCAGAAGATTATACCGAAATTCCTCACCACATGCAGCAGATGTCAGTGCCAGTGATATATACGTAGACGATCTGATGACCGGGGCGGATGATGAAGACGCAATAAAATTAATAGAAGAAGTCAACGAAATACTACCCAAATACGGTTTCCATCTTAGGAAGTGGAAATGTAACAGCGAGAACGTATTAAGCAAAATTCCTGGCGATCATAAACGAACAAATAATAAAAACATTCAAGAGTATATGATACAATACGCAGAATCCGAGAAACGACTGCTTCATGTTCACGTCCCAACTGCCAGACTCAACTAATTTTACAAAAAGAGCAGTCCTTTCTGAAGTAGATCGGCGCTTTGATCCTTTAGGTTGGCTGGCTCCCGTCATCATAACATTCAAAATATTTTTGCAGACGCTTTGGGCAAACAATTTAGTTTGAGACGATTCACTCCCGAATGACAAGCAGCTTCTATGGTAAAATATAAGAAATAATTTAAAATGATTAAAAATATTGCAATCTAAAGAAATAGTCAGCAAAACCAGTAATCTAAGGTTTTTAGATCTGTTCCTGGATGATTTCGGGCTAATTCGTGTTGAGGTAGGCTCCATAATAGTCTAGCTCCATATTCTCTAAACAGCCTATCATTGTCGATTTATGATCCATAATTGCCACTTTAATTCTTCGAGATTTCCATCTAAATAACAAACACGCTGGCCCAACGCTTCTTCTTTCTATCAGCCGAGAAGAGTATTGGATACCAAACGGAAAAGCTAAAGCCAAAGATGTCGTTAAAAATTGTGTTACGTGCGTACAAAATTTAAGGCACACTGTCAAGAACAATAAATGGGTATATAGCCTGCCGAGATCTCGAGTGGAATTAATATGCCCATTTTTGAAAACTGGAGTAGATTATGCTGGACCGATCCCAATTCATCTCGCGAAAGGACGAGGACAGAAAACCTATAAAGCGTATATATGCCTTTTTATATACTTGAGTACAAAGGCTGTCCATTTGAAACTTGTCAGTGATTTATCCAGTGATGCATTAGCGTCGAAGAAAAGGTTCACCACAAGACGAGGACAATCAACCACATCCTCTTGTCCAAAAGACATTTTTCTAGCCTTAAAACATCAAAACTAAACGTGGAGCTAACATTGATTCAGACCATTTCCTGGTAGTTGCTGAATTAAAATTTCGTCTATCAACTGACTGTATCAGAAATCTTGGAAAATAAACCACTCCGTTCAAGAACAGTGGAATATTATCAAAACGGCGGTAACCCATGCCTCAAAGTCCACCATAGGCCAAAATCCATCAAGGCCTAAAAATCTCTGGTTTGATGATGGTTGTATTGGGGCTATTCGGATAAAGATATAGCACGACAACGAAATCTATCGCAAATAACAAGACAATCCCATAACGCCTTCATGACTGCGAGGAGAATCGCCAATCGATTATGTAGATGGAAGAAATAGGAATGGCATATGAACAATATAGGCACGCAACATCCAAATATCTAGCCTGAGAGATAGATATCGTTGCATAAGATAAATAGCTATGGACTTTACTCCACGTACCAGCGCTATTCGCAACAAATCCGGTGTGTTGGAAATGGACACTAAACGACTCTCGGTGTCGAGACCACCACCTCCTCTATTATATGATGAAATGCGGAACGTGATATCGCAGATGAAAAATTACAAGACATCTGGCGAGGATGGTATCTGCAACGAAATGCTCAAATATGTCGGTGATTATCTGTTTTACCGCATGTTTGAGCTAATATCAACCATTTGGTCCAGAGAAGAAATCCCAGTAGAGTGGAGAACGGCTCTTATTTCTCCACTTCATAAAAAGGGGTAACAACTATCGCGGTATAGCTTTGCTGAACACGGGCTACAAGGTTTTGTCCAACGTAGTCGCAGCAAAGTTATCAACTTATAGCGAGAGGATCTTGGGTGATTATCAATGTGGCTTTCGACCAAATAGATCAACGACAGATCAAACTTTTACGCTGAGAATTGTGCTGGAGAAATGCTATGAAAAGGACATCTCTGTACACAATGTATTCATAGACTTTCAACAGGCGTACGACATCAGCATTAGGAGGAATACGTTATGGAACGTATTGTCCTACCGGGCATACCGTCAAAATTGGTCTAGGTGGTAAGGTGGTAATAGAAGGCAAAATCTAGGATGCCTTTGAGATAACATCTGGAGTGGAGCAAGGAGACCGAATATCTCAAACTCTTCTCAATCTATCATTGGAATATGTCATTCGTCAGCTTAATGTAATCAACCTAACTATTAGCATACGCTAACAATATTTGTATTCTGAGTCACAACATCATCTCTCTGAAAGAGGTCCTCCTCCCGTTAGAATTAACAGCCCAACAAATAGGCCTTCAGATCAATGAAGCGAAGACCAAATACATGATGACGCCCGAGAAGGCAGACTCGTGGGAACTTCATTTCAGGAGATATTCAATATGAAAAGATGAATGAGTTCAAATAACTAGCATCACTGATCACTGAACAAACTCCATTTCTGTGGACATTTCGTCGAGGATCGCAGCAGGCTAACGAGCATTTTACGCCAATATATTTAAAATATTCAAGTCTCCTCATATATCGCGCAAAATAAAATTAGATATCTACAACCCGTTGGTAAGACCAATTATCACCTTTGGTAACGAGTCTTGGACACTAACAACGCAAAACATCCAGAAAATCACTGTAACTGAGCGTAAGACTGTAAGAAAAATTGTTGGTCCCATTAAAGAGATGAAATCACGAATGAATCACGAGATCAGGAATGATCTCGATAAAGTCGACATCATCGGATTCATAAAATCGTCAAGGCTTAGATGGCTTGGGCACGTACTTCGTTCACAAAATCGAGTAGGACCTCGCGGGAGACCCCTTGCCCGATGGATGGCCGACGTTGAAAGGGACACACTCGGTCACCGTGTCTTACGTTCTCTTTCGGCGGATCGAATTATTTGGAGGAGCATCGTTGAGGCGGACAAATCCCTTCATGGGATGTAGCGCCAGCGGAAGAAGAAGAATAACTCCTAATAGGCTCAACAAATTTTTACTTGCCCGTACCATAGCAATTGGAAGGCTTACCAGATGGAAATATTTACAACAGTGCGTTCAGTCATTTTATATAGACAACAATGAGCGAAATGGCGCAGACGGCAACAAAATTTCAATATTGGTGATGTCGTATTGGAAATCTAAATGATTTATCCTACCGCCAAACACAAAGTCTAAAGTATCCGTTTAAGACATTCTGATCAAACTATTCCAGAATATGAAATGTTGTGTTGTATTATACGTTTGATGAATATGACAAAATTAAGAATCGAGATTAATTCCTTCATAAACCAGTTACGGTTATATAAATCACCGAACTCCGGTATCGAGAACAATTAAGATATTAAAGAACAACATGACATCAATTTATCAAAATTACTTCTACCAGAAAGTGCCTAAAATTACAAATTTTAAAGGTATAAATTATGAATATATAAAATATTAGAGAAACAAACCATTTTTTATACCAGATATTCTAACAGCGACAATAGTGACACCTTTTTATTAGTAGGAAAACTATACTTTGCGGTTAGCGCCATTAAACGGATAGAATTATAGTACGAAAGTATTTAAATGAAAAAATTTTTACTTTGAACTTACAAGATTGTACGAATTTCCAATATCATGAGCAAAAATTACAGAAATTGTTGTTGGTTAAAAGTAAAATGTTATTTTGCCTTGTGAGAAGCTGAAAATCTGAAATTAAACTCCGTCTATAGTAAAAATCAATCGTTCAAATTTATTTGAGACATGAGAGCAATTTACCATTGTAAACCGAACACAATTCAATGCCATCTAAAGAGCTTCATTGCACTTTTATTTTAAAGTACAACGGTTGGCATTAACCTGAATAACTTAACAGCATGTTGTATTGTGCTTCATATGCAGCGCTCAATTTTTATATTTTTTTAAGTTACTGCAATACGGAAATGAACTTGAAAATTTGTTTTTCAAAATATTTTTATTAATTTGAAATACATTGTTTGTATGTCATTCTAATTTGTGTGTGTTAAGTAATGTTTCTGCCTAAGCCAAAACTATACACAAAATTGCTACACCAAACAAATAATAAACTTGCTGTGTCTGAGTTTCAATTTTGCGATTCAACGTTTTGTCACATACATATAATAAACTTACAAAACCGCGGTTCGTCTATAGTTAGTCGTATGTCCATCTGCTGAATGGAATAATCGTCTGTCTAACTATATACGCATCCACAATTATATAATGAAAACAGCTTTTTGTGTTTTAGTTGTTTTTTACGCGATCACGTTCATTCAAACCGATGGCCAAGTAAGGAACCGTGTTGTAATCTGTGTTACTAATTATATTTAATTATTTTGTATTTTTTTTCTAGTTATTTTTCATCGATAAAGTACCCGCGCTTCGTACACTATTGCTCGATGGTGAATCGTGTGATCTCAGCAAAGTGGTACCATTAGATTTGAGTAGATCAAAAGTTAAATCAAAAAAATTACGAAATGAAATTATGTAAGTATCTCACTTGTATAATGGTGCCTCAAAATACTCAATTTTTTAATCCGCGCTATAAAGTGACCCGGCCGTAGATGCTGACGAAAGCCAGGATTCAGACGAGAATGCATCACTACCTGTGGACTCGCAGACACGACCAAAAAGAGAATCAAAAGTGATCCTAACTAAAACTAAAGCTCCATCATTTATGTGGGGTAACGAGCTGTCTCTTCGATCAATCGAGCCGATCAAAAACTCAATCGATTCGAATGGGGACACCGGTTACGAGATAAAAGAATTTCAAATGAAAGAATTCACTACGGAAAAATTTAATGTACGTTCAAAACGTGCCGCAAAAAAGCCACCAAAACTAATACGCATTTCACTCAAAGATATTAAAGCTTCAAAATCTAAGGTTGTTAAAAAGCGATCCATCTTTAACGATCAGAACGGCGAATGTCCGGCCATCGAAAATTTGCGACAACGCAAAGATTTAGATTTAAACAACGATATGATTTTGCAGTATTTGCCCGAAGTGGGAAATGATTGTCCGTCGTGTGGCACAAAATATGTGATGCAACATGATGCGGGATGTCAATGTGGTGAATGTATGCGTTGTAGTTGTACACCACCATTAAATATGGTGGCTGCGGTACAACATCGACCGCATTACATTGAGTACAATATTGATGGGACACCGGTTACATATGTACCGGGTCGAGCCGATGCAAATAATATTGATCTTGTTAAATCGCCAAGGTACGTGTTTGATCAATTTGGACATAAATATGTCGAAAATAATGGTAACCTAAGAATTGTGATGCCCGATCATATAGTGGGGGCTGCATCACCACCAGCAACGAATCATGATCCCGAGGAAATTCTATATTTTAATAAAATTCGTGACATTTTATACGGCAATAAAGGCAACAGAGATTTTCAGAATTGGACTACTGATACGGAAAAGGGTGAATTAGCGCCACCGGTAATCGATCAGCAACTTGGTGTTTTGAAATTTTTACAGGATATCGTGAAAAATCGTTACAATGAGCCAAGTAATAAAATTCCGGTCACAGTGGAGAATGCTTTTGAGGATGCAAAGAGTCCGGCGCTGCAAAAAAATCGTTTGTTTGTTGATGAGGATGATGCAAAGGTGGAGGACAATGTGATTAGAATTAAGTAAATTGTTTCTTAGATTAAGGTTTTGTATATAAATATTTTATATTCACAATAAAAATAGAAAATATTAAAAAATTGTATTGAACGGTGCATTAAATTATTAGAGATTAACTTCGTCCTTCAGGCGCTCTTTAAAGCTACAAATAGATGGCAGTCAGCACACAAATTAACCGCGCGAAATTCTGCTGCTTGGTTAAAATTGTGAATTATATACCCCCCCTCCACCACAATTATTTAAATTATGTAACGTTTATTATTTCATGTGAAATATTCTAAAAACAATAATAACCATGGCCTTAGGGCCAACCAAATATTTACACAAACATTTTCTATGACAATATTTTCACTTGACTCAACACAAATTATTTTCAATGTTATGTAGACGCTTAAAACCAAAAGTTTACAAAAAATGCTATAAAAATGATCTCCAAACATGTCTTGTAGTTCAGTTAACTTACATTGAATCCAAACAGAACATATACTCGCAATTAATACTGGAAATGAGCATAAAAAGTTGTTTTGTAATATTTTTAGTTGGATATGTTATCACAAGCGTAAGTAAATCGTGTTTACAAATTTTTTTGCCTAACTCCTAAAACGAAATATGTAAACTTAATATTTATAGGTAGCAAGTGCACCGTTTTGTCCAATCCATGGCTTAAGTACATGTCCATGCTCAAATACACTATATTCACCAACTTGTGGAGGTGGAAATGTGTGTTCGCAATGTGGCGGTTATCCAATGCAACCGTCCAAGGCATATTACAATAAACAACCGACACATGATATGTATGCATGCTCAACAGTTGTAAAACCGGCCTTTGTGCCAGAAACTTGCCCATGTTATTGCCATGAGGCACCGGTACATGATAAGGTAGTTTTAAAGAAACATTTAGCTAAATTGTATCATAAATCTCGTAAAGGTTTTTTCTGCCTTCTATCGGATTTACGAAAGATTCTTAATTTATTCTCTTTTTCGATTGATTTAACGAATTTGTTTAACATTTTTTAAAAATTATTTTTTATTAGTTAACTTTATCAATTTTGTAAATTAAATTTAAAAAAAAAAAAAAAAATCCAAAGTGTTTTTATTAATTAAATGGTGGGCGCCGCCATATTTTACCAACAATATTTAATTAATTTTTATGTATTCTTTATATTATGCAGGATTCTAATGAAGAGCCGGATTCACACAAAAAAACACAAGATCACATTCCAGTCGATCCGGTCAGTTTAACGTTAGCGAAAAAATTACTCGATCAACCCAAACGTCGTATACCAGAATCGAAAATTTGGTTTTGCCCGAAAAAAGCTGTACTCAATGATTTACCAAAACATAAACGAAAAAATATTCCCGAAGAAAGATTATTCGCTATGGAACGTGACGTAATTGAATTAAAACCGAGCAAATCGAAATGGGGTTATTGGGATGACGACAGTGCCAATGAATCGGACAGTAGTGATGATGCTAGCGAAAAATCGAGTAGTAGTAGTAGTAATGAATCGGATAGCGATTCCGGTGAAGTTAAACACACTGAGGTGACGTACAAAAAAATTGGATACGATCACATTAAAGTAAACGATGCAAAACGTGAAAAAAATTCAATAAAATTATTGCCACCCATAACATTGGATAATAGATGGTCGATGGAAGATAGACACGATTTAAAAAGTTCACCATTTGTTCCGGGTGGAATAACTATACGCAAGCGAAAATTAAAATCGTCCGGTGATTCTACCAGTGTTGAGAGCTATGAAGATTTAGGTAATCGATTCCAGTCGATTGTAAAAAATTCGCAGATTAAATTGTTTAGAAATGTTTTGAATCCACTAGGATTCAGTCCGTTTCTAAAATTGAGTGGGAACTTATGTTTGTAGTTTAAATTGTTGTACATTTTATATAAATTCAAGATTTTTTTTTTATTATTACCTTTAATAAATCGACTAATTAAATTTATGATGGCATTTAATTTATTTGACAACTCTATGTAGATAATTTTTAATTTTAATTAACAAAAGTGCTATCTATATTAATATAAAAGTGATTGTTTGTATGTATGTATGTAGAAATCCACACACGTTGCCCGATTTGAACCAAACTGCACACGATTATTGTTTAAGGCCTAAGGACGGTCACTGTCAATATCTCACGTCTCCTTGTGTGGTAATAATCAGGTTCAAAGTTACCATGGAGGAATTTCTAAAAATTTACCGATTGAGCTGATTTTTGGATATTTTTTTAACGGTGGCCGTGGTGGTGGTGATGAGAATGGTGTTGAAGATGTTAATGATGATGATGAAAATTAAAATGATGATAGGGATGGTAATGACGATGGTGATGGTAGTTGTGATTATGATGGTGATTTGATGATATACGATGGTATGATGGTGTGATGATAAGATGGTATGATGGTAAGATGTTACGATGGTATGACGGTTTGACGGAATATTAGTATGAATCAATCCATATAATGATATACTTGTATGATGTTATGATGGTACCATGCAGGGACGAGGTGACCATAGAAGGAAGGGAAGCACTGCTTCCCTTAAAATTTTATATTTTCCAAGAGACAATATTTTCTTTTTTTACAAAATTTTACAAAATAACAATTTAAAGCCATTAGAATAATATAACAGTTGCATTCAACCTTTAGAAATGTAAATACTCAAATTAATCCAACTTGAAACAAAAAATCCTATAAGTATTTTCGTTATTCCTATTAGAAATAATCAAAAATCTAATCTGTTTATTTGCTGCAAAGGTTTTGAAACTTTGGGTCTATTTTTTTATTCACACCGAGCAGTGTAGTGTACAATTTTTCCTTGTTTCTCTAATAGAAAACAATCAAAGCAGACAAGGAAAAATAATGAACTGCACTGCACCGGGTGAATAAAAAAATAGGCCCTTTATTTGGATTTTTTCTCCAAATTTTTAATTGCTTGCATTTTATTTCATACAATTTCCCCTTAAAAAGAATCATTGATTCTTCTGGTGGGGCATATTATTACAAAAATAATAAAATTTTAATAAAAATGAAACAGATTGATTAGTGTGACTTAACAGGGTGTTAGCACAGATAAGAATATCAGATGAACCAAGCCCGAATGATTTTGCGGTTTTTTGAACTGGAACCCAATATTAAATGTGTCTGTAATATTTTATCTTGGGCTCAAAATACTACAAAAATGATTCAAGTAACACCATCTATCGTAAATAATTATAATTTTTTTGAACAAATATTAACTTTTATTGAACATTTTGATTTGTTAAATTATATTTTAAAGTTAAATTATTAAAGCAAAACTTGTAGTTGTAATTTTGTACAACAAAAATAGGCAAAATTACCTAAAAATCAATGAGCTTATTAAAATGTGTCTCTACTAACTGTCTTTCTTCTAATAATGGTGATGGAACCTCAGTAAAAATAATTTAAATTGATTTGAGTTTCAGGTTTTGGGTTCCAGAATGAATTGCCAAAAATTTGTTCGGCTTGAAACATCTGATATTCTTATATGTGGTGTTAGTTAGAAACAAAACAATATTCAAAAACTTTTAAACAAAAATACTCTCACGTTTTGTCTTTGCTTTTTTTAATACACTTGAATAGAAAAAGTAAACAAGATATAATAAGTGTATTGCTTTGGTAAAAATGGATTAGATTTAGGTTTGGATTTAAAATTTCAGAAAGCAACCCGCAAAGATTTATTTTTAAATTTAATTTTTGTTTGATGTGTTTCAAATGAACCAAATTCTAGTGGTAGGTATTGAAACTAAAACTCGGATTTGATTTAAGTAAATTCAAAAAATAATTGGATTTAGCTGAATGTTTTTTGGATTTATTTAATGCAATTGTTGTTGTATTTTTTTTGTAAATTTACCAAATCAATACACTTATTATTTGTCCTAGCTTTGCAATGATTTGAAGTTTGCTTTCTTGTTTTTGTTATTAACGAAATTATTCTTGTTGGTTCATAAGCTGACTAAAGTGTGTGATTTATTAAGGTTATTAAATTCGTTGAATTATTTTTGGATCGTGTAATGTTATCATTTGGGAAGATGAAACATTGTGTGGTAGAGAATCTATTAAACATTTCTTTCAATCAACTCAACTTCGGTGAAAAGTTGGCGATTATAAAATAAATAAGACCAACGCCCGATTTACCTAAGTTAAGTATCAAAATTAAAGCTTTTACACGTCGAGTTTTGAAAGGTAGCTTCGAAAAACTAACGTGGCTTACAGATTGTGCCAAATTAAATGGAATTTTTTGTTGGCCTTGTCTTATGTTTTCTCTAGAAAAAGTGTGTGGAATGATAAAGGTTTTGTTGACATTAATAACTTTTCGAAGGCAACCAAACGATATGAACAATCACAAAATCATTTTAACAATGTAATACAATTGAAAATATTCGGGAGAGTGCGAATTGAAAATTTTATTGATTCAAGTCGTACTATTGCGATTGAACAATTTAATAAGAAAGTGAAAAAAATAAGGAAATCCTTGCTGCTTTAATTGACACCGTTTGTTTCTTGGGAATGCGAGGGCTTGCGTCCATAGAAAACGAGGGATCGCATGATTCAAATAATCGCGGTAATTAACTTTTACAATTATTATCGCGGCACAATTCTTCGTTATCGAATCATTTAGAAACATCAAAGGGGTTTCCGGGAATATCGAGCGACATTTAAAACGATTTGGTAACATCTATCGTACATCTACGTTATGTAGATGAAATTGGCAATGTACTAGAGATATTTATAAAATTTATAAATGTTTCTTCCAATCGAAGTGCAGATGGTCTCTCAAAATTTGTAATCGAGTTTAAAAAAAAACATAAAATCGAGAAAAAGCTAATTTGTCAAAGTTATGATGGTGCTGCGGTATTGTCTTGGAGCTCCAAAGAGCTGCAAACAAATATTAGAAAAATTTATCCGCCAGCCATTTATATTGATTGTTTTGCCCACAAATAAAATTTGGTTCTCTCTCAGTCGTGTAGTAAAATTGTTGAGGGTAAATCATTTTTTTCAAGTTTAAGTGGATTAGTTGCCTTTTTTAACTATTCATCGAAACGGAGTTTTGCTTTTGACGAAATTGTTAAACAAAACTACCTTCAACTTCACCAACAAGGTGGGAGTTTAATGGAGGGATAGTTTTAATATTGAAAAAAACACAGACGATTTACGCGAGCTATTTAATAAAATAATTGACGAAGATATTGAGAAATGGGACTGTGAGACAATAAATAACTCTCGTGGATATCCCTTTTATTGGAAGAAGATGGGGTGTTTTTAACATTCTTATATTTTTTTTCAGAAATATTTCCAGAAGTTGACTTATTATTTACTTAGCGTGACTCAGAAAAAAATCAAACGATATTGCACATTGTTTAGAAAGCCTAGACGATGTTAAGAAAATATTTGAGAACAAATTCAAAAAATGTTGATGCATTTTGGAACAAAGTCAACCTAGAAGAAAAGATCGGAGAGAAAATTCATCTAAGACGGTGTAAATCACGAATTACATGTGAAGCAAAAGAATATGTAGAAAACCTTATATCTGAAATTTACTGTAAAAATCCAGAACAAAATTGAATTTCGGTTTCAGGATTTGTAACATAAAGTTCATAAAATTGCTAGACATTAGTAATGGGCCGACCATTTGTTGTATGGTAACACCTTGCACAAATTTGTAACTTTTATACATCCATTTGTTGTATGATAGCACCTTGTATAAAATTTGGAACTTGGATACATTTATCAAATGACGTTTTGATTATTTGTTTTTGTTTCGTACGTATAAATTTTCCTTTAATTATAATTTTTACAAATTGTATGTATTTTCCGATTTAATTGCAGGAAAATCATTACTCGACTGCCTCCACACTGTCAGCTGTATTCCTATAAAATCAGGCTAAGTACTTTTAGTGTTTTATGTTAATTTGTTTCTTAAATTTGTTTTCTTTTTCAGCTGATCGACAATGGTGTGTAATAAGTTTATTGAGTGACCTTAACTCGAATCTGCCTTCGACTGGAAATTGGATCATGTAATTGTACAGCCTTAATGAAAATAAATGTTTCCACTTTTGGTGTGATGGAATTTGTGTGTTTTTTATTGCCAACTTTGGACAGAAAGTCTAAATCGAAATCAGTTAAATATTAGTAACTATTATTTTAAACTAAACTAAAAATTGTAAAAATTCATTAAAATTCTGAAGCAAATTATAAATTTGCACCTTAGTACAACAAATTGAGTTTGTATCTACAATTCCTTCTTCATTTACTAATTCATCTTTCTGGATTTATTTCTGGAAATTAAGAGTTGATTCAGCTATCAATAGTTATTGTTTCCCTTCCTATAAACCACTTAATTACTTTAGGTGTAGATTTAATAAAAATATTAAAATAGAATATGAAGTGAAAAGAGACATACTTATCAAATATTGAATCACTAATTAGTACTTTAATAGTTTCTACTAAATGCTGCTTCCTAGCCTGACTGATTCAGAACTTGATTATTTCTGTAGCCTCTTCCTATAAGCTGCTTGATTAACCTGAACTTTGGCGACTCAGACAACTGTAACCGCTGATGTTTCCCGTTCTAAACTACTTATCAAGTCTTAATCTAGACAAATTTATTAATTATAAATACAATATACAATAGTAATCAGATATTTATTGTGGATAAAAGTCATGTAAGGTAACATAAGAATGTATTAAATATTACAAATTATATAAAACTATTTGGTTTTTAGATTGATTAATTTGGTTACAAGGCCAGACCTGAGCAATTAGTCCCGCGTTAAAAGGCGCACACTGTACACATGAAAACCTAGAGATAAGAAACATTTCGTCACGTGACTTCTTAAGTGTCCCATAGACCACTTTTTGCGAAAATGAGTTATGAGTGGATTCCTACTAATTCGACTGCGCTCTTTCATAATCTTTAATCAAAATTGTCCTAAGTCCAATATGTTTCCAGATTAGCGTATTTTCATTTTGTCTTAAAGACCATAAAAACGTATTTTTAAAATATTTTTTCAGTTCTTAATAATTGTCCTATACAAACCAAATTTCTGTGAAATAGGACATTTTTATATGAAATTATCTGATAATTTCGATTTTATTTTTAAGTGTCCTACATCCACTTTATATGGATTTAGGACAAAATTAACAAATTGGAAAAATTGTATTACATATTATATTTAATTGTTGCATATCCTAAAAATATGGATATGGGACAATTATAACTATAAAGTAAATGTTAACTATAAGCAAAATTAATTTTATTTTATTTTTGTTCTATATCAAATGGATCATAAGTCATAACATTGATTGGAAAAAACTATAAAAGAAACGAGCTCATGTCGTATATTCAGTTTTCCTACATCACTCTCGGCGAGTAAACATCGATCGAGTATCACAGCCCCGTATCTATTGTCAGACATCTTGCAGCAATGAGGTACGATAACGTATCACTTAAATTGATGCAGATGAAATCAACAGATTTCTTTAATTATAATAAAGCAAGCCTTGGGCTTAATTTTTCCAGCGTTAAGTTTACCTTGGCAACTGAGCTCTTTTACGAAAAGATTGACAATTTTATTGTTAAATTAAAAAAAAATTATGTATATTGAAAGTGAACGATACACGTCAATACCTCTGATGGTACAAGGAAATCGAAGAACAAAAACCTCAAATCTCACCAAGTTATCAAGAGTGGCAATGCTAAATACCCCTGGCCCTGATTCTCTAAAAAATAAGATAATGGGTAAATGTGTAAACTTGCAAAAAGCGAAGCTTATTGCAAGTTTACACATTTACCCATTAGCTATTTTCGATTTGGCTGCTACTTCAAATAAAATCAAAAATTTCAAACCAATAAAAGAAAGCTTTGCTTTTTACAGGTTTACACGTTTACCCATTATCTTATTTTTTAGGGAATCAGGGTGCTGGTATGATTTCTAAAGATCAGATTAAGGACATTCAGTCAATGTTTCCCTTTATACCTAATAATGGGGACATCGAATTTTTCAAAGTGGCTTTAAAATTGCCGTAAGGCTTCAGAATAGCCATGTAACCCAAAATACTTGAAGGACATTTAAATGAATGAAAATGTCCGCAATATTTTTTTTATAAACTTTTTTATAATGGATTATTTAGTTTTCTAGTTATTATAATATAATTTTGTTAAATACATACATACATAAAATATATAGTAACGTTTAAAAACAAAAAAATTATTTAAATTATCAAAGAAGATTTTTTAATTTAATCTTTGTATCTTTGTGTCCTATATCCCTAGGAAAAAAAAATTAAAACTGTCTGTGTGGCATTTACATATGGGGAATGTCCTATATCCATTTTTGGCATTTTTCAAAGTTATTAGGTTTTCTCTCAAAATTAAGGACTAACGGTATTTATTGATTAGCTCTAAACAAAGAAATATGTCAACTTATGATAAAAATTAACAACAACACTACAAATTTATTATGGAAAGTGAGTATATTTTCATTGAAACTTTTAAAATCGATTTCTCAGCAGTTTTCCAAATGGCACATAGGACACTTAAGAAGTCACGTGACGATTTATTAGTATCAAAGAGTATCCACTCCATCTACCAAGACACAGCCCACGCAACCACACTTTCATCCGTGCCTATATACACCCACACCTACACCCACATCTGTACACCACCCCATTTCCAACCACAGTGCAATTCACACCAATCCCCTACAACCATTTCATTTTGTGAACCGTCACAGAGAAACACTGTCGCGGAGCGAAAATTAAAGGAAAATGAAAAAGGATGCAAGAATGTACTTTATTTATTTGTATCTTAATATCATGACTAGCGAATGCAAATGAAATAAAGGTGGCTGAGTTTATTTTATCCAAATTATGTTGTGGTTACTTCTTCTCCGTCTTGGGTTTCGAATCAGATTCGTGAAGTGTATAAAGTTCTTCAACTGCCTTCTTCAGTTCACTTCGATGAGTAATCGTGGGTTCAATTGTTTTGATGTACATGCTAATGATTATCTTGAAAGGCACTTTCTGATGCCGATTGCCTGACGACACCGAGTTCGGATGGTATAAGGCAGACTTTAGACCTAAGGTCAGATGAGTGCCCAAGTATCGCATTAAATCGACGCGGGTTAAAGGTATACCAGCTAGGATTACACTAGAGGATGGAACGGAAGTCGAATATGGATCTCTGATGAGAGTGTTACATTTGGACGGTTAATCTTTAAACCAGCACATCCCATCAATTAATTTCTTAAGAACGGGCTCAATAGTGGTGAGTTGCGGGTGATGATAATGATTTCATCTCGGCATAAGTTCCAGTTTCAGTTCAGGAAACTGATCGGGAACTGTTATGAGAACTTCATTAAGTATGAAATTAAAAATTCTGGGCAAGATTGCATGTCAAGCATGTCTTGATAATGCCTTTGACCAAATGATGTGGTATAAACTTTTGAAGGCTTTCAGCAACTGCATTTATGTTCACCGTGTCGAAGGCTTTTCTAACCAAAATATCATGAAATGTTATGGCATTTGTCGTAAGACATTCCATTCTACGTGTGTCTCGTTATCATCAGCAACGGTAAAACAATGTTACAACTCTATAAGAACGTTAAATTTGTGTGCGATACTTGTATTGAAAGCTGTTCGCAATCGAATGTTGGAAATTTAACCGAATTAACCACTACACTTAGTGGACTAACGGAAACCTTTCATCAATTCATGAATGTCATACTGACTAACTTTACGAACGGTACTACCAAACATGACAATCAAGCAGTATCTGTATAATTAAGACAGCATCTGAGTTAATTGACGTTCCAAATCAGTCAATTCAAAGACCGTCTCGGCGTAATGTTTTGATTGGAAAACCAAACCTCAATAGTTTGGATACAATCGAACCACGTAAATGAATATTTTTATCGCGTTTTGCGCCAACCGTTAGTGAAGACAAAATCGTCCTTCACCAGAAAAATTAACTCAATTAAATGGGTGTTACATGCTTTTGGGTTCTCCCAAGAAATGCTACGGATCACAATAGGCCTTACTCATCATTTAAAATCAACGTTCCTATTTCGTATTATACCAAAATTATGTCTGCTGAAGCTTAGCCTAATGGAGTATTAATCAAAGATTTTTTGGGGCGAAACTATAGCCAAAATATGTAGGCTTAGCCCATCTGTAACCCATCAGCCATGTCATTCAATTATAAAGTCGAATCACCATCAGTCTTGCTGCCAACTAAAATCGCCAATATGTGTTATTACAGATAAGTCACATTTATTTATTATTCATCAAAATATTAGAAGTTTACGCAAAAATGTTGATTCATTTTTAGCTAATATTGTTGCATTGGAGCTGTTGCCACAAATCATTCTACTCTCTGAAGTCTGGATTGAACATCATGAACTATAGAGAGCTATAAGATACCGGGTTTTGCAATTTTTGGTAATTGCAATTTTATGCCTAGAGTTGGAGGTGTTGTTGTTTATCTGAGGGATTATATTGAATTCGTTGAATCTTTTAAGTACTTAAGACTAACTGTGGATAACACTATGCTTTGGAGTCACCATATCGATGACCTTCGTAAATATCTCATAATAATGATTAGGAAATGTTACCTACTATGTAGAGCATGCCCGACTGCAGTTTTAAGAAATATGTACTTTACATTAGTTGACTCGAAATTGTCTTACGGTTTAGTTTGTTGGGGCGGCACCTGCTACTCCAGAATTCAAACACTCATTATTACGCAGAAGCATATTGTTAGGATTATTCTTAATGCGGAGAGGACTTCTGCGTCATGGCCTCACTATTTCAATCCTTGAAGATATTTCTACTTACAATTAGCTATCTGTTTGTTGCTTAAAGTATTGAAAGTTTGTTTTTTGTTACCAATCGAAGGTCAGCACTAGATACAACTTGAGGAACCCTCAGTATATTCGCCTTCAAAGATTCAACACAACAAACTATTAAAACTCATTTGTAATTTTGGCTCTCAAAATGTTCAAAAGCCTTCCGGATGAATTGATAATTTGTCGGAATTTGAAATATTTTCAATCCGGTGTAAAACAATTTTTATTCGAATATGATAATTTGGCCAATCTAGCCAGCGCAAATCTTAAATGTCGTAATGACTTGTGGATTTTGTTTTAGTATTTAATAAAACTTTTTTGTAAACCCCAAAAAAAAAATTTAGAAAAAATGCAAAATTCTAGTACTGATACGCTCAATGCAAAACGAACCAAACCACCAACTTTATTTAACATTAAAAATTTTTTCATCTCAATTGCCGCCATTTATTTACATTACAAAGAAATGTTTCTGCTTAAAACCAATTTTGATGTAAACTTTTCATCATTTCTGTTTACGTTGACCACGACGATAGCGATCATCTTCTATTTGGATTCAATTAAAACGCCCGATTGGATTGGCAACCGAAACCGAATAGTCAGATTCATGTACAAATTTGTGATAACACTGTTTATTTCGAATGTACTTCAAACCCTTATTTGGTTTTATTTCAATAAGGCATTGTATTTTATGTGTGATAAATTCGCCAAGTTAATGTTGATGGACGCCTCCAGCTCCTTATGTCGCACATCGCAACAAAGAATTGAACAAATTACTGTATGGTTTAAACATGTACCGTACTATATAATACAAAATATAGTTGCACTTATAATATTCTATAAAACGTTATGTATTGTCGGCACATTTGATTTTATTCGATCGCTTAGACGACAACAAACTACACAAAGCATTTCAACCAAGCCTGTTGAAAATATTGAAGCACCTAAACCTGAAGTAGCATTAGTTTTACCCGATAATGTCACAAAATATTTTGAAAATAATCTAAGACGGGCTATAGATCGTGTAGCCTTGCAGACATATGATTTAAGGCCACGCTCAAAGCGGATTGGTGATCAAATAGCCCAAATAACCCAACATTAGTACTCGATAGTCTTAAAATAAATTATGTGCAATCACGATTATATTTCATAAAACTCATATACAACTAATAAATTATTTGAATTTTTAAAATATGTATGTCAGTTTGTTTTGCTATAACGGCGATTATCAAAGTTTAAAGGCCGCGGTACGCTGCTGAAGTGAAATTAAATTGTTCATATAAAATTGACACAAGCGAAAACGAAAATGAAAATTTCACCGCTGACTTTTGCGGTACGCAGTTTAGCTAGCGAAATGGGAGTTTGCGTATTCGAATACAGATGTCTCTATTTTATCTCTACACATTTTTCATTTCATTTTTATCTTCCCGCGGGCGATAAATATGAAGATACACTTTGACAATTTCATTTGTTTTTGCGTTTTGACGGTAATCAAATATTGAAGTGAATTTTATTGTACAAAATATTTTATCAGAGACAACATGAAGTTATACGCACTAAAATATTTACGAAACTCGTCAAACTAAATTTTCACATCAGATTTATCTTCCTATTTTTAGAGACCAGTAAAAATTTTATTTTACTTGAATTGCGTACTATACGTAACTAACTGTGCGATTCTGACATTAAGACTGCTAAGAGTATCACATTCACAGCTAAGAGAAATTTTAGAAAGAGGTTTTTTAGAGAATCTCTTAATTAGTATTCTTTTGGTAATACTCAATGAACTTGTATTTGCATAATGTGGCAACACTAAACCATCGTATTAGTCTCGACTTGACGTCTGCTATGTGCATGACGTGCTCGTTTATATCATTTTGTTTTCTTGTTAGTGTTGCCGACCACTGTACGAAGTAGACGTGTGTAATTTATACTCCTAAATATATTGAATCATTAGGCTTATTATTTGCATTTCTTAAATCACCTACTGCTATTCTAAAAGGTTATGGGCTGGCAAATCGCTAGATACTAATATTTTTGCAAATTGTTCAAAATATGTAGAATATTTTAGAGTTCGAAAATTTGTTCAAAAATATATACGAGAAAATGGCGACTGATTTCAAGAACACGGTTACCAAGTTGAATTTTGAGAATTATTTCAACTGGCGATACAAAATGGAAATGTTGTTAAGGGAAAAAGAGCATGGAGTGCTATAAAAGCTGCAATACCAAGTCCAGTTACCGCAGAATAGACTACAAAAAATGAAAAGCCACATATGCAGTTGCATTGCACTCTTGGTAGAAGACAGCCAAATGCAACATATCCGAAATTGCAAATCAGCGAAAAGTTGCATGGGACGCACTCAAAGAATTCCACGAAAAGGATACTCCTGGTAATCGTGTGTTTGTTCTGTGAACAATTAAGAAATAGCGATTAGAAGAACGAGGTAATTTTGAGGAGCATGTAAACAAAATGAACGAACTGTTCCAAAAGTTGTTGGCGCTGGGAGAAGAAATTAAACCCGCATTTTTCATTAGTGCAACATTCTTCGGTACTAAAATATATCGTATCTAAAAACATAAAATGCATACATGCATAAGTGGCATTTATTACTAATCCATAGGCGTTGAAACAAAATAAAATTGTATTGTTATTTGATATGTCCGGTATTTATAAAATTTAGTCCTGACGTAGTCTATTTACAATAATATTTTGTACGATTTTACAATAATTTATCTAAAATGTAATGAAACATAAAGTAGTTAACCATAAATAATGTAAAACCAAAAAAGTACTTATCTTAAAAATAATTATTTGTAAAATTCTATTTTACATTTGCAATGTCAAAATGGTAGTCGAATTCTAATATTTAATTTACAATAGCAAAATTGTAATGGAATTATAATGTTTAATTTCCAGTGCAGTGTCGAAAATTATGAGCATCGACGCGACATCTGTGATGAATATATTATATTAACTTTTCGAACATAATTTTCGACTACGTACAGCTTTGCTTGTCTTGTCATGACTCATGAGTACAATTGTAACCACAGCTGAACAAACAAGTAAAAATTATAAAGTCATAAGGCGAATGGTAAAAAGGTAGTTTTATTCCAAGAAATTCAGCCCACGTCAGTCATCTTGGGGAAATTTATCGCAATCTTACTAATCAAAGCACATAATTCAGATTGTGGTCCAACAGATTATCCTGTTAGGATCGCTGCCGGAGAGTTATTATGGGCTAATAACCGCATTAGAAGCGCGATCGAAGGAGAAAATAAGTTTGAGTTCGAGTAAAAGCGAAGTATGGAACGGTCGACAAATGGCAGTGAAGAAGCTGCATTAAAAGTGTCAATAAAGGCGAAACCAGAGACTGAATGTTATTTTTGCAAAAAGATAATACATGTACGTAAATACTGCAGTAAGTTTCGAGCTTCCAGACGCAATTAGTCTAAGGGGTACAAAAGTCAGAAAGCGAACAGGAAAATGCGATGGATTCCGGAGTAACATGCCATATCGTTGGCAAGAAGGAATTATTCATCGAATTAAATTTATCGCATCGTGAAAAAAGGTGCGTTGCAAATGGTCAAGAAATTGTCTCTGAAAGAAAAGGTTCTGTTTGAGTAGCTTTTCTGAATGCAGCTGGTACAAAAACATCTGTGAGGTTGAAGAATGTCCTGTTTATACCTGGCATCGATGGAAATTTAATTTCAGTGAAGCAGTTAACAGAAAAAGCACACAAAGTCAGCTTCGATGGTTAAAATTGCGAGATACGTACTGGAGATAATAACAGGCAGATTACCGTTGGAGACATTTGTGGTAAATTGTATAAGTTGAGAGAACAACAAAGAGCGAACATCGCATCAGAACGTGTAAGTATGTGTGCGTACCAATGGCATGCTATTCTTGAACATCGAGACAGCAGATTGCAAAAGAAAAGTGAACTGCGAAATATGCCTAAAGGAAAAGATGACCAGAATAAATTTCCCTAAAAAGGATCGAAAAATCGATCAAAAGCTGTTCTCGATTTAGTCCATTCTGACGTTTGCGGGCCTATGCAAATGCAAACACCGTCAGGTAAGTAATACATCGTAACATTCATTGATGATTTTTCGAGATTCACAATAATCTACCTGTTGCGGCATAAATCTGAAGTATTTGAAAAATTCATAGAATTTATCGAGATGACCAAAACAATGTTTGAAAAGAATCGTGGAAGAGAATACTTAGGTAAGAAATTTGAAGAATACATGGCTTGTTGAAATGGCAAGATACATGATATTAGATGCTGGTTTGGAGTATATATTCTGGGGAGAAGCCGTGACCATGGCAAATTTCATACAAAACCTATTGATACGCCTTTTGAACATTGGTTTGGTAAGTGACCAAGTGTTAAACATTTTCATAAATTTGGATCGAACTATTTTGTATATGTACCAGACGAAAATCGGCGTAAATTGGACTACAAAGCAATTTAAGCTGTTCTGGTTGGATATGATGGTGTAACGAAAGCGTTCAGATGTTACATTTCTTCAACAAGAAAGGTGGTAATCAGCCGAGATGTGAAGTTTGTCTTTAGAGAGAGGTGATAAAAGGGATTGAAAAGAAGCGAGCAGTGACGAAAAGTCAAAATTCGGAACGAGAAACATTTGCGTTTGGTACGACATAGATGATGAAAGCGTTCCGGATAAATCAACCGTTTCAAATGTGGCTGCTGCCTAATTGTTCCAGACAATCCGGTTGGACCAGCAGATGCTTCATCATCTGAAAATGACAGCGAAGTTCATTTTAGTGACGTAGATATACATTCTGGATCGGAAAACGGCGATGTTACATTAATTGACAACAACGATGCTGGTGAGTTACGGCGTTCGACACGAATAAACAAGAGAGTTTCTCCAAAATGACTAATAAACGAAATGGATGTCGTTTATGCTATCAAGGAACCCAAAAGTTTGAAAGAAGCAGTTACATGTGAACATAAAGACGAATGGAAGAATGCTATGCAGGAGGAGATAGACTCGCTGAGAGAAAACCAAACTTGGCTTTTGACTGAAATACCTAAAGGACGAAAACCTATTGGAACGAACGGTTCCGTTTGTCGATTCAAAGCTAGGCTTGCGGCGCAAGGCTGTTTACAACGATACGGGAAAGATTATGTTGAGGTATTCGCACTTTTGGTAAAGCAAACAATATTTCGAATTCTACTGACCAACAACAACTACAGAAAACTCATCGGAAGGCTGTTATATGTTTCTGTTAATATAGCCGCCCAGATATTTCGGCAAGTGTTGCTATTTTAGCACAAAAGGTCCAAACACTAACACGAACTGACTGGATGGAGGTAAAAAGAGTTTTAAAATATCTCAAGGGCACAATCGATTTTAGGAGGAAAGACAGATGAGCCGCTGCCAGGTTATGCTGATGCCAATTGGGCAGAAAATCGATAGGCAGAAAATCAAATGCAGTTATCATCAACCGAAGCCGAATTCATCTCTCTTTCGGAATCTTGCAAAGAAGCCCTACGGATGAGGCGACTTCTGGTGGACTTCAACTTAAAGATGGATTACCCAAAGCTTATTCTAGAAGACAACCAAAGCTTCCTTACAATATTTGAAGAAGAAAAGATGTCTGATAGATCAAAGCATATTGACACCCGGGAATTCTTCGTAAGAGACAACGTGGCTAATGGACAAATCAGATGCGAATACTGTCTAACTGAAAACATGTTGGCCGACATGCTAACAAAACCATTAACTGCAATACGACTATAGAAGGCCTGGAAGGTCATTGAGGAGGAGTGTTGAATTAATAATCATATTTAATATCATTTAGTTTATACGTAACTAATTCAATGAACTTGTATTTGCATAATGTGGCAACACTGTACTAAGTACTCGTAGATAGGCGATTAGTTAAAGTTGCAAATGCTATAAATTTACCATTTGAAGAAGTTGGTACAATTTTAGAAAATGTGTTCTACGTTCCGGAATTAGCAGAAAATTTGTTTTTAACCAGGGCAGTGACCAAGAAAGGCTACATTACGGTACAAATAGGTGGAATGGATTTTCATCAACATACAATTGAACATGCAAACACAGCAGCTAATTCTCTTCAACAATGTTATCCACGCTTAGAATATCGATGCCTGAAGCCGTTCGAACAGAGTCATTCACGTGTTAAGTCGTTCAACAAACAGAAAAATGGTTTAATTCTAAACTATATCTGGGTCATGTAAGAATTTTTGGTTCAGAACGTTTTGTGCAAATTCTAAAACAATTAAAACGAAAAAAATGGGATCTAAAGGCATAAAAGGTATTTTTAGTTGGATTCGGGCTCACAAGACAAGTAGACTAGAGTCATTATGTTGTCAGCTGTAATGTTCGATTCAATGAATCGAAAATGATCGTCGTTGAAATTAATAATAAAAACGGCTTAGCCGAATATCAAAAAAAAATCAGACAATTCTGCTGACAATGAAAATGGAAATGATACAGAAATCATTGAATAGAATGATACTCAAATAATGATGAAGAAAACTATGACCATCTTGTTTCTAATGAACGCAGCAATCAACGGTATGATATTCGGTCTATACAATTAAAGCTCCAGAACGTTTAATTGAAACTGGTTACTCAGCAATTGTTATTGCTCCAGAGAACTATAAAGAAGCATTACATTCATCCGAAGCTGAGCAATGGCAAAAGGCCTTCGATGATGAACACAATTCATTACATGTCAATTCAACTTGAGACTCAAATTGAAAAGTCTTAAGGACTTCAGCCTAATACAGTCACTATCAGATGGATGTGTATTTCGAGGGAAGATAAATTGCGAAAGTCATATTGCGTAAAAGGTTATACAGATAAACCTAGATCACGCCCGTGATATGATACGAGACTATTCGCATCTGGTTATGAGTTTTTGGTTAACAATGGAATCGTCACATACAGAGGCAGAATATATATCTGATGGGGTTAAAGAAGCCATTTAGCTTATACAACGCTTAAAAGATATCGGCTACGTGCAATACGACATCGATTATGATTGACAATCATAGTGCAAATTGAAGCATTAAATAACATACAACGTGATTGCACTTAATTTGTTATTAAAAAACTATATATTCAAAATAATTTATTCAAAATCGATGCACACGATTTGTTTCTTATTTTTGTTGGGCTGCTTTCCGATCACGTGACTGCCCTTTCTTTGAACGTGGCCTTAAATCATAAACCCGCGACGCTGATCGTTCTCTAGCCCGTGTTGTTTTATTTCCAAAATACTTTGTAACAGTATCGGGTAAAAATATTAATGTTACTTCAGGTTGTGGTCCATCAACATGTTCCCCTTGCGTGGTTGAAACACTTTGTGAACTTTGCCGTCGTTTACGCGGTCGAATAAAATCAAATGTGCCGACAATACTCAACGTTTTATAGAATATAAAAAGTGAGACTGTATTTCGAATAACATAGTACGGCACATGTTTAAACCACTCAGTTAATGGTCGTATCCTTGGTAGTGCTGTGCCATATAAAGAAGCTTCTATTGACTGGGCAAAATTGTGACACACAAAATATAATGCCTTATTGAAATATACCCAAATAAGGGTTTGTAGTACATTCGATATAAGCAACGTTATCACAAATTTGTACACGAATCGGATTATTACATTCTGTTTACCGATCCAATCGGGTGTTTTGATTGAATTCAAATAGGAGAGAATCGCTATGGTCGTCGTCAATGTAAATAGAAATGATGAAAAGTTTACATCAAAATTGGTTTTCAGCACAAACATCTCTTCATAATGTAAATAAAGGGCGACGATTGAGATGAGAAAATTTTCAATGTTAAATAAACTTGGTGATTTGGCTCGTTTGGCGTTGATCGTGTCACTACTAGAATTTTCCATTTTTTTGTTTTTTTTTTTGTTAAACGCAACCCGCTTTTAGTTTATACTTCTATATACTATTTCGTTTGGAAATAATTAGGGTTTACAAAAGTAAATAATTAATTTAAAAAATAAACAGCTTGTATAAATAAAACTTCAATAAAAATTACTAAAACAAATTCCGTAAGTCGTTGCGACATTTAAGGTTCGATGGCTAGATTGGTCGAATATACTTTTGTCCAAATATAAATAAAAAATCATCAATCAAAGTTCTCTCTTCTACTTTTTACAAAATGTGGCGACTGGTCTGGGAGATAATCGGATTTTTCATAAAGCATTTTCTCGAAACTCTTTATTGTGATTTCTGTTGATTCTCAAGAGCAGCAAGATAATTGAATAGGCGATGGGAGCTTAAATTACATCATTTTCTGGTTAATTAAAATGTTAGATGCAGGCAATAATATGCAAAAATATGAATGCAATTTCTATACAGTCCTTCAGTCTTGCCGGACAACATTTAAGGAAGTCTGGACTTTATGGTACTTGAGATGGCTAAATTTCAATCTTGCTACTTTGTATATAAAAATTTGTTTGCATGATAGTTCTTGTAGTCATTTAACCTTGACAGCCATGAAAGGTATATCGGAGGCTGAGTTTTATGCGAATTGCGATACGGCAAGTTTCTGTTGTCTAATGCGCGGTATGACGAGTTTCAATCGTAGAATTCGTATTTCATTTAGAAAGCAGCTGCACCCACTCAATTGACCAATAAATAGCACGACCTATAATTATCGTCTCCTCCGGATTCACGATCATCGAGCAGGTGATAAAAAGTGACCTAGCTATAAGGCGGGTCACGCTAAATGATGGCAAATGGGCCGGATTAAGGTATAAAGCAACTCGTGTTAATAATCTGATACCCATCTAACAAAAACCGGTCGTGAATAGCTCCAGTTGTGATTAGCCTTACCTATCTGCGTATGCGAATCTCTGGGCAGGTGGACCTTAGTTTCTCCGGAACTCTTGAGAATCATATGAAAGATTCAATTAAAGAGAATAAGAGAACCGGCATTCTCCAAAGGCCGGGCAAATCAAAAAGAAGTATCTCAAACCAGGCGGGTGGGGCTCCCTCTAGTGTAGCGAAGAAAGATGACTCTAAGGCGCCGAAGCCGGAAGTCAGCGGTACCAAGCCTACATAGGGGAATGGTAACGCGATGGAAAATATAAGCGGAGGTACAGGAGCCGTCGTCAGCGTTTAGAATTCTAGGCAAGTGGGATGTGATGTGACCCCTGAGGGTCAGCTCACTAAGGAACAAAGAGTGTTCAGCGATGTCTTGAGCGAGCAAGTGTTGATGCTATTTGGACCAGAGATCGGTGGTTCTATATAAAAAGGCGATAGCCATGGAAGGACAGGTGTGGCGGGAAGAGATTCCCAACAGGCCAAAAGGCACGTGTCTGGCTGTCATCTGAACCGGCTAGCCCTGTTAAGGTTTTGTAGATCATTCAGGCTAGTTATCCGGATTTTCCAAGAAATAATAGGAAAATCGTTAAGCAGAAGGAAGCGAAAGAGGGCTCAAGGTTATCTATAATGGTAATTAATAAGGAGTCCCTAGTCCTTCTGGATAAATCTATAAGGTAGTGAATAACTTCGGTTTCAGGTTAAACACTCTCAATGTGTACACGACGGATGTGTACAATCTGGCAATGGTGGCATCCCGCCCAGGCTTGATATAGCTACCAGAAGTGTAGTGGGACTAGATCACGATGAGTGGTACGAGCAAAGGTTGGTGTAGTACTACTACACTGTCTGGTGAAGCACGGATATCAACGAAAGAGGTGAGTTACTTTTTGATTATTTTATGAGTACTAACCTTTCTTTAGATAAGATGGGGCGTGAACGGACACTTATTACTAGCAATATACAGGAAGTTCTAGATGTGAACCTTTGCCTCAAATAATATTTTTCATATCGTTAAAAAATGCCACCATGCTACCTGGAAAATCCTCTTGAATCCTAGAAGGACCAACTGGAGCAAATATGGAAAATTAATGGAGGGATTCTTACCGTCGAGGGCCCCGGAGACCCCGGCAACAGTAAGGGAACTGGAGGACTTAGTGGGTAGCGTTACTAGCGCATTTAACCGGTCTTATCGTGCTGCTTGCCAGTTGGCTAAGTCTAGGGGAAAGCAAACACCAGAATGGTGGTCCGTTGAGCTGGGGACCTATCGTAAGGCTTGTAGGACAGCCTTTAATAGAGCCAAAGATACAAGGAAGACTCAGGATTTTGACACCAAAAAGGAGGAACTTTTAATTTATAAGACAGAATTAAGGAAGGCACAAAGGAGGTCCTGGACGCCCTTCTGTGATAAAACGGAAGAGATTTCCGAAACCTTCCGCCTTAGGAAAATTATTTTCAAAAGTACAATAAGTCCCAGGTTTTTGACTAAATCGGACAAGTCGTGAACGGCTTCTAGCGGACAGTCTTTGGAGCTTCTCTTCAAAACCAACTTCCCAAGGAGCTTTGACGACCTGAATGTACATATATAGTATCAGAAAAAACTTCCAATGTGCATAGAGGATATCGTAACTAAGAAACGGATCCTATGGGCACTAAAAGGGCTTAAACCATATAAATCGGCTAGTCAGGATCATATTATATGTACGCACCAGCGGAACTTCAAAACAATTTAGTAATTATTCTTCCTTATCTGGAAGATATATTCAAAGAGTGTTATTTAGGACCAGGTGGGATAGGGGCCCTATCATGATTTCCGCCTCGAAAGAATTTTTTCACGATATCGTAAATTTCACTGTCACAAAGTCCATGGCGAGCGAATGTTTCCTACAGGTTTTCAATCGTTTTTTCCGATGTTATGCTACTCATCTTGAAGAGTTCTGGCCAATTGCTAAATGCATCCACGATAACTAAGTAGTATCGATGTTAAAGCAGGTCCATGGGCCCTTCGGCATCGGCCACATTTGCAGCGTGCATTTTCTGGGTGCCTTCGAGTGGTTTCACAAATACCGCATCTTCTGACATGGGTCTCTATGTCGCTGTCAATTCCGAGCCAGTAAACCTTGCTAGGCGCTAACAGCTTCATGCGTGCTGTCCCTGGGTAGCCCAAATGCAGTTCTTCCAGAACAGCACCACGCAGAAAACACTCTTCTGCCAATGAAAACGACGTACGGAGTGGGAAATATTCCGCTGCCCTTTCGCTCCTAAATCGGCTCCTTTAACTGGCCAACCATTTTTAATGAGATTAGCGACTTCTTTCAGAATCCCGCACATATCGCAGTTTCAGCCTGGATCGTTGCAAACTTGACAGGCAGCGATTTCACTGATTCGATTGCAAAACAGTCTGCATGGGCGTCTCTTCGGTTCTGACTTCGGATGCGTGTTAATGAATCTTGAAATAAAGTCAGCGTACGCAAAACTCTTCGTCCTGATGTATTTGATATCAAAATCGTAGGCAAGTACGATAAGAGCACAGCATTGCAAACAATTGGCATCTCGTTGGTTCTGCGCATAGTTATTTTCGGCCTTGCTTAATGAGGATGCGGCGTACATAATGGGGCGTTCAGAACCATCTTCGAATTTGTGCAACAGTACAACAGGTACCGCCCCAATTCCGTAGCTTGAAGCATCGGCAGCAACAATGATTTCCTTCGTTGGGTCGTAATGCGCCAAGGCGAGATCTGCTGCCAGAACTTGTTTTATTCGTATGTAACGTCATCCCGCAGCAATTCGTACAATGGGCCTAGCAAGTCCTTTACTCATTTTATAAACTTGCCATATACCAACTGATGGCTCCCAAAAAAAAAACGAATCATTGAAATATCCGTTGGTGCCGGCAATTGCTGAATTACATCGATCTTGGCATTGACGGGGCGCAACCCATTGACGCCGATCATGAGGCCCAAGTAGTTGACCGACTTCTGTCCGAAAGAAAATTTTGAACCCGTAGTCCTGGATGTGGCCGAGGACAGCGACCAGCTTCTTTCAATGGTCCTGCTCGCTCGTCCCAGCCACAATAATATCGTCGATATATGCTGTAATTGTGTGAATTCCCCCTAGCATCCTGTCCATTCGCTGTTGGAAAATGCCGGGTGCCGTTTTCACTCCGGCCTGCAAACGATTGACTTGGTAAAGTCCGACGTGCGTATTGATCACCATGAGCTTTTTGGCGTTTTCATCCAGCTCCAACTGGAGGAAGGCATCCGAGAGGTCAATATTACTGTAGATCGTGCAACCTGCAAATTTCGCAAAAATGCTAGCGTGTGTTGGCAGTCGATACTGGTTTGGCTCAAGCGCAGCGTTGAGCAGTTTAAGTGACACCTTCACCTTGCTACACAACCCAAGCGTATCCGCAAACACAGAGGGAAACTTCACTTCGTCCTCTTTTACCAAAGGTATTGTATCGTCAGCGTGAACACTATTGCAGACTGCTGATAAAAGTACATCGAAAAGCTTTAGCAGCTCCATCCAATCGCTACCAAAAACATTTAATCTCTCTTGCCGTGCGTACAACTTCAGTTTTGCCTGGAAACTACCTTTTATATCCAGGCGATCGCCAGACGCGCTGATTGCTTGTCCTTCGCAATGGGTCAAGGCAGGCATCCCCAAATCTTTCCAGTTGCTTCGCGAGTTGATTGTCCAGTCTGACTGTGTGCCGAATTGCAAAACTCCGTCTACGCTTGCGGTCCTCTCGACAATGACATGCTCGTTTCGCTTTAACACGAGATGCTGACTGGCAATATCTATTCTTGTGTCCGGATGTCTTGCAAGTTTGACATTCCTTGTCCTTAAATGGACAATCTCATTGTAAATGGACAGCGCCACATAAGAGACGCGGGTACTACGCAGCCAGGTCATTGCTACGATTTGGTCCATCTGTGTGTAAGGATGGACGCCCCAGGTTCTGCTGTTTGCTTTAGTTCCATTGTGCCTTCATATGGATTTCCAACACTTCCGACTTGATTGCATCGCGATGAAGAACCATGCCCTTGCAATTTATGAGGTTGCTGAGATAGTCAGCGATGTTCACCAGCTCCTGCAAGGACAATTTGTACTCTGTGGCTGCCTGTGTTTCTGTGTATTGGGCATCTAGCTTTGACAGCAGCATTTCCAGTGTGATCGAGTCTTGCGGTTTGTCGAGGCCCTGTACGAACAGCAGAACTTCGAAATCCTCCGCCGAACATGCTGCGATGTCAAATTTTTCACACATCAAATTGACGCGAGCAGCATACACCATTGTGGGAATTACACCATACCGCAGGGAGGAGACTTGTCCCCTCTTCTCTGGAACAAAGTGGTGTAAATGGGTTATCACTGGAACTGGAGAGAAAGGATATTGAAGTTGTCGCTTACGCAGACGACGTGGCGTGTTAACAGGAAATTCCTTTGCACGATTGACGTAATGCAGAATGCGCTCACAATCTTTTTAATCATTACGAGCTGTCTGTCATACTTAAAAAGGTGTACAACTAAAACAACAACAACAAATCACAATTACCCCTGTACACATATATGGGGTGAGTATGTGATGGCCAGCTCTGGACAAGGTAACTTATGCTTGTCTAAAATTAAACTTATGACACTCTCACATGTAGTGTAGCAAGAAAAGTTTGGCCAAAGCTAGAATTGTGAACGCTGATGAATTGAGAACGGTGACTAAGAAACGGCACAACCGAAAGTGGAATCACGCAGAGTATCCGCATCCCCAGTATTTGCATCCCCATTTCCTTAGTCCTGCCACTTATACCGACAATCAAATTTTAGTATTCTCTTAGTCGATTGAAGCATTAATCGTCCTTCGACGTAACAAACATCCTTTTATGCCGCATTCTCTCGTATTACGTCAATTCGATTGACTGAGAGAATACCTTTATAGTTGAATAACTCTATTCCCTTAGTCGTGTCACTTCATCCGATGTGACAATTTTTGACGATTGTCGCTTAAATCGATCAAGAGAATATCAAAATTTGATTGTTGGTACAAGTGACAGAGGAGCATCGTTGAGGCGCCCAAATCAATGGGGCCCGAAATTTATATTTACATCACTGAATCTCGTTGGAACTTGGAACGGAGGCGAAATTACGCAAGGAGCGCAAAAATAAATTTAGTCCTGAAAAATAAAAATTTTGCTGACACGTACGTTTGTGACATCATTCATTATTTACATAACCTATTTGATTGCCATAAATAAATGACCTAAAAATAGGGAATGCAATATCGTTATTATATATAAGGCAATCACGTGATCCCGGATTTCAGTATTGACAAAAAAGCAGGGATTTGGGGATTGACAAAAAGACCGGATCCCGGGATTGCAATATTGCATACCTAAAACTACTTGATGGCTTTAAATCCTATTTCTACAAACCTTTTTTTAACCGATGTAAATTTTCCGGCCTAGCATACAGACGCCTGGTTTATTTATTTTAAGCCACATATACCTACAAGCCTCCAGAGTCGTATTCTTGAAATTCACCGATGGCTTTTAGTATAAAGCAATTTAAAATTCAAATACTGAAGGGCGAGGCTAACTCATTTATAAAACGGCTTTGTTTCGTGATACAATCGTGACATAGGTACATTCGAAATTGACAGGTTTTTATGGTTTGAACCTTTGATATATATCACAGAAATTAACCACAAATTAAGGCAATTTCATGTATTAGGCGTAAAATTAAAACTTATTGTGGTTTGTCTTTATAATTTCTTACCCATTTAATTATTAGATTATTTTAAAAATTTATTATTTTACTGTCTAGAAATGTTACGTTTATTAAGCAGCAAAGATTTAAACGTTTACAATATAATTTTACATTTTATCACAATTATTTAACGATTTTAGCATTTCCAGTCAATAAATCTTTACTGCTTTTTAGTTCTTAAAAGTTAAAAAAAGAAAAAATCAAATAATAGAAGAAATATATTTACACAGACTTAAGCCTAAAAAAGAAATTGTATAGTTTATTGAAGTAAGAATGCGATTGTGTAATGATTTAAAAAAAATCAGACGCTTTGCTCCGTGTTGTGCCAGGAATTTTTAATAGATCATCGGTAATCGTTTCTGGTGATGTGGTACTACCGCCTTGCGGTGTATTCGATCGATTCGGTGTTCCCCTCTTACGATTTGGTGTTTTAACAAGCGGACTGCATATGGGTTTTGGCGTTTTAAATATTGAACCATCACGACGATTTGTTGGACTTGGTGTTATGAGGCCCGAATCTTTTATACCGAATTTCATGCTGGCTAATCGACGTGCTGCCGGCGACATTGAAGCCAAACGATCTATAGACGAACGTACATATGGTGATGCAATATTTCGTTTGGCCGTTTCAATCGCTTTTGCTTTTTGGCCGCGTAATCTTTCGCCCGCCTTTTCCGCCAATTCAAGAGCGATTACTTCGCGTCGAGTTTGTTCCGCTATCCGAAATGCGGGACCGGTCGATGGACGGACAGGTGTATCGCTACCATCTAAACGGAATGGTGTACCTTCAATTTCACCCCAAGTCATGACCGGACTATCTGTGATTCCAGGACAAGGTGACGGTGACTTAACCAGGCTGAATCCACGTATATGAGGCGTTCTACTGTTTAGCGTGTTCCCATCGACTCCAACTTTGCCATCTAAAGTTTTCGATTGTGCTTTTGCCATCTCAAATATTGTATCCTTACTTTGCTTATCATCGAACGGATTCTTTTGTAGCCTCGTATTATTATGTATAATTTCTTGTTTTCGTTTTGCCATCTCGATTTCTTCCTCTTTGGTCAATTTTACACCGTCCGGTACAAACATAACGTAATTCTTATTTTTGTACGTCCAAGTGTTTACCGATTTCGGACCCTCAATCATTTCAAACTGTTTCTCAATGCTCGGCAACTGCAAGCTGTTGGCCATTTTGATTGCTTGTTTTTCTTCCTCCGCTAGAAGTACGGAAAATTTTTGTTGTAATTTACGATCGGCCGCCTCAATAATTTCATGAAAACTATGATTATCCTCGGAAGTGTGTGACTGTAGAAATGAATCCAAGCTGTGATTATCAATCATACTTTTGGGTTCACTTTTGTTGGTCGCTGTGGATTTGTTCGACCGGGTCGATCTTTCTGGTGTATTCGGTTCAAATCCTACATTAACGGGTGTATCAAATGTAGCGGGGCTCTCTCGACCCGAAACAGAAGCCGGTTTTCTACCACTGTACTTGGCGTACAACTCACGCAACTTGCTAATATCATTTTTTTCAATAGCATCTAAATATTGGTTTTGTGCTTGTAGTTTTTCAAGATCCGGGAAGAAGTCACGTTGAATAATTTTTCCTAGTTCCTAGAATTGATTAAAAATATTAAAATACACGGGGTTCATTCAATACGCAACTTTTTGAATCCTAACCTCAACGTATCGTTCTTCGGTTAAAATTTGTATTTTTTCCTTCTTCGGCTTAGGAATTTCGGGTGTTTTAAACAGCACAACCGATTTATTTAGCTCCTTTATCGCCTCTAAAGCTTTTTCACCCGGTTTTGTTGTCATTTTCTTGTAAAATTTTCCGCTCGAGAAAATGTTTGTGTTTTTTCGCTGTCGTTTAAACTATACTGTGAAATTTGACGTTTACTGTCAAAATTATTTTGACATTAATTCGATGTTTTATAAATTCGATATTTTACTATTTTCACTACTAACATATAGGTGTCACGAGTTTGTATATAAGAGAATAAGCGCCAAATGATTAACGTTCTTTAGTTGATTTAATTGCAAACTTATGAAGTATGTATTTTCAGAGTCAACATTTAAAACTGTTTGATGTTTTTTATACACAGAAATTTGAATGGGAAATAATTATTACATATTGGATGTATGATGAAAATATGTTAAGTAAATAAAATGTTTCGTAAATGAATCATAAAAGACAAAAAAACCGATTAATTTTTGTTGATTTTAATTTGTTCAAAGCGACTTGTCAATATGTCTGTTTTGGCAGCGGGTGAGTATAAAATGTGGCATCGGTTTGGACATTTATTGGATGTTATGAAACTGATCTGTTTTACTTCCCGTAGAAGTAAAGTTATAACTTGTAAACCGTATTAGTAGGCTCCATGGATTTATCCTTTTAAGGTGGCACCTCCGAATCTTAACTAACTAGCAAAACATAATACTGGTAAAACCTTGACCAGCTATGTATAGCTGCTGCCAAAAATTTTAAATTATGGCGGATTCATTCAAACATTTAAATATTTATTTAAGAAAAAAAAAATTCGTAATTAGTGTCAAAGATATGAATGACGACCAAAAATTTTTAAATGTTTTAATAAAGTCTGCCTACATTTTATAAATTTTAAGTAGTTTTAAGCGCCATTTAAATACAAACAAACAATAGCGCGAACTTTATTTGTTCTCCGAGTGAGCAAAATAAATTTATGTACATATTGAACGGATATTGTCTAATCGATTGCCGCAGATTTAGTGTTCAGATTTCAAACTACATATGCTTCACATATCTACAATGTTTATGAACACTAAATAACTATACAAGTGACATTAACATCTAAATTGTATACAACAAACATGATTCCATCTTGAATTGAATACAAAATAACAATAATTTTTGTTTATATATCGCGCTCTATAATATAAACACTCAAATTATCCACCATTGCGCGAACTCGTCTCTTTGTGTAAAGTAGAAGACCGCAAAAACATCCAAAATAATCAACAAATCATAATTTTCAGCCAACCAAATCCTACAAAAAATAAAAGTCTCTTGATCTTATATATACGATCAGTATTAATATTATTTCTTTGACATCGGAGCTACTTCTATGGATGTATATACATATGACTGATATACTGCTTGCCTTGTCAAAATGATTGACGTTTAGTTACATTCTCTTTACTTAAACTAAGAAGTTACTTACGGCATCAAATAACATAAAAAAATTGTGTTGTGTGTATTTTTGAAATTGATATCGTGGCACACAATATATTTTTGTTTACAAAATGTGATCATCCACACTACTTTGTATGATCTTATGATCTTAGAAATATTTCACGATCTCGATTTACTGTTGTTATTAAAATGTAATTAGTTATGGGCTCAAAACTTTTTTGTCTAATTAATGATTTATGGATTTTTAATTATACGATTATGGTTGGTCTTGTATACCGGAATCGTAAGAATATTGATCGGTACTTGGATTTGGATGAGGGGGAAAATATTTTGTTCATTGTCACCTTTGATTGACATTTCTTTTCGGTTTGGTGGTTACAGTTTAATGACGACCTACAGCGAAGTGTGTTAGGTTTCTGTCTTTGATAAATAAATTAGAAAAATTTCAAAAATTTTGAACATAAAGATTACATCAATTTAAGCATGAGGAATGGGAAAGGGAAGAAACCCAGTTCAGAAAGGCACAGATTTTGCAACCAGCAAATCGCAATGAATTCATCTTAATTGTGATGTTAATTGTCCGGAAAAGCATTTTTTCCCCCAGGGTGAAGAACTGCGTTTCCTCACGAACCCGGCACGTGGCTAAAACACCATAAGATGACGTTTTTTCTGATCGCGAACGATAAATGACGGATTTTGAAGTCATTGATATTTTCAGATGAAAATTACGTCTATTGTTATCAGTTGTTTAATAGCTTGAAGACCATTTCTAGCTTCTATGGCCAATTAACAGGAAACTTGACCGTTTTTTAACCATTTATGATGAAATTCAGCATGCACGATGAAAACAGGATTCTAAAATGATTTTTGTAAACAGTTATGGAAAATCAACAATTAGGAAGGAACTTGGTTCTTTATTAACCTATTATGATGAAATTCAGGATGCAAGATGGACATTGCATCGGAAGGCAACGGAAAGTTCTTGAAAATGGCTAATTATGAAGGAATTTCGGGATCCTCCACGATGTATGATGGAATTGGGATTCTTAAACCAGTTTTACATGAAGTTTTAAAATATGGCCAATTAGGAAGGACTTGGCCGTTTCTTAACGGATTATGATGAAATGGGGTTCTAAAATGATTTTTAAAATGAAGTTCTGAAATAAGACCAATTAGAAAGGAACTTAATTGTTTCTTTACCGATGTTAACGAATTTATTGAATTTCATCATAACCGGTTAAGAAAACACCAAGTTCCTTCCTAATTAGCCATATTCTAGAACTTCCCCTAAAACTCATTTTAGAAGTTCATTTCCATCGTGCGTGCCGAATTTCATCATAATCGGTTAAAAAATCACCAAGTTCCTTCCCAATAGGCCCTTTTGCACTGCACGCAAAATCATTTTAGAATCCCATTTCCATCGTGCAGGCTGAATTTGATCATAACCGGTTAAGGAACGGTCAAGTTCCTGATAAAAATAATGTGGTTTTATCACAATGGGAACTAAAACAGTGTAATTCTACTTTTATACATAATTATTTATTTAAGGTTAGATTTGAAAAAACACGTTGTTTCTCAAAAGAATACAACTAGAGAAGTGAAGTAAAATACAAATGTAATAATGGCATGTTGTCTAAAGAACTAACTATATAAACATGGAAGAGTGACGTTACAAAGTTGAATTAAAATTACTCTAACCAACACGGCCTCTTAATAATTTTTATAAAACTTTAACTTAAATTTAAATTCGCACGATGCTTCACAAACAGCTTTTGGTTGAGTCCCTTCGTCTTAATATCGGCTAATTGATGTTCCGTTCGAATGTATTTCAGCTTGAAATCACCACTTGGAATTGATTCTCGAAAGAAATTGTATTTTACATCAATGTGTTTCGTTTGTGTTCTCGCGGTTCCTCTGCAACTTTAATGTACGATTGATTGTCTTCATAAATTGTAGTACATCCACATTCTATATTTAATTCATTAAGCAAGCTTCGAAGCCACTTGACTTCACAAATCCCACTAGCCAATGCGATGTATTCGGTCTCTGTTGATGACAAACTAACAGTAGTGGATTGCTTTCTCGTAGACCAGCTAACCACATTGCCAGAAACTTTATTAACGTAACCCGATGTTGATTTCCGGTCATTTTTGTCGCCTGCATAGTTCAGCATACATATGTTTTTTATAAGCCATTTTTAATGTTTTTGTAGCTTGAATGTATCTTAGTATCCGTTTTGCATATTTGAAATGTTCATTTCCATAACAACATTGAAATCGGCTAAAATAATTCGTAGCTACATACAAATCCGGACGAGTGGTTAATGTTGCATATGTTAGAAATCCCATGAGTTTTCGATATGGTTCTCTGCAATTGTTTAATTTTCCATTTTGTAATGCAATGCCACCATCGATTGGTGTCGCTATCTCCTTGCAATCAGCCATTCTGAATTTCTTTAGTATCTTTCTAAAATACTCCGTTTGACTCATACTGATTTCATTCTCACCTTGTTCGATATCAACACCAAGGAAAGTGTCTGCCCTGCCTATGTCGATCATTTCAAATTCCCAATCAGTAATTCATCAACGTACAGCAATACATAACATGTTATTCCATTTGCGACCCTAATGTAAAAACAACGATCTGACAAGCTGCTTTTGAATTCAATATTTTTCATAAATTGATGAAATCGCTCGTTCCACATTCGAGAGGCTTGTTTCAAACCATAAATGACTTCTCCAATTTACAAACTTTAAACGTTCCATCATTGAATCCTTCTGGTTGATTCATATATATATCCTCGTTCAATTCTCCATTTAAAAATGCACATTTAACGTCTATTTGATGTACAATGTACCGCAATCACCAATAATACACGAAATGTTGTCAGTTTCGCAGTTGGTGAATACGTCTCATTATAATCTAAGCCATTTTCTTGTTTAAACCCTCTGGCAACTAGTCTGGCTTTGTATTTATCTAATATCACCATTCGATTTGTGTTTCAGTTTAAGAACTCATTTATTCGAAATCAATTTTCGACCTTTCGGTAAATCTCACAATGACCAAGTATCGTTTTTAATTAAAGATGCATATTCTTCGTGAGTTTCATTCTCCCACTGTGGCCAATCTGGTTGTTGTTTCGCTTCTTGAATTGAAGTTGGATCATTTTGTACGTATTCCTGAGCTGATAGAGCAAAATGTGCCGAGTATTCCCAATCACCATAATGTTGAACTGGCTTTCGTTCTCAATTGGACTTACGTATAGTTCGATGTTATCATTGTTATCAGTGCAGTCCGTAAATGTTCATCAGTTGTATTAATAGTACCAACTAATGTTTCGTCATTATTTTTATTGGTTTGTTCGGCCTCTGAATCTAGTATTTCGATGATTTTTGCTTTGTTCAGAACTGATGTTTCATCAAATATTATACATGTCGACCAATAACTACCAATCATGATACACTTCAAGGATTTCGCATCCAATTTCTTACGATAATCCACAGGAATGTGATTATAACATGTTGACCCAAAAATTCGAATATCTAATAAATCTGGTTTCGTACCATACCAAAGTTCTGCTGGCATTTTATCGATAAACTGTTTGCCTAATGTAGACGTCGGACATCGATTTTTTAAATAATTTGCTGCAACTATACAGCTTCATTCCAGAACTACCCTTTTATTCTGCTCGCTCGCAACATGGTTCTAGCTTTTTCTTGCGAAGTTCGATTTAATCGTTCTGACACCGAATTCATCTCAGGATTTTATGAAACCGTATACATATGTATATGATCTGATTTCCTTTTTCATATTAGCCTTCACTTTTGAAATTTTACAACCGTAACGTGTCTCACTCATCGCCACATATTCATTGAATTTTTCGAGTACCTACGTCGCTTTTTCATTAAATACAGAAGACCATTGTTGGACGCGTAAAATCATCAGTAAAAGTGACAAAATATTGAGATCCATGGGGCATGCTTATAGTAAAAATATTCGCCGCTATTTTTAAATGCAGAACCCTCGGTACAGGTTTGAATGTCAAATGTCATTAGTGTTTTGTATCGAAACTGTATGGTTTATTTAATAATACGAAACAATTTTTATATTTTGAGATGTTTATAAGTTGTTTATTGATGGTTCGAACTTCGTAGCCATAAAATTAAACGTTAAACTTTATTGTAACCTTTAGCACGACTGTAATGACACCTGATGAGCAGAAACAAAAACAAACTCGTTTTGCATGCCCCATTCCAAGCTGGTTCATTCATTGGTCCACAAACGTCTGTGTGGATTAATTCCAAAATTCGACTCGGTCGGGTCGGTTCCACTCCCGGTGGGAATGACATTTTTTTTTGTTTACAATTGACGCATGATTCACAAAATTGCGATTCGGTGTTTATTTTTATTTGCTCCAAACCAGAAACCATTTTTCTTGAAATTAACTTTTTCATGTCGAAAACATTTAGATGTCCTAGTCAAAAATGTAGCATGCTTTGGGACACATTCGCTCGTTGCTCACTTGAAAAACCAGCAAACACATCTCAATCAACGTAAAATGTTGTCTCGTACAATTTTCCTTTTTTGTTTGCAACAAATTGTAATTTCTTATCGAAAGAAATGTACGCACAATCTTTGACAAAATTTACTTCAAATCCCCGATTGGTCAAAGCATTTATTGAAAGGAAGTTGCGTGTTCCAAATTATTAACCAGCAACACGTCATTAATCACTCTCGCTTTAAATTTATCGGTCAAAAAAGTTTTAATTTTTATGTTGCCTCGCTGTTTCGATTTCAATTGTTGATTTTTCTTTGCTACCTGGATTGTTAGTTCATTCATATTCGTTATTTCACTGAAATAATGTTTGCTATTATGCTCCGTAGCACCAGAGTCCAATATAAATGTGTTTATACACTCTTCGTTATTACTGTTTCGCTTGCATGCATTCGCTGCTTCAAATTTATCATGGTTATCAACTGCGCATACGAGATTCGTTTCTCGTTTCGTTGAGGTTATGTTACCTGCTTTGTTTTTTACATTAGTCGATTTTGTATTTGATTTTTTTTTATTCTTAAAAGATTTTGAGAAACACATCGACTTTATGTGTCCTTTTTACCACATTTAAAACAAACAAGGTTTGGATTTCCTATGTGCATTGCATTTATGATTCGTTTGATTTACCACTCGAGCCGCCATTGTTTCGTTTCCCATGTTCATCAATCAGACGACTCTTGACAAATTCCAATGTTAAATCATTTGGATTCATCGTTTCGATCGCAGTAACCAAGTTATCGTAGCTTCTCGGTAATGTTAACAACAAATGGTAAATGATGTCGATATTTTCCATTGTTGCACCAATTGATTTCAAATCACGAATCTTTTTGTAAAAATTCAAAAAACGATCACTAATATTATCCCCATCTTACATTTTCATTGTCAGCAGCTGTTTTCGTAGTAAAAATTATCCCGCAATGCTTTTTCGCTCGAACACTGAGGATATATTATCAAACATAGGTACCTTTTGCGGTCGTTTTGTCCTTCACTTATTCCAACCGGCTGTCATGAATGATTTGCACGATAATCGAAATACATGACTTCTCCTCTTTCTCGATGTTTTATGCAGATATTGATTTTCCTCCGCTTTTAAAATATCGCTTAAATCGGTCTCGATAAATTTACGTACTCCCTTTTCATCCAAAAGAATACAAGACGATTTTCCAATTGCCAAAATTCGTGCCTTCGAATTGAGTCATCTTCGATGTGTTGTTTTCCAGAATAGAAATCATTTCTCTTTTTTTTAAACAAACTCGACAAAAAAAAATAAAACTCACAAACTGTTCCCTGGGCCCATAACCTAATAAAAATAATGTGTTTTTATCACAATGGAAATTAAAACAGTGTAATTCTACTTTTATAATTATTTATTTAAGGTTAGATTTGAAAAACCCGTTGTTTCTCAAAAGAATACAACTAGAGAAGTGAAGTAATATACAAATGTAATACATTATATGGCACGTTGTCAAATGAACTAACTATATAAAAATGGAAGAGTGACGTTACAAAGTTGAATTAAAATTACTATAACTAACAGTTGCGGAGCTCCCTAATAATTGGCCATATTCCAGAAATAATCTAAAACCCATTTTAAAATCCCATTTCCATCTTGCATCCTGCATTGGTTAAGTAATAACTTCTTTCTAATCGGCCTAAATTTGACTTGAAAATGCTATTGATGGATAAACTTGTTTGCGGGATATTTAAACTTTCTACATTCAGTTGTAATGGTAATCGGAAATCAGAGACAGGACAATCCTCAATTAGACTCTTAAACCGAGGTTTTACTGTAATATATTATTCATTATGTAGTTATTATTATTATTATTTATTTATTAGCCAACTGTACATCTGGTATTTATAAAAAAGGAAACACGAAATCAATACAAATTTCTTAACAGCACTTAAATTCGACTTGAATTAAAATTTGGAAGCGGAGTTATGAACTATCAATTCGGCCCATTATAACGTCGCGCGCGAAAAGTGCATATGAAACTTGCCTACGGATGGACAATGATTCAATATTCAGTAGCCCATACCTAAGAGCGTTTGCCTCTCAAGGGAGTCGCCTTAAGGCAAACATCAGAAATCGCTTCTGAATTGATTCTACACGGCTAGAGCAATTGTTATAGTACTGATTCCAGACAATTGAGGCATATTCCAAGAGCGAACGAACCAATGACACAAGGAGGACTTTTAGAGTATACGGATCATGAAAATCTTTTGAGAAACGGAATAAAAACCCTAACATTGAATTAGACTTGCTGATACATCTGTCAATATGGTCTTCTTCTTCTTCCGCTGGCGCTACATCCCATGAAGGGATTTGGCCGCCTCAACGATGCTCCTCCAAATAATCCGATCCGCCACAAGAGAACGCCAGACACGATGACCGAGTGTGTATAGGTCCCTTTCAACGTCGTCCATCCATCGGGTAGGTGGTCTCCCACGAGGTCCTACTTTCGCTGGTCCCGACTCCAAGGCCTGTTTAGTGGTCCGATTTTGTGAACGCGTAGTACGTGCCCAAGCCCTCTCAGCCTTGACGATTTTATGAATCCTATGATGTCGACTTTATCGAGATCATTTCTGATCTCGTGATTCATTCGCATTCTGTACGTGGCTCCCTCTTTAATGGGACCGAGAATTCTATAAACGATAAATTTCGAGAAAATAAGGCACCTAAATCTATAAAAGAATGGTCCTGATCCATCGTAACTCCACTTAAAAATAAGCTATTACCACAGCCATTTCGTCTTCTTGAAAAGTTCATAACTTTACATTTAGAATCGTTTAGGCAAAGCTTATTTAAGTTACACCATTCACAGAAAATATTTAATTCCTGTTGTAAATTTAACAGGTCGTCCTTATTTTTAGTCTTAAAAAATACTGTTACATCTTCAGCATAAATCAAAAATACACAATGTTTGAAGGAAGCACCGCTTCACATCGTCTATGAATGTAATAAATAAAAAAAAGCCCTAGATGGCTACCTTGTGGGAGACCAGACAAAACATTTATATCTCTAGATAAAATATTATTTAAAAGAACTTTTTGAGTACGGTTCGTTAAATATGACAAAATCCATTTTAAAGGAAGAACGTCGCACTTGAGTTGTTCCAGTTTCTTTACAAGTAAGGCATGGTCAATTTTGTCGAATGCCTTACTAAAATCAGTAAACACTACTTCAACACTGTCTGTCACCACCTTAAACAAGATTAGTCACAGTTGATTGTCCCAGGTAAAACTCATGCTGGTTTTCAAAAATTTAGGAATAGCCGATAAGATTTAAATACCTCGGTAATTTTCGATATCTGATCTCCGCCCACTCTTGAAAATTGGCTTAATGAAACTGGATTTCTAAATTGAAGGAAATACTTCATTCACCAAACCATAAGCAAACTCTTTTAACATAATAGGATGAATTTTGTCCGGGCCACTACTCATACTCACATTAACATTCAATAATGCCTGCAGAACGTCATCGGTGGCAAACTAAATTTGAATGTTAGAATTATTACTAAAATCAAAGTCGAAATCATCATTCGTAGATGGGACATACACATTTTCAAAAAATGCTGCAAACATGTCAGAGATTCTATGTGGATCACTAACAGTCACAGAATTGAGAGACATATGCGAGGGAATACCTTTACAGCTCCGCTTCAAATCAACATAGGCCCAGAAACATTTAGGATTGATTCTAATATTCGATTCAATCTCAACAATATATATATATGAATTATACAAGAAACGATTTAAAAGTTTAAATTAAGCTCTAAGAGCACTAAATATCTCATAATTTACGGCGAATGGATTCAATTTATACCTTTTATGAGCTTTAGATTTCTGATTTTTTAAGCCTGACAGGCGACGATTAAACCACGGCTCACGTACTGCCAAAACTACAGGCGACCCAGGAATAAATTGTTCAATTGCCGAGTTCGTTATTTTATAAAACTGATCAATATAAGCGTCTAAACTACCTGTCTTATATTGATCCCAATTAATATTGTCCAAAACCTCATTTAAAGCATGATAATTTCCCTTTTTAGAGTTGAAAGACTCACTAGAATTAAAATTAACGTTATCATTAACCCAATTCTCAAAATTTAATTTGGATATGTATAGTGGTGTATGAAAAATACTCGAAGAACTGCCTAGATCATCATAAGCAATAATTGTGCCATGTGATTCCATTGGTTACTAGATCAAGGATATTGCTGCTCTGGTTCTTAATGTTGTTAATCTGTCTTAGTCCAAGAGAACAGAGAGAATTCATCACGAGGCCTGAGATTAAATCACAGAAGTCCGCCACCTCTCGCCAGCGATTCACTTTCCGAATAACGATCGCGTCTGAAGACTTGGTAGTCCGGGGGGAAATACTCTGCAGAATTGTGCGAACCAGTCAGCCATGTTTCCGCGACACAAATGACATCATACTCATTTTCCAACACCGATAAATACATTTCATGTGATTTTGAACGAATACCGCTTGAGTTGAGATAATAAATGGATAACGTGTCATTATGATTAACTGCAGCAGAAATCGGCATTGCAGGTTGAGCGATAGGTGCACTCTTAGAACCTCTACACTTTTATCCAAACTACTTAATATGCTCGCCGTATTAACAAGCATTAGATGCCCACCTGCCATCCCATCCCCCCGTCAATCTGAATTCGCCTTCCTCTTCACCACTCTCTTTATTCTCTCTAAATATGATGGACACTTATCATCCCATGCTGAGTGTTCGTAATCAACATTAAGATTCCTTTTCGCCGCCGCCTCCACACAGTTTACACACTTAGGCTCCCCATCACAATTACTCGCCAGGTGATCCTCTTTTCCACACTTCAAACACAATGGCTTCCCTTTCATGGGACAATCTCTGGTCAAATGCCACAGGCTCAAACAATTATAACATCTTCTCACAAACACATAGTCCTTTACCTTGACTCAGCTCCACTTGCAGTATACCACTCCAGAACTGAGTCTATATCCCGAAATCGTTTATTTTCCACCACCTTCACTACTCTTAAGCTAATTTTAATTATTATTTATATCAGGCTGAATAATATTTTATGTCCCAAAACTGTTAAAAATGTACAGGAAGTACTATGTTAAAGATGTAGCTGAATTATGTAACAATTTTATTGGTTTAAATAAAGATTAACTTAGCATTCTATTTGAATCATTTGATGTGTTTTATTTTTTGAACATCTATACCCCTCATCCAAAATAAACCAAACTGAAACTTTAAGCTCAGAATGGCTATATGGCTGTTAGAAAAAAAAAATCAGAGAAATCGGTTCACTAGAACTTGAGTTTGAAGAATTTCCCTTATCAACTCATTTCGTTTGATCGTCCACTTTTGGAGCAGCATTATCAAACACATTGTAGATGTGGGATAGTGTGGGAAAGTGTCGCTCGAGGGGCCGTATGAAACAGAAGGAACGGAATGTTTTATTAAAATATTAAAACTTGTAGAAGATTAAATATAGGAAGACTTTAGAAATTAACTGTTAACAGCTGATTAATTATTTTTTTCTGACCTTAATATTATTGTTAAATTTGTCCATTGCAATAATAGCGATTTAAGATGAAATCTAACCACATTTACCTTACTTTTTACACCATCTTTTTGAGCAACCTCAAAAGTATATTGACGTTAAGTCCCACCTAAATTTTATCCATAATTCAATTTAATTAAATCGCTGCTGCGATCAAAATGGTTGCCACACATTTCAACCATTTTAAAAACATTAAATTATAAAAATTTAAAATAAAATAAAACTGTAAATCGAATAAATTATTCGACCGAAAAATAAATGTTTGTAATTAAATTAAAAGAAATATTTAAGCCCACACCGAGTACAAAAAAAAAAAATTTAAAAATTCGAAAAATTATGAAATAAATAAATTATTTATTTTTAGACAAATAACAAAACAAAAAATACAAATAAATTAATATAATAAATATAAATATTCTTACAAATAATTTACAACTTTATACGCAAAGTTGGATTATGAAGTGTCAATGAGTCGACGATCGTGTTTTCTTTTTTTGATTCAACTTTCAGTTTCACGTATGTATGTTTGTATGTACATATAGTGTGTCTGGCTGTCGATCACAAAAAGAAATGCCGGCATCTTAAAATATTTGCTTGTTTAACAAAAGATTTAAAATCTCTCTCTCTCTCTCTCTGATCTATATTTAACAAAACCGCGCACAATCTTGATTTTTATTCCTTTCCACGGATCGTAAAATAATGTTTTATAGACCAAGAACATGTTAGATATCTGGATGTATTACACTGAAAGGATCATAAAACTTTAAAAACATGTTTTTACTCGTACGAACATCATTTAAAATTAAACAACATATAGCTTTAGTTGTTAACACTGTCATGATCGCGTAGTTTGGGTGCATTTATCGTTTCCGTATATGTTATATGTGTGTGCGTTGAACAGTGTTAAGATTTTTCATTCGTTTGTTTATTTTTTAAGAGATTCTTAAGACATTAACCGGATTGCGTTCGGTGCTATTGTTGATAAATATTTTTATTACCTATAAAATGTTTTAATTTCTTGGTTGAATTTGGTAGACTTTTTGACTTCACTGCTGTCTGTAGTAGAACCCTTTAGTGATTTTTTTGATTTTTTTGTTGGGAAGATGAAAAGAATTTTTTGCGAAAGTCGTGTGCTGAAAACTATTAAATACGGCTAATAAATTTTTTGGTTGTTTGCTAATTTTGGATTAAATTTGGCGGATGGAAGCACGACAAAGACATTTAAGAATTTGGTTTCGGAACTGGATACAAATTTTTTGATTTCTTTGATGGTTTATTATAGTCTGTGATGTATCTTACTATATTTCAAATATTATTGCGAAATATTTTTGTTATAGTTCGTTGTAGTGGGGGACCTATGTCCACCTGCATTATATAGTATGTTTAACCGAAAACTGGGTTACGCTTGCTATTGAATTATTTTTAAGTTGCAACAATAAAATATTTTAATAAGTACAAGTTTCACATACCAATAATACTGTCTTAAAGCATGTCTATCGGTACCGTATGAAACAATGCCTCGCAATCGACTGGGATGACATAATCAATAATAAATTGCAGTAGAACAAAGCTTTAAAAGAAATTGCTTAGGAATTATAGTTGGCTCCGCTATCTTATCTTATATATTGATCTGAAATTTATCAGCACGAGTTGGCATTTCAAAGATTCTTACAGGAACTAAATAAACCTAAATAAGTTTTAATAAATTTTTAATATTCATAACCCGCTTTAGAAAAAATAATAATTTCGACACTTTAGTCTGTGCTTAAGGCCTTGATTGATATTAGGCTGAATCCCTTTATAAAATTTGTAAACCTGTATCCTCCAGTTTTACCAATATTTTTATTGATATCAACACAGGTTGATATTTTAGGTCTCTCATACCAAAAGTTAACTAGTATAGTTATAATTTGAAGACATAAATGCGCTAGCGAGATTTCAGCAAAATGTTCCCGGAGTTGCCCATTGAGGAAACACGATTTCAGACCTGTTTTTGTTGTAAAAAGCAGTTGCATGTCTTAATCAAACGATCTAATAGTTGGTATTCAAGATGTTATAATAGACCAAGCCAAGATCTACAAATTTGGCGAGAAATGTAAATAAAATTGTTGTCCCTATTCAGCAGGGCCAATCCGATGGGTATTCAATTGTCTCCGAGACAATTGTTTCTATTTCGAACCAATCTGAAAACTTTTCATCGATTACAATTGTAGCCGTATTTACGAAAATTCAAGCATCAATTTCAAATTGAATATGCAATTTCGAAAAGGGCACATGTCTGAAAAATTAAATTTTTCAGGAATTAAAGAAAACTAACTATTTTCTAAAGTAGTATATAAATGTATACAATTTATTTTAAGGTTACGTGTAGGGCCAAAAAGTAATTGAAAATTATATAAATATTTAATGTTAATCTTTATTTTATATATTTTTTTATGTATTATATGCATACGAGATGTGCCCTTTTCGAAATTCATAAAATATAAAGTAAATCTAATTAAAAACTAACGTATAAACTTTATGAAACTGTTATCATAAGTATCAAAATCACTTCAGCGACAGATAGAGATATATCACCGTCGCCAATTAATAAAATGCATTAAATTCGAAAAGGGCACATCTCCAAGAGTTGTGACCTTTTCGAAATTATCGTTATACAAACCGACACTGATGGCCGTATTAACACAATAAATGTGCCTATTTCAAGCCAAATAGGTGCGGGGATATATTTTTATCACATTAACGTGAAAAAACGGTTTTGTCAAAATTTTCGAGATGTGCCCTTTTCGAAATTGCATATTCAATTTAAATCAACAGAATGGTAATCGATCTGACATTTGTGTCATTCATATTGAGAGCTCCAGATTTTTGGCCGTCAGATATCCTAGTGCTAAAACAATCGGGTGAAGTATGCGATTACCGAAAAGCATCTAATCAACTGTAGTGAAGAAAATAATTAATAGTTCAATTTTAGATTCTAATTTAATTCTTTATGTCAATCTCACCAACAATTTTCATTTTTTTTCAAAATCAAAACGTTTTTATCTAGGTCTGTTGCAGAAATCGAACGATCCAGTTACAATTTGTAGTTTCTTTGCCAACTATTTCAGCAGTGTATTTGTTAAGGATACCATAAATAGTTCGTGTGAACCAAGAACTAAATTTTCTAAATTTGTGTTTTCGCAACTAGATGTAGAGAATGCGCTTCAAAATATCCTAATGATCCGCCAGCATCATTGATTAAGGCTACAGAGTACCACACTGACGAAGAAAGAGAAGAAACTGACTGTATCCTAAATAAGAACAGGAAGAAAAGACCTGCAAAAAAAGGAAGGCAGATTCTTCTCCAGAAATTGTATATTTTCAAACCGAACTTCAAAAACTGGTGTATTAAACTCTAAATCAGCAAATTAAGGAAAACACACCACTACCAATCAACATCATTGGCATAACTGAATATAGTAATATCCAATCATTAATGAAATCGTTGACTACAAAAGAATACAGAGTTGTAGCACTGAACAATAATATATGGAAAATCAATACAACAAATACTGAAAGTTATAGAGCCTTGGCTGCAAAGGTGACAGATGAAGGTAAGGAATGGTACACATACGAGGACAAAAATGATCGCTCGATCAAAGTGATGGCCGGAGGTCTTCACCCAATCTGTATAAAGCGGGATATAATGGAAGAGCTTACACCAAGGCTTCAAAATACAGGATGCGGTAAATATTTCATTGTTTATGCTTACTTTTAATAGCAAAGTAAAAGTCTAAACATTTTCAATATTAAGTCCTTAACATGAGAGTTAGAATCGAAGCGTTAAGAAAATCCACTGGCTTAATACCTCAGTGTAAAAAATGTCAAGGATATAATCACACGCAGAAATATTGCAAACGAGAGCCTAGATGTGTGAAATGTTCGGGGAAACCTCTCGCCCATGCATGTAAGTTGACAAAAGTTATAGAGGATGTGAAGTAGCCAGGGAACTTCAAAATCTGAGAAATAAAAACCACAGATCTCGCTAAACCGTGGGATGCCTAGTAATAGGACAATGTCCAAAAACCAAGTGGTAGAACTACCACCAACTCCCAGATAGTACAACAGCGCGATACAGTAAGCAACAAGGAAGACGGGTAAAGCCTAATTCTTGAAAAAAATCTAAAGAATATAAAAAATAAAAGTCTTAAACTTAAGTCTACTAAAACAATAAAGAATCCTGGACGCTTTAAATAAGTGGTTAAATAAGCAAGAAACAGTGAATGCAATCACTTGATGTACTAATCTATAAAGATGAATAACACCTTCAGAATCGCCAATTGGAATGCAAATGGGCTGTTGCGACAAGAAATTTTCCTAAATATAGAATAGATATATGCCTAATTTCAGAATATTATTTGACAAACGAATCATTCGTTAGAATTCGGGGATACCAGTGCTACCACGCCATCCACCCATTAGGAAAAGCGAGAGAAGGTTCAACCATATTTGTGAAGGAAAACTTCAAACATTATACGAAGGAGTAAAAATTGAAACAGAATTATGCAAGTAGCAATCATTAATGTTCGATTAAATAATCAAAAGGTAATCAACATATGTTCAATATATTGCTCTCCGCAGTATAATCTGAATAAAGAAAACTAAGCTACATTTCTCAAATCGCTCGGCTTTAACTTCATAATAGGAGGCGATTTTAACGCTAAAAATACATATTGGGGATCAAGGCTAATAACCCATAAGGGTAAGGAGCTATTTGCAGCTGGTCGGGCTCTAAACTGCGAGTTCCTGTCTGGAGGTTGCTAAACCAACATATTGGCCAGCGGATACAAATAAGATACCAGATTTGATAGATTTCTTTGTAACAAAAGCGATACCTGTAAACTACGTATTACTCGAAAACAGTGAAGGAATTTTGTCTGACACTCAATGATACCATTATCAAAAAAGAAAATAAATAAGAAAAACTGGGATCTCTTCCGGAAACTGGTCGGAGATAATACTGAATTACAAGTCCCAATTAAAACTCCGGCACAACCTGATGTCCAATTGAACTTCTGAACAACAGTATTCTACAAGCAGCGTTGCAGAGTACTCTTCCTACTCGTAATCAAACGGAAAATCACATCAAATATCCAGTACAAGTGAAAGATCTGGTTAGAGAAAAACGGAAAGTACGAAAAATTTGACAGATCGTGCACCTCAAAGCAAATCACGGCTTAGTGAATACCTAGCTGGCCTTACTGGCAACAAGGATACTAATTATTCCCTTTGGAAAGCAACTAAAGGTCTTAAAAGGCCTAAAGTACAAATAACTCCAATCAAGAATGACGATGGAACTTGCCTATCTTGAAGACATATTTCAACCCTTTCCAAGACAAACAGCTGAAGAAAAAATAATTCCAGTAAATAAAGTGGATTTCCCTACTTCCTATAATTTCAAAATTATTTGAAAATCTTTTACTCAAGAGGTTAAAATCAGTAAAAGAAGTCAGAAAACTCATTCCTCCTCACCAATTTGGATTTATAGAGAAACACTCTACCATTGATCAAGTGCACAGAATCACAGATCTATAATTGAAGATGCTCTGGAAAATAAAAAAATATGCTCAAGTGTCTTCTTGGACGTATCTCAAGCCTTCGACAAAGTATGGCAACGAGGCCTGAAATATAGATTACACAGAGATCTGCCGAAGCAGTTTTACCTGATTTTAAAGTCATATTTAGCTGATCGACAAAAGAATTAAAGAAAATACTCGTTCAAAATTCTGGACTCGACTCCTTCGTCGCCTCGTCCATAAACGTCGAACTCGTACTGTAACAAGTCATTTTCCGCCCTTGTGACATAAATAACTATTAAACTGGTGTTGTTTTGTAATTTACCGATTCAATATTAATGAATTATTTATGATTCGCGCCATTTTAAGAAAATCATCTGTATGACATTCTACGATCGCTGTAACCCAATTAATTTAAACAATAATTAATAAACAAATCCTACCAAGTACTATATACCTATTTTGCAAACACAAACAAAATATTTTAAAAACAAATAAATTCTCGTTTTTGTTTTATAATTTAGAAACAAAAAACTAAACACATACCTAAATATAAATAAATAAATATTTAAACATGTAAAATAAATACAATAAATTTTGTAACAAATCATAACAATTCATATCCACACAATCCATCTGTCATAATACAAGCATTATCGAATGCAATCTCTATCTTATAAAATAACCATAAGATCATCTTAACACACCAAATATGAATTACGATTATGTATTATTATCGAACGAAGTGTTACGTATATTTAGATATAAAAAGGAAGCGATTATTTATTTTGGTGCGTTTCGATATTTCTTACAACCCAACACCATTTTTTGTTTTTAAAGAAAAATTTCTTACGTTGATTTGAATGTTTGGATATCTTCGAAAATTTCTCTTGTCTTCTTCTTCAGCTTCTTCATCTTGGGCGCTTGGGTGATTAATGTTTTGTGTATTTTAGGAATAATTTAGAAAAGAAAAACAAAACTCTATATATGTATGTACGAGTATGTATGCATATGTGGATGTAAATCCGATATATGAGTAATGATGATTAGAATCGTATAATATTAAAATCCTCTTGCGTATGCGGGGTTATATCGAAAAGGGTCTGGTTATGCTCATATACTCCGAGTGGAATCTGGAAAGGTATATAAAAACATGGGTGGTATCGTGAAAGAATTACATTTTTTTTTGTATTTGTAAAGTTATATATTTTGGAATGATGATGATCGATTTATTGATTTAGAATACAGTGGTATGGAATATCATAGGAAGTGGTAAGATATGTTGAATAACCAAAAATGATTATATTGATGTGATTTAATGGAGGTTAACTTAAAAAAATAAAAACATTTCTCGCGAATATTAAAAAATTCGAAAATTACTCGATATTTCGAGGATAAGGGCTACCCTTACAAAAAATACGTATGAAAAATTTAACAAAAACGCGATTTAATAGAGAAATCATTTTTTATTGAAAAAGTTAAGACATTAACAATTTATTTATCGAGGTACTTCAATGAAGCACTTAGTACATGCAGGTGTATATGTTGCATTTCAAATAAATGAAAATGGAGTGTTTATGACACTCCCGTTAGCGTCGTGTTCCTATCCAATATTTTCCAATAACCACAAGCATCCTTTTAAAATAATCTAGCTTCTTTTTTCGGGAGCAATGTCTGAAATTACCGCTCAACTATTGAATGGTTTAAATAGATCAGCAGCAGAGCAGCTTATATAGTGTATAAAATTGAAGCTAGCCTAGCACTGTTTAGGACGCGAATAATCGACTTTTATTAAATATATCTAACGCTCAATAAATAAAGGTAACTTTAAGTTCGCGGAATGGGACAGAAAGAGACGGATATATTTTTCCTCCTTTCTATTTCTAGACATTGACAATAATTTTCATGTTTGTATATTTAGTCATTTCTCTTGCAATAGCAGAAAGGACTATGTGTAGGCAATGATGCACCCACCGAAGCCTTCCTCGTCTTTTCCTTTAGCCTTTTTTGCTGCCTTTTGGATATGACTTGAACCATCGGATCCTTATCAGTAGGAGCTACAACTGGGTTCATCACAGGCTGAACCACTGTCGTCATTTACCTGACAGTCGGGTTTAAGTTCGCTGACTATCCTTCTTGTGAAGCTGGACAAGATGAAACTTGAAGTTCATTACTTTATCCAATCTGCTTCAGCATGTCTATGGATGAGTGAAATATTTGCTTTACCTTAATTTGGCCCTTGATGAACCCAAGTAGCCGAGCAGTCCATACTTCAGCGCTATTCGGGAAGGTTTGGTTTGAGCTCCTCATTCTCCTGCCCAGCACCTTTTTCATGATGCCTTACTGGACAGCATTCAAGCCCATTAATTTTTGATTCCGATACCTATCTGAACGTAACTCCAGACAGTGTCATCCTCAGAACGGTTTCTCTTGGCCGCAGAGACCTCTATGATATCCCTGTAGAGAGATCTGCAGTGGAAAGAGGTTCAGGGTCCTCGGCATCCACGACTTAACTACCGCTAGTTTGTAACGACCATCCTTAATTATAATTGTTGAATCTATTTCGACTGCCATGAGTTGTGAGTATGGAAAACTCACCTGTAGAACACCCAGCTCTACCACAGGAAATCTAAGATGCAATTTTTTTCCCAATCTGTTTCTATGGTCAAGAAGGAGAATTGAGAAGCTTTTGGAAGCTGTATGTAAAGAGGATCAGGTGTATGCCGTACAAATTGACCTAAAACTATGAGACCTCTCGAGCAAATTGTTTAAACCTGTGTGAAAATTGAGGACCGTTATCCGTCCTTAGAATGGAACAAATTCCATATCGGGAGAACATCTCATTGACTTTATCTATTATGTCATCTTCTGTCATGGATATAAGAGGAAACAATTCGAAAAATCCAGAGTAATAATCTGTGATTATTAGATACCACTTGTCACACTTATACAAATCCACGGCTACTTCCTACATTGGTCGAGTAAGAAAAGATTTTGCACAGAATGTTTCTTTTTGATTAATCCTCTCCTCAATGCAATTAAGACAGTTTTTTACAACGATATCGATTTGCGAGCTTAATCCTACCCACCATACAGAGCTTTGTGCGCGACTTCGCATTTCACGATTCCCTGATGGCCTTGATGGATAAATTCTAAGACCTCTTTCTGTAGAGCAGCCGGAATCACAATACGATTTTTTTTTTAATAGTAAATCTTTTGTATACGAGATCTCAAATCGGTATTGGTAATATGGCAAAATAAAATCCGGAATTTTATTACGAGAAGGCCAACCATCTGCACTATATGATTTTAAAATTTTACAAACTGGATCTTCTAATTGAGCTTTAGTGATTTTCTCTAAATATTGATCCTGTATTTGACTACTCCCAATGACGCAGTTAACAAATGCCTGAGTTTCGATTGCTAGTTCTTCAAACGGCTCGTTATGAGGAATAGGGCCTCGTGAGAGTGCATCTGCAGTCTCCATATATTTTCCCGAAAAATAAACTATGGTATACTCATATCTCATCAAACGTAAAATCGTTGAAGACGAGGAGTAAGGACATCTAGATTCTTACGTTGTAAAATTTCAACCAAAGGTTCTGTGATTGGTTTCGAGGACCACACCGATACCAGTGATATACTTAGATAATTTTTCAGCTGCCCATGTTAGACTGAGTGCTCCACGTTCGATTTGAGCGTAATTACGTTCGGTCTCTGTCATAGTTCTTGATATATATACGCGATTCGTTCTCGATATCCATTTTCGTCTTCTTGTATTAAACACGCTCCGATGCCATACGAAGATGCATCGGCACTGATAATAATTTTCTTGGACTGATCGTAATAGGCTGGGAACGGAGAGCTGGATAACTAGCTGGTTTACTTCCAGTAATGATTTTTCTTGCATTTTTCCCCAAATAAATGGATTATTATCTCTTAATAACGCATTTAGTGGTTCCATCAGCTGAGATCTACTTTCAAGGAATTTAGCGACAAAATTTATCATTCCCAAAAGGAAGTCGCTTGAATATAAACCTTGACAAAGTAGACTCCACCATCTGTATTGGAAAATACGAACGTTTTACAGATTTATTGAGTTGTGTATAATCAACACACGCAAACGTATTTCGTCGTTAGACTTAGGAACGACTACTATTGGAGCAACTCATTTGTTATTTCTTGGCTCAATAATATTTAAAGTCACTAATCGGTTAATTTCCTTTTCTAATTTAACCATAAGAGGTATTGCTACTACCCGAGGGACACTTTCCATAAAAGGAATAGCGTTCGGTTTTAATTTGATTGACATTTTGCCTTTGATTTCTCCGATATCATTAAATAAACAAGGGTATTCTCGTTCTACGTCAATTGAACATTGATTGTAAACTCTCGCAACTACCGAATTTGTAACCGGAGGCTGAATTATTTTCAGCAATTGAAGCGCTTGACGTCCTAGTATAGGAATTTCTAATTGACGAATAATAAACAGGGGTAGAGTACCAATTACATCAAGAACCTTACCATCTGGTCCAAGAAGAACCCTGTGTGAGTGAGACATATTCCCTGAATACTCCCGAGGAACCATATAGTCGGGCAGACAGACACAATCGGTACCTGTGTCAATTAAGAATTTCAAACACTTTTCCCCAAACTCCACGATTACAATATTTATATACCACGCCCCTGAATTAACGCTATTAACATGACCAACAAACATATATTTATGATTCGAATTTAAACTGTTCCTAGGGTTAGTATCGTTATTATTATCTATATTAGCAGTTGTAATATTATTTATTTTGTCTCGGCGAGAATATCTTACTGAATTTTGTTGAGAACGGCATACCTTTGAAAAATAACCCTTGATTCCGCAGCTCCGACAATCCTGGTTTCTCGCCACACATTTGCCCCGTTTATGGTACGAACCTCCACAGAACCAACAAGACTTTCCCTCGAACGATGTGGAATTGTGTGTGTGTGTTTTTGTTTTCCCTACTTGACAGATTCACTGATGATAGTTTTGACGGACCGGCTGATTTCGATCGTCCTCGGTCTCTGAACGAAACTATTTGATTTATCGTTAATGTACCCAGTTTGTCGCTAATTATTTTGTTTTGTTTATGCTGCAATTCTTTTAAAGTTAACGTTGATTTTAGTTGCATTGTTTCGTTGAACTTAACATCCAGCATACCAACAACGATGCGATCCCTTATAAGATCTTCCTATAAAATTCAGTACTGGCAATTTTCTGCCAACGTATGTAAATCCGTGATGAAATCGTCTACCGATTCTCCTTTCCCTTGAATTCTTTTATTAAACTTATAGAGGTCAAAAATTACGTTTGTTTTGGGCCGAAAGTAAATATCGAAATTATCCAAAAGAATAAAAGATTAATGAAGATTAAAGCAAACACAATATCGTGTATTATTTCTTTATAACAAACCATGTTGTTTTGGGAGTTGAGTTAGGCGTATCTATAGAGTTGATTTAAGGGCTGGTTATCAGGTTAAGTTAAGGTTGAGTTTGGGTTGGACTAGGGCTGAGTTGGGGTTGTATTGGTGTTAAGCTTACGTGGTTGTATTAGTTTGAGTTGTTTTCAGTTGAGTTTTTGTACAAATTGAGCGTTGAGTTTGGAGGTCGATTTAGAGGTCGAGTTAGAATTGAGTTCAGTTCATAAACACTTGCAGTTTTCGAACCGTGGTATTTTAGGGATTGAGTTTGGGTTGAGGGTTGAGTTGAGATTTAGTGAGGGGTTCAGTTGCTGATTTATTTGAAGAGAGCTGTGGGTTAAGTTAGAGATTAGCTTGAGTTGAGTTCATATACACATGTCTTTTGTCAACTATGTTGATTTGTGGTTTGAGTAGAGCGTTGAGTTTGGGGTTGGGTTGAGGCCTAAATTTGTGATCGAGTTGGAGTTGTTAAAAGTTGAGTGTGTTTTGAGTTAGGGTTGTTTAAGCTGTTCAGTTGGGGATTTATTTGAGGGTTGAGTTAAAATTTGAGTTAGAAGTTAGTTTCACTTGTTCTAAGTTAAGTTCATATAAGCATGTAGTTTTCGAACTTTGTTGATTTGACGTTGAGTTGGGCGATTAGTTGAGGGTTGCATTGACGGCTGAGTTGTTATCGAGTAGGGTGTTGAGGTGATTCAAGATTAAATGAAGTTGAGTTCACATACGCATGTAGTTTTCGAACCGTGTTGATTTAGGGTTTGAATTGAACGTTGAGTTTGGTGTATAGCTGAGGGTTTAGTTTAGGGTTAAGTTGAAGATTGTTGGGGTTGAGTTATGGTTGACTTTAGGGTTGGATTGAGGATTGAGTTGAGATCGAGTTAGGGTTGAATAGGGTTTGTGATTAATTTAATTTGGCATCCATTGAGCGTTTAGTGGAAGGTTAGATTGAATTCATTTGAGTTATACACTCATTTAGCTTTCGAATCGAGTTGATTTCGGGGTCGAATTGGCCGTTGATTAGAGATTTGAAGTTTGATTCCGGCTAAGTTGAGTTGAAGTTTAGTTGAGGTTGATTTAGCTTGCGTGGGATTGAGTGACGATTCGGCCGGGCAATTATTTGGGGGTTCATTTGTTGATTAGTTTGGCGTTGAGTTTGGGATTAAATTGGTGATTGAGTTGAAACTTGACTTGGCGGTTGATTTATTGATTGCTTTAGGGATTATGTTAGACGGCAGTTAGGGATGGTTTTGGGAGTTGAATTAATTTTCAGGACCGAAGTTCTTATCACCCCGTAAGGTTTCAGGCCAATTAGCCTCTTTAGCCAACGTTTTATTGTAATATACACTCCTTGCATACAGAGCAACCTGACCACTAACATGGTAAACCAACTTCAGATCACAAGTTGTCCCGAAATAAGGAGAAAAGGGAATTCCACTGTCCCCTCGGAGTATCAGGCGATCCGAATTAATGCAATCAACCCCAGGAAAACGGTTTCTCTTAAATCTCTGTGAATTCCTCATGGCGTAGCTCGTCAATTCACCTTCGAGGTCTATATTTGAATAGCTTCATCTACAGTGTGTAATACAGAATATGTTGAACATTAAATAGATGAAAGAAATGTTTATTGTGTCGAGTACCGATCCCTGTCTCGGATGGCAGATGCATTAGATTTGAAACTATAAGGTGCAGCTCTTTACTTTCAAACTTCGGGATTCCTGCATAAACTTAGATTTCACTCTGCCGCACCGACAACCGAAGTTTTCAGAATCTTCCAAACAGAATTTATTTCGTCACACATTCCGCAATGCTATTGTTAACAAGATCTTGGTATTATGATGTTGTACTCTCATTTTTCAGACTTTCTCAATAGACTCGTTCTATGCATTATCATGTGATTTGCGACCATGCCCGAAAACCGGCATCGTAGCTTTGCAGTGCAATAATTAAATTAAAAGGTCATTCATTCGAATTGAACCATGATAATCATGCCGCAATACCGATGTAATTTAATTTTAATCTACCTGCTTAAGTGCTTACAAAACGTATTATATTTAACCTTTTAAATCTCAGACAGACTGCCACCAATTTCACCCAAGCTCAAATTGTATATGTACGACCATAATTATTATGTTTCATCTGCATCTATGTGTACGTACAAATATACACAAAGAAAACACACAAAAACCCATAATGCACTTCTTACAGAGTTTTTTTTTTGGTCCATAAAACCAGATGCGGATGTAAAATTCATTATCACTTACAAATAAATAAAACAAAAACAGTTAATAAATATTCTTCCAAAGAAGCAGTTTTCATAAAAATACATAAAATCTAAACATAAAAAAAAAAAAAAAATTAAAAGGGAAATCATAAAGTTAACGTAGATAGATACAAAAAAAATTCTATCATCTCAATTTGTCGATTGATATACTCAAAGTTCTTAAAAGAAGTCATCCTCTCCTAATTCCTTTCTAAAAATAAACAAACATTTTAGCTTATCATTTCACACATTTCACTATTAAAATACATAATTTCGTTATTTTTTTGTGGAAAATAAAAACATTAAATTTATGTTTATATTTATTTATTGTTGTTTTTATTTTTATATTTTTTTTTTGGTCTTTCTTTTTCTCGAGATGGATCTTATTCTGCATCGTATTGTTGTTGTTATGTAAAATAAAACTTCTTACAATTAGCAGGATTATAATTTCTTCATCCCTCTCTATACAAAATATATTTATTTGGCATTTTGAGGTCATTTATCAATGTGTGTGTGATTGCCTCAACCCGAAATTGATATCGGGCCATTTCCTTTTTTAATTTATTTTGGCACCCCGCGGTGAAATTTATGTATTGACACTTTCTTTATAGTGTGGGGTCTCTGTAATTTGTAATTTTTGCTTAACGATATATTATCAAGTAATTCGAGCCATTTCATTATAAGGTGTCATTCTAATATTTGTTTTATATATTGTATTTGGGGACGATCCGTTAGAACACTATTTTGTATGCTAACTTTAAATAAAGATCCATAAATTTTGAACCTCCAGTTGGGGCCCCCTTTTAATTTTCAATTACTTTTCGTAGTAATGGGTGCCGCTAAAATAATATTAAAATTCTGCTTATCGTGATCTCAACATATTAAAACAGTTTTAGGCTTGGAAGTGTTCGACATTCGGTACAATGAGGTCATGTGGACGTTCAGCCACCTCTCACTGCGACCAAAAAACTCTTTTGTGCTTGCACTCTGTTTAATTATCTGTCCAGTCGGTATCCAGAGTCCGCATACTTTGGACTGATTAACCTATCGGCCATTAATCTATCGGCATATGCTGTTCCCCCTTAGATTAGGGTTTTTTGTAAAGGATTTCTCTTTACGAATTGTAACCAGGAATGTTAATTAATTAATTCGTGTAATTTGTAATATGCAACCGGTCCTTAAACCATTTTTTAATGGTTTTACAAATTAAGACAAAGAAGTATATTAGTATTTACGAACAATAATTCAACGAAACTGACTGATAGTTACGATTCTATGGTTTTATCCCATTGGTATTTAATTTTAATTTATATCGTTCTAATATGTACCGAAGATTGTAAGAGAATTTAATCCAGTTTCGAACTGATGAGCTTATAATTATGAAAAAAACAATCTTCCCAACAGGCTGCGGCGACTGGACTAATTGTACCACAACTTACATTCTCTATATACAGAATGTACTATGTAGGTTGTATTAGCGAATTATATTAATACAGCCAAATTCTTTTACAATTTTTCTTCTTCAGGACATTCACACAGCTCTATTTCTGTGTATGCTAATTTTAGTTTAATTTTGAATGTTAATTAAGAAAAATTGTAAGAGAATTTGGCTGTATTAATATAATTCGCCAATACAACCTACATGAAGAAGATCGATTTTTTCATAACCATAAGCTGATCAGTTCGAAACTTGATTAAATTCTCTTATAATCTTTGGAACATATTAAAATCATATAAGTTAGAATTAAACTAAAAATGACCAGCCCATTTCAATTTGTAATATTCGAAACAAAAAAATGTTTTCGTAGTATTGTTTAATTTGGCTTAAGTGTGACACAAGTCAATCTTTTTTGTACAAAATTTCCTCTATCAAAATATGTTGGGAACTCCAACCAATAAAGTCACATTTGTAAATTTTTGTGACATGCATTTGGAGTTGGCGCTGCAAGTAATACTTATGGCTCGAGGAATGTGTTAATAAAATTCAGGTTATACCACTGAGTTTTGTTCATGGCGATTTTTGCTGTGAAACAAACTACACGTTCTAACACGTTCATGTTCACCAGAGGTTTAAACTAGGCTTAACATTTAACGGAGGGCATATTTTTGTGGAATTTGTATTTTGAGATTTTACACTGAAGTTTTGTTCATCCATACTTAAAATTCGTTTTTAAAATTCGTACTAGGACAAAATACAAGAGAGTTTGAATTACCTAATATTAAAATATTTAAAAGATAGGTTATCTCGGATTTTGAAATCCTAAAAAGTCCAAACAATTCATAATTTTCACAATTTCACCTATAATCTGTATTAATTGTTAAATTTATGAAAATGCGATATTAGGAATTTCAAAAAAATTTAAAATGTGCTATAGGTATAGTTTCAGGTTGTAAATATTTTTGAATTTACGAATTTTCTTTATTTTGAAACATCTAGAATATGAAGAATCTTCAAATATCGACAATATTCTAAGTATGTGAAGCGGTATTCTAAAATCATTAAAACATTTTAGTTTCTTGTTTGGTAAAACTGTTAAATCGAAATTCGAATATGATAATTTTGAAATCTTAGATTCAATAAGATATTCTAAATTTACATATTTTTAAAATAGAAGTAAAATCAGGTGCTTGAATTTAAAATTAAAGAAGCTTAGGGAATTATAAAACTTGGAATAAGGGATATTTTAGAGATTGAGGAATTAAGTCGATTTTAATAATTCAAGAAATTTACAATAAAAAATTTGAGGTTTATTTATAGAGATATTTCGAAACTAAAACCATTAGAATAGAATAACGTGAATCAAAAAGTTTCAAAAATATACATTTAAAATAGTTTGGGATTTTTGAAAATGAACAAAAGTTCTCTCCGTTTTTCAATATTTTCATAAACTATCAAACCTACCAAGTTTGCTTGCTCTCATATACTACAAATAGTTGAAGTATGATCAGTTGATTGCGATCAACCACAACTCTTTGCGATTTGGAATACAAATTTTGGTTTATCGGTATATCGATACACATTTTATTGATTTTCTCACCACCAAAATCCTCAATGAATAAATTCTTTTCATATGAGAATATTTTGACGAAAATAATCAAGTATTCATAAAAAACACTTTCGAATTATGGTTTTTTCCACTGACAAATCTTTTCACGTTGTTTTTCATGGAAACAGAATCGGCCCACAGTGTTGTGAAAATTATATAATTTTGTTTCTTGCATTCAAAAAATAAAAATGGTTAACTAGATGTAAATGAAAAGATTTTTTTTCATTGGACTTTTTCATAGAACGAGAATTGACCCCCTGGAAACCGTTTTATTTTATTTTGTTTTTTTGAGTAAAACAAAAGATGTCTAAAAAAAAATTTGCTGCTGTTTGATTGGTGCAGTGTATTTACGATAATGGAAATTGCCGCTCCGGTGGCACAGTGGTTAGCATGTTTTCTTTAAGCTCCGGAGGTCTCGGGTTCGATTAACGGCGGGTGATGAAAAAATCATGGCTGGTTAAGGGTAGGATCAACGAATTAATTTTGTTTAAAAATTAATCCAAAAATATAAAAAAAGAAAAAAAAAACGATTACGAAACTTCATCATGAAGCGGCCAAATCCCTCTATCTATGGGATATAGCGCCAGCGAAAAAAAAATTGCTTAGTCAACTTTTACAGACACAGATCAGAGGAATCGTATCACTCAAATCGATTCTACTGATAGTTCTACCACAAATGTTTCAAGTTATTTTGTGGATGGCCTAATTCGTTGGGTTAGTATGGCATCGACGAATGTATTAGAGCAAATTGCGGATTTAATGCTTCGCCAATCTTGTAGACACATATCAAAGGAATTGTGTCGCTCGTTCGCTTCTACAGACTGATAGATGTAATGTACCACAAATGTTTCTAAAAAGTCTAAAAATGCCTCTAAAATTGAATTTTATTCATTTATTTTATACAAAATATTTTTTCTGGATTTTTTTCTGAATTTATTTTCCGGTAATTTCTAGATTTATTTTCGGGATTTTATTTTCCTGGATTTTAACTTTTCAATGATCCATTGACCCCGGAAAATTTCAGACAATTCGGCCTTTCGACATTTGGCCTTTTGACACATTCGGCCTTTCGACCCATTCGGCTTTACGACATTCGGCCTTTCGACACATACGGCCATTCGAAATTCGGTCTTTCGACATTCGGTCTTCCGACCCATTCAGCCTTTCGGCGTTCGGCTTTTCGACTTTCGGCCTTCCGACATTCGGCCTTTCAACATCTAACGGGTTGTTTTCCTTAACACAAAAAATCGTAAAGTTAGCTGCGGAATCGAACTATTATCGATTTACTATGTACATATAAACAAAAAGTTATAATCAAACAGGACTGCTATAAACGTAATTCGTCTAATAAACGTAATGGGCTAAACAACTTCTATTTGACCTCTTTTTAATTTAATTCTGCCACTTCACCTTCAGCCGAACTGAATATCAAATCGCATTTTTATTAATTGGTTTTAAATACATCACTTTTGAAATTTTACGATTCACTTATAAAAAATGTAAAATATAAAATTTCAAAGTAATCAATTTCTTGAGAAATTCTCGAAAAGAAACTCCAAGTGTTACGTCAATTGCGTCTGTAGTGGGAAAATAATGTGTGCGTTCTTATCAGACTCAACACGCTATAAACATTTATTTAGATATGTATATACTTCAGTTTATAATAAGGATTTTTTCATTATATATACATTAACAAGATTACAGATACATTTAAGATTTTATGAACAACAATTTTGTTTACATATAATTATTACTTGACTACTTGTACAAGATTAAACGGTGAGAAAAACAGATGCCCTCGAAAATTTGTTAAAATTTATTTCAATTAAGATAAATTCATAAATCTTTTTCTTAAGTTTTTTTTTATTTTTTTTTTTGTGGTAGACGGTTATGACTGTTTCATCTAATCATACTGATTGAAATGTATACAATCTTTAAATTTATTAGTATCACTATTTAGTTGTTTGTGTATACATTGCTCACACAAAAAAAAAATTGACTGCGTGTTTGGTAAAACTGAATAACGGAGAAACAACCAATCAGTCTTAATAGTATTACGTGATTCGTAACTGATTAAGAAATGCAAATCTTGTAGAAATGTGGTAGAAAGAAAAATTACTTGGCGAGAGCTATGCGAAAGGTTATTCTAAATGGCATTACAGAAGTGACAAAGAGATCGAAATATAAAATCGCAGCAGAATTTGCATGACAAATAATTAACCAAAACCAAATATGTAAAAATGGTTGGTACGGACGAATCTTATTCAATTGAGGATTGGCTTAAAGTAAAACTAATGTATTAATTAACTTATACGAGTATTCTGGTTTTGAAAATTTGTTTTTTGTACTTTATGTAACATCTTCGATAATCTTAATTATACAAAACAAGGAGTCAGGGGGAAACTTTATTTTTGTTTAACATATATCAAAGTTTACCATTTATCTTGGTAATCCAGTGTTTAATGATGAAGCACAAGATGCCAGATTCGACGCTGGCGCGGGAAAGCAAGGTATAAATATTTTACCGAATGTATAATGATACAGATACAACGAATTGATCCAATGATTAGTCAAATTCGATTTTTAAAATCACCTTTGATCGCCTTTGATCTAAATCAGCAAATTCTGAGCAACAAAATGATACCTCTAAAGATAGGTTTCGGGACCTGTAATTGTTGTGCTATAGCGCATTTAAATTGCTTGATAATTCAGCAAATTCTCAGCCAGAAAAAATCCAAAATCTGCAATTGTGCCTCGATCGCCAATGCGCATTTGGATTGCTTGATTATTTCCATACATTTCATAGAAAATTCGGTTTTTTAAAATCACCTTACTATAAATTCTATTTAATGTAGACATTGAGATGAACAACTATCGTTTAGGAACCATTGAAAAACTGAGAAATCGAAAAACTGGTGCCTACCTGCTGAAATATAACCCTAATTTTTTACAAACCAGCACGGACACCGAATACCTTCTATGATTCTGGCTCGACTCGGCCGATGAACCTATTTCTACCAGATTAAATAAAAATGATTTACGGGTTCGGGTTGGATTTCAGGTAAACTACCTCTATATACGTTACAAACACTTGATTTGTTTTATTTTACAATTTTAAGAGGAAATGTTCAACTATTGAAATGGTTAATTCTTCTAATTTGTCATTATGCTTAAATTTATAAATAATGTAATAAAAATTATCGGGTCAGCACAAAAATTGAATTAGGTTGAGTAGGGTTCGGGCAATAAATATCTAAAAAATAATCGGGCACAGATCGGCCGAATCGAACTCAAAAATATGCGATCAAAATTATGAAAACTAAGTAGTTTTATGTTTTTATGTATAAAACCAAGTTTTGAAATTGTTAGTACATTGAACTGCCATCCAGGAATAAAAATAATGGTTACGTATTAATTTGATTTAATAAAAGACCACAAAGTCTAAATATATTCGCTGAAACAGTTATTTATTTTAGGAAGATACTTTCACATTAACCAATCACAGTTCTTGTGAGACCAAGGGATTATCTAGATGAATTCGCCTTAACTGGCGCTTTTAAATGGCAAATTGAGGGTTAGCCTGCATTTTTAAATATAGTTAGATAGTTACGATGATTTTACATTTTGTGGTAGGTTTTTATAGTTAGATAACCTTTCATCCTCTTGCGTTATGCAAACTACTGCTTCAGGAAGAAGCTAGTAAGTTGACTAACGACAGATGGTCAAGTGGTGCCATACGTATTAAATCGGCTGGTCGGGCTGGCCAAACTTGAACTTGGCGACATCCAAACAGCTGATCTCACATCAGCGGAGTCAGATCAGAGTGGTTGTTGGAGTGCTTACGGGGCACTGTCTCATAGGCAGGTATGCGAGTAGACTTGGTTTCTTGGCCTGACGGACCTCAGCAGGATGGACGTCAGGAGTATTCAGATTTTCGTTCAAAGCTCAAAGTGGTTTTGATGAGTTGGAGGATAAACAATAAATCGTGGTATGGCTACGGACCTTCTTTTTGCCTGGTCCTAGTGGACCGCCACCTCAATCTAATCTAACCGAACCTTCCATAAGATAAACTTGTTTGTGTGTGTTCGAGAGTATAAACCGGGAGTCGATATTAAACTGAAATTGGTTAGTCTATAGCAATCATACTTGATAAGGTTATTGGTAATTTTATAATGGAAATTTTGAAACTTCATGTAGTGGTTCAATCATTATATGTACGTACATTCATTCATTCATTGATTAAACTCATTTAAATCCAAAGATTCACTCATTCAGTCATTTATTTACATTCACTCACTGCTATAATCATATATCATGCATACACAACATTTCGCATCCTGGAGTACGTGCTTCTCGTAAATTGATAACTGCTCGCTACTTTTGGCCTAAGATAAATAAAGACATAGGCAATTGAACTTAGTCTTGTTTGTCCTGCTTACGGAATCCTTAGTTCGGCTGATCAAATATCAAGCCATCGATCACATAAAATCGCCCGTATTGCAACTACTCATTCATTATTCCCGAGGGAGGGGAAATCACTTGCGGCGGAGTCCTGTAGCGGTTTACTCATTTAAACGGACATTCATTCATTCATCGATTACACTCATTTCAACTCACTTATTTAAATTCAAACATTCACCCATTCAGTCATTTACTTACATTCACTCACCGCTACAATTATACATAAACATATAACATTTTGTTCTTTCGCGAACACTCCACGCAAATTTCAGTCATACCAACTGCAACCAAAAACAAAACGAAACCAAAATAACAAAACAAAATAAAAACGCACTATAAGTGAGGCTCATTTACAGTGTGTAAGTTTTGACTGCTTATTGCGAAGTTGGGTCAGGGTTCCGAAATTTCTTGAAAATTTATTTTATCCTTCTTCCCTTTTGACACCCAAACTGTGAGTCCAATTCTACTCAATGTTGGGAAGTGACGTGAATACTGTAAAATTCCTGTTGTTTCTTAAGGATTTTTTTTTGAAAATATTGTTTACCATTTTGAATTTTGTTTTCTCTTTAAAGCAATCCGTCGTGCTCGCGGATAATTTTCGTTTAAGCAAATTGAAATTACAATGAGTTTGCGCTTAATTCTAATTCCACTTGCAAATTTTCTTTATTTATAAAAAGTTTATATATTAAAGAACATTGACTAATTCCTGTTCTGGAGAATTCAAACCCACGGCTCAATTCAATGACGAAACACTGTTAATGATATAAGGCCAAAGAGATAAGGGCTAAAGAGATAAGGCCTAAAGCGATTTACTGACCAAACTATGGCCAAATTATAGCATAGTTACCTTCCGCTTTGTTAGGAATGTGGCTAGCATAAGCTATTGGTAGGTCGAATGACTCAACCGTTTGAGAAAGGACTGAACCAATGGCGAAATCACTAGCATCGCATGTCAAAATAAATTGTTTATTAAAATTTGGCATTTGTAAGATTGGCGGATTTATATGGCTCATTTTTAGCGAATCAAAGACACCAATCGAATGGTTTGTCTTTCATTAGAAGATTGGTAAGAGGCTTGGATATACCAGAAAAATTTGGAATAAATCGACGATAATAACCGACGAATCCCAGGAAAGATTTTTTTTTCGGTTTGACTATTGCTATACAATTTTATTTTCGTCTGGGCGGATTTCATTAGAGGTTATTACGTGAATAAAACGTCGCGTAATCGTTTGTTATGTTCCACCAAAGAAGACCCAAAAACTATGACATCATCAAGATATACTAAACATTTTAAATTATTAAGACGACAAAGAACGGTATTTATCATCCGTTGAAAGATCGCAGGTGCCCCTTTAAAACCGAATGGCATGCATTTAAATTGGTAATGTCCTTCGTCAGTGCTAAAGGCAGTTTTAACACGATCTGCTTCATGGAGGTTTATCTGATGATATCCGCTATAAAAATCTAAAGAACTAAAGTATTGAGCATTTTCCAGTTTTTCTAAGATATTAGAAATGTTTGGAAGGGGAAATACATTGTCTGCCGTAACTATTTATTTTGCGGTAATCTACAACAACTCGCCATTTCTTTTCATCCGTCGTAGATTTTTTTGGAACTACCAATAATGGAAAATTCCATGGCCTAATGCTATCCTCTATTATTTGATTATCCAATATTTCATTCACTTGACGTTGAATCTCAAGTTTTGTCGAATAAGGTTGTCGATATTGACTTTTATTAATGGGAGAAATGTTTGGTAATGTTTCTATTTTGTGAGTCAGTGAGTGACTGAAAGAATTATTTCTTGAGAAAATGTCAAAAATTCAGTATTATCAAGGAAATTTACCTTAATTGTTGATATCTTTTCGGATCTAGGTGGGAGTAAGATAACATCTTTACTTTCTAGTTTGAAATTCGATGATAAATTTAATGACACAGTGTCGTCCGAAAAACGAATATTTAAGAAGTTTTGACCAATAATTCCAGAGTATGATATGGGAAAAGGGCCTTCTACTATTTGGAAAACATAATCAATTTCTCTAGAATCATAGGAAGTATTATTTTGATATCACATTCAGCAAATTTTTCTAAGAGTTCCGATGAAATTCCCTTAAGTTTATATTTAACATCCTTGTATACTAATGTGTCGTGCTTTAAAAGATTTTTTTTGATTACCAACACATTTGCACCTGTAACTACCAAGAAAGGAATATTTTTGAATGTACACCCATCAATATTTAAGAATAAGAGAATAAGTATTTACACTCATTATTTGAAGTGGTGTTTGATAAGGTGACGATACCATTGAAGTTGGGATCATTTATACAAGAATTAATGTTTTGAATATTATTTAAATTGTTTTGAGTGCACTCTTGACTCTTAAATTTGTAAATGACCAATTGATCGTGTTTCGGTGCATTCAGAAGTAAGAATATCCTTTAACTCTTTCCATGACTCTATTTTACTATATTTTATTATGTCGTAGGCTTTACCATCCAATTTACACTTCACTAGTTCTAAAAATTGAGGTTTCCTGCTTCCTTTAAAGACTTATGAATTAACTCTGAACAGGTAATAAATTTGTGCAAATCTCGGGGATTACTAGAAAATGTTAGAACTAACTTCAACACAGTAACAGTAACTGATAGCTTAATTTCTGAATTAGCACTATTCAAATTTTGAGAATTGGACTCTAAGGAAACTTTTAGATTGGGATTTAAAATATTATGGCTCACTTATATTATTCTGGCTAACCAGGTTGGGTGTTTTTGATTTGGGTTTTACCTCAGACTTTTCGATTATTTTGGTTCGTAGATTAAAAAAATTGAATAAATTATCTCGCTCTTGTTCAAAATCTGACATCTGATTTATTCATAAAATTGGACTTTATTGATGGGTTACGTATACCACGAATTATTTCGACTTTCCTTAAGTTTTTATCTTGGTAGTTTGGTTTCGTACTGAAAAGTTTGGTCTACTCATCAGGTAGCTACGACCAAACTACAGAAATACAATTCGAACTTTATACGTTAGTATAAAGTAAGACCATACTGATTTAGCGAATTATTATATTCGCCAAAAATAAAGGTTTTTTAAAGGGTATATGGGCGAATGTGATATTTCTACTTTTTTGTTAGACTAATATGTTATGAGTAGATGGCTTCTTTATTTCACTGGCTCGTAACAAAGCTGAAAAATCATATTGGTAAAAATTTAATGGAGTCTTTCTTTATCGAGGCACTTTTTTAGGATTTTTAATTTCGTCAATATGCCCAGTTCCCTTCCCTGCAGAATTCTGGAAAATAATTTCAAAATACTTTGTACTTACCATTTATTTAAATCGTTACTTCATCGCATGCCTCTCTGAATCATAATAAAATAAACATTAAAACAAAACACTCAGCATAGATTTTTTAAACATAATTTATATTTTGAAAAAAATTAAATTTTTTTTTTTCTAAATCGAATTTTCAATAATTGAAAATGAAACAAAAACAAATGATGATAAATAATTAATGGTTAAAAATTTCGACAAAAATTACAAATTTTGTATCATTTGTTTTGTCATTTTTCCCGAAAAAAAAATGAAAAATTACAAACAAAAATACATAAAAAAAAAAAAAATTAAAATAAATAAATAAAATAAAACATTTTCGTGAAAATAGAAAATACAAAATTCATGTCATCTGTTATTCTTCTATAAACCAAAAATAAAAAATTAAATGATTTGTTGCATAATTAATGAACTTTAAAGTAACTGTTAATTGATTGATAAATGATTTTCTTATTTTAACAAAAAAAAAAAAATTCTTTGGTTTTCTTATTTAATTCTTTTTCTTAAGGCTATAATATATATATATATATCTGTATATACGATTAAGTATTATGGTTTTACATTATACATAGAAAGAGAGAGAGAGAGAGAGAGAGAGTTAAAGAGGCAGTTTATCGTCGTAATTTGTGTACACATTATTTACATCCCCCCAAATATTTCACCTTGGAACAAATTCCAAATATCCATTCGGCCGGATCATTTGATGTGACGATGTACTATAAAAACTTTGATATGCCCCCGTATATGATGCCGCCGGTCTCGCATGATTTGTTGTCATTTTAAATTTGTCATATGGATTACCGTAGCCACCATGCGACAATGGACTATGATGATGTGGATGATGATGATGATGATGGTATAATGGTCCAAATGTACTAGTTTCAGCGCTATACGGTTGTGCCAAACCATGATTCGATGTTACGCCATTACCAAGTCCAGGTACCGTACTTTGTCCCGACACCGATATTGTATGCTGTGGACTCTGCGAGTAACGTGAATGATTTGTGGTTTGATGTAATTCATTTGAATTTAATGTTTGAATATGGTTTGAATGCGTTGTTGGAATTTCATCGTCTAAATAATATGTAAATATAGAAAAGAAAGAGAAAACAAAAAAAAAAATGAAAATGAAAAACCATTTAATAAAAAAAAGCAAACTAAAGAAATAACCAAAGTGGTTAACATTTTATTTTCAATCAACACGTTAAACTATAAAAATATATTTTATTAAGACAGTAATTTTTTAAGTTACGAAAAAAAAAAAATATTTAATAGCATCCACGAAGGAAAACATATTTTTTGAGAATATTTATTGCCGAACTTTTTTTTTTTTCTTAATTTTATGATAAGATATATTTTTCGATATTAGTCGAAGGCGTTAAAAAAAACAATTTTATTCAATATATAACGATGATAATAATAATATTGCTCTCAGACCTGCGAACTTAACGTTATTTTTAGTTTTAAATTTTTTAATTTATTTATAAAATTTGGAAATATTTCTAATCGTTTGATTTGATTTATTTCATTATGTCTAAATTGGTTTAGAAATACGAGAAATAATGGGCTTCGAACGATATATACAAAATGCCAAAAATGTATTTAGATTGAACGCTCTTTCTGGAAAAATATTTTTTTTATTGAACTCAAATTTTAGTAGTTGTATCAAATTCCAATTCTACGATTAGAAATAATTAGTTAGAATTAAAGATCACTGGATCATGAAGTTGATCAAGAAGTTTATAGTTAAGTTTATTTGCAGGCACGCATATCTGCAATATTTTAGAAAATTCTCTTGGAGTTAAAAATTTAATTTTATATTTGGGCTTTAGTGGCTAATCGAGATTTTCAGATTTTAATACTAAGGCCCGATTGTATGAACGAGGATAAATGATTAATCCTTTGATTTAGCGTAGTTTGCATTGTATGAACGATGCTAAATCAGAAAATTAATCGACGATATTTTTTTCGGAAAACGGATTTTTTATCTAAAACAATTTACCTAAAAACAATTTATCTAAAACAGTTTATCTAAAAACATTTCGTATAACTACAATTGATCTAAAAACAATTTACCTAACAACAATTTAACTAAAAACAATTTAACTAAAAACAATTCGTCTAAACTCAATTCAACTAAAAACAATTCATCTAAAGTCAATTTGTCTAAAAGCAATTCATCTAAACCCAATTTATCTAAAAGCAATTCGTCTAAAAACAATTCATCTAAAACAATTCATCTAAACCAATTTGTCTAAAAACAATTCTTTAGATGAATTCGTCGCAAAATATGTAAAATTATTTAAATAAAAATAATTACCGATTAAACTTGGCCATTCCAAAAAATGTTTTTAAAAATGTGTCTTTACTAAATTTTAGAAATACATATGTAGGTACCTACATAACCTACATAGCGCTTTCCAGTCGACTAAAAGCTGATTTACATTCAATCTTTCCGTTCTTTTCCAAAAGATAAAAGATTTACAGTAAATAATATGTTTTAGTATGATTTCCTTGTATTAAAATCAGAAAGAATACTCAAAAAGTATTATTCAATACTATTTACTATAACACTCAACTTTTTTTGGTGAAAAAGAACGGAAAAACCTGAAAAAGAAGAACTGGTTTGACTTTTTTCGTAGAAGTTGCTCAAAAGATATAAAATCCAAGTAACATTTTGAAAGGAAAAAATGAAATTTTGCGTATGCCCGTCTCTTTTTTATACATGGATAAAATGTATTTGCACTTTTCTTCGTGATTCTATTCTTTTGAAAATGAACGAAAAGATTGAATGTAAATCAGCTTTAACCGGTAGTTCCCGCTAAGAGTAAGGTTTTTGTCTTTGTTATGTAGAACTGGACATAACCTAGAATTATTTTTTGAATCAGTCAAAAAATTATATTTTCTTCTTGAACAGTTTTAGTGATTCTCTTTGATTAAATAATCTAAACGGTTGAAATTAATAAATAGCGGCGAAATTGAGCGGGACTACCTAAACTCATGAAAAAACAGCAAAAGTTGTTATGACTAAGTAGATAATTTAGCAAAGACAAAACTTGTCTACTAACAATTGCTTTTAAATAAAATTGGGTTTAGATGAATTGCTTTTAGATGAATTGATTTTAGATAAATCGCTTCAGACGAATTGTTTTTAGACGAATTGTTTTTAGATAAATTGGGATTAGATGAATTGTTTTTAGTTAAATTGCTTTAGAAGAATTGTTTTTAGACAAATTGATTTTAGATGAATTGTTTTAGTTGAATTGAGTTTAGACGAATTGTATCTAGTTAAATTGTTTTTAGTTAAATTTTTTTTAGATAAATTGTTTTTAGATCAATTGTAGTTAGACGAAATGTTTTTAGATAAACTGTTTTAGATAAATTGTTTTTAGGTAAATTGTTTTAGATAAACTGTTTTAGACGAATTGCTTTAGACGAATTGTTTTTAGATGAATTGTTTTTAGATAAATTGATTTTAGGCAAATTGTGTTTAGATAAATTGTTTTTAGTTAAATTGATTTTAGGTAAATTGCTTTAGTTAAATTGGTTTAGATAAATTGTTTTAGACCAACAGTCCGCGAATCATTTTTTTCCCATCCGTTTTATCCTCTCTCTCTTTTTGGTGACTGAATCAGAGAATAAAAAAATTTGTTTTTGTTTTTTTGACAGATCAAATGTGGTACATATATCATACAAACGACCATTTTTTTATAAAAGAACGTAATTATTAAAAATGGACTCAACAAATTGAAATTTTATTTTCCTCTAAATAAACAAAAAAAAATTTTAATAAACATCAACAAAGTAAACGTCATAGAAAAAGTATTGCCAGTCATACAAAAAACTGCTATAAAACTGCAATAAAAGAGAGGCTAAATTTTTATTAAGCAACGTTCATACAATCGACGAAAAGTAAAATCCTTGAGTAGTGATTAAACATTACTCTCGGATTTTTTTTATTTAGCGGTGTTCATACAATCGGCCCTAAGACTGCGTGCCAATAGTCGGGTAAATCATTTAGTACAGTAAATTTCAATTCTAGCACATATTTACTTCAATTGGCGTACCAATTCTCTAGATGTAAAAATGGTTTGATGGACATAAATTATGGTTCGGAGGGTTAAAATCGATGGCTGCTAGGTGCAAAAGGAAACGTCAAATATTTTTTAATATTTTTCTTTCGTAAATTAAAAATAAAATTTACACAGAAATTTTAATAAAAATCACTGAAACATCAAAATGTTAACACCAACGTCATTAATTTTTTCCTCATATTTTACCCAACTTTGTAGTACAGTATTTCAATTTACCCTGTACACTGCTAAAAAGTAGGTAAAAGAGTAATTTACACGACTATTTGTACGCAGTGTAAGTATAGCAAAGGCCAAGAGGAAAACAGAAATTTCGTTTCGTTCTTTCGTAATAAATTCCTAATGTTTACCTTATTTTACCAAAAATCTCCGAACATGATCATACGGCATACGAAACGCTTGATATAATCGCTTACAAAATTTAATTTACAGAAAATAATTATTTAGACCGAAACCATTTTCTCAATCCACAAAATTCGATTCGAACATATTCGACTCTTTGAAGTATAAGATTCGTATTTGATTTAAATAAGAAACGAACGAATCTGATTTAATTCAAATAAGAATCCAATAGTTCGAAGACTCGAATACGATCGAATCGAATTCACAAACAGCCCCCATGTAAATATTTTTTTGAATTTTTTAACTCCTTGCCTTACGGTTTATTTTCAAAGAAATGTGTTTGTCCAGACTGTTCTAGTTTAGTCAACTAAATGCGGGCACAAACTGAGCTATAAGAAATTTATAAGATTCCTAAACATTAAAAATCTTTAGAAAAAATGTGGAATAGGGACGAAAAGCCGAATATCGAAAGGCCGAATGTGTCGAATGGCCGAATGTGTCGATAGGCGGAATGTCGAAAGGGCGAAAGGCCGAATATCGAAAAGCCGAATGTCGAAAAGCCGATTGTGTCATGAATGAAAATTTTCAAAATTTTTATTTTTATGAAACTCAAAATTTTTATCAAAATTTCTGTATATAAATGTTTAATAGTAAATCGCTTTAAATATTAAAATCTTCTTATGTTTTTTTTTTAAATTAATTAATTATAATAAAAAAAGAAAAAAGAAATTTGTTTTGAGTTGGCCAGCTAGCTTATCTAGAAAAAAATAATACAGAAACTGAAAATCCCGAAAAAAATTCCAGAATAAAAATGCCAGAAACAAAAAATTCAGAAAAACAAAAGTCCAGAAAAATAAAATCCAGAAACGCTATTATCAAAGTGCGGAGGCGGAATTAAAATTAAAATTTATATAATATCTATCGAATTTAACTTTTTCCGTAAAGTTCTTAATATTTACGATAATGGAAATTGCTTCGTCAACCTTGCAGACACAGATCATAGGAATCGTATAGCTCATATCGCTCCTACTGATAGTTCTAGCGGGATCACTACATTTGCCTGAAGAAAAAAAATCCGGAAATTTTAAAATCCCGAATAGTTGAAAAGTAAAAATCCAGAAAAATAAAATCCCGAAAAAAAAATCTAGAAATTACCGGAAAAGCAATCCAGAAAAAATCCAGAAAAAATATTTTGTTTAAAATCAATTTTATTGGCATTTTTAGACTTATGTCCTCACTTGAAAAATTTGCGGTACACAATTCCTTTGATCTGTGTCTGCAAAATTGACGAAGCATTTACGAAGCATTAAATCCATAAATCGCTCGAACACATCCGTCGATACCATACTAACCCAACGAATTAGTCTAACCACAAAATAACTTGAAACATTTGTGGTAGAACTATCAGTAGAAGCGATATGAGCGATACGATTCCTTTGATCTGTGTCTGAAAGGTTGACGATGCAGTTTCCAATATCATAAATATTAAGAACTTTACATAAAACCTCAAATTTGATAGACATTTTATAAATTTTAATTAAAATTTGGTCCGCACTTTGATAATTATGTTTCTGGATTTTAGTTTTCTGGATTTTTATTTTTCTGAATTTTTTTTTTCTGGATTTTTATTCGGGATTTTCAGTTTCTGTATTATTTTTTTCTAGATAAGGTAGCCAACCCAGTTCTAGCACAAATGTTTCAAGTTATTTTGTGGTTGGCTTAATTCGTTGGGTTGGTATGGCATCGACGAATGTATTGGAGCGAATTGCGGATTTAATGCTTCATAAACCTAGCACACCTAAGGAATTGTATCGCCCATATCGTTTCTACTGATAGGTGTACCATAAATTGTGTCGGCCCTTTGATCCATTCGGCTTTTCGACATTCGACCTTCCGACACATTCGGCCTTTCGACCCATTCGGCTTTTCGGCATTCGGCCTTTCGACACATTCGGCCATTCGACATTCGGCCTTCCGACCCATGCGGCTTTTCGACATTCGACCTTTCGGCATATTCAGCCATTCGACATTCGGCCTTTCGACATTCGACATTTCGGCTTTTCGGCGTTTCGTCATTTACCAAAATGGTAGATTAGAAATCGATTTCGAACTAAAATTAAAACACGATGAATTTGACGAAAATTAGAGGGAAATCTAAAGGCAAAAAATTAGCTTCAATTTTGAATTGGACGTAATGATTGTGTATGAAATTTTAAGTAGAATAATTAGGCAAAATTTTAAATTTAATTTAGAAATAAAATTAACTCAGAATTCAAACGTGAATTTTAGTAAAATATTGAGTGCCAGTTACGTGAGATATTGTTTGTCAATATTATGAATTTCAACATATCGAATATAAAATCAGAAATGTGAATTTGAATTCCCAAATGCAATTCAATAAATTCTTGAGTAGGTATTTAAATTAGATTTAAAAATTGAATTGGAATTACAAACCCGATTTGAACAACTTCTTATGTTTAATATGAATCAAAAGCTAATCGTAGTTTTCAAAAGAAATTTAGATAGAGTAGAGTTTGAATTCCAATCTTTGAATAAAAATTCCAACCAGGGCTTGACTAAATATTGAGTGGATTTAAAAAAAACCAGTAGGACATTCTACTTGTTTTTGAGCAAAAATTTGAGTTTAAATTTGGTGTTCTAATCTAGATTTAAACATAATTTTAATTGCAATGAGGGAAAAATTTGGTTGCAATACGAGATTTGATCTCAAGCAACCAACAAAATGTCGTTTGAATTTAATTTAAAAATTTGTATCTTAAATTTACAGTGAACTTTGAATTAGGAATTTAAATTAAAAAAGATGGTTTTGGCATTCCAAACCAAATAAAATCTTTGGTGAAATTTTTGATTTCACAAAATTGTGAGAGAAATATAAATTTACATTGCATAAATCTAGTCTAAATTGGTCAACTGCATTCGACAGAGAGAAAATTGATTAAGAGAACGAAATTTTATAGAGAGAAAATTATGTATCTTGAATTCTAAACTAAATATAATTTGAGTGAAATTTTAAGTAGACAATTGTATTCTTTATATTGCATTTGGGAAACACATTTTGAAAATAATTTTAGCAAAATGTTTAATACATTTTATGTGACTGGGTTTTAATTCTAAACACGATTGCAACAAATTTTTTGTTCAACTAGAAAATGAGGAATCGAGCAAAAATCTGAATGCTTTGTGTGTTTATAATAGAAGCGTTAATTGAATAAAATCTTAAGTAGGAACTTAAATTAGAAATAGAGTTTAAATTATAATGTGATTTAAGTAAATACAAGAGAATATGAGCTTATAGCTTAAAACTTAAGTTTGGAATCCGGACTGCGTTCAATAAAGGTTTAAAGTGAATTTTAAAAATTTAGTTTATACTTGGCGCCACTTGTAATTAATTGGTCGAATTTCCGCAGCTTCTGCATCATCAGGTATAAATTCAGGGCTTCCAATTTGTTCGTTGGGTACAAATACCTTACTAAGATGTTGAGCAAATATATTTGCTTTATCTGCATCACTTCTTGCCCAGTTTCCGTCAGGGAGACGAATCGGAGGAAATATGAAATTGTTGCTCGTTTCAACTTACCTTTTGACAGAGAGTAATCTGTTGCTTCGGTCGCTGTGAGTTCACTGAGATAATGTTGTACCCCTCATCACGTTCTTTTAATAAGACCATTTTCAGGTTTTTGATCACTTTATTTAAATTTTTTTAATTATAGGCGATCTGTGTAGTTGCCATTGCCTGCGTATTGTACGTTTTATCGTTGATAGCTGCTGAATATTCTGAGATGGTTTGTCCAACTTTAAGTAAACTGAGCTGCATGGTGTCGCATCCGCTGGCAGCTTGTTTTAATACAGTCGTTAGGCTTTGTACTGCTGCATCAATTTCATGTTTTGTTTTTAGCTGGATGTTTAAAGAATATTCTTTGTTTAACGTAGACTTGAATTAGGTCCAATTAGTATGATGATTCGTCAGGAATCTAGGTGGTGATAGTTTTGGAACTTGTATGTTCAGTGTTATTAATATCGGTGAGTGATCAGAAGATAGATCATGCCCATTATAAGAGGTCTAGATATGCCCTTTGTTAAACAAAAATCCAGTAAATCGGGAATTTTTGGTCTCTCAATTGGGCAATAAGTTGGGTGGCTAATAGATATGTGACCTAATTTTTCATTTTGCATACATTCCCACAGTTGTTTTCCTTTCGAATATATTAGTCTGGAACCCCACTGGATATGTTTGGCCTTGTAGTCGCCTCCCGCAAGGAACTTATCTCTCATAGAGTTTTGAAGTAATTCGCAAACTGATGTATTTTATTCCTCCAGACTGCTAGGTAAATGCTCCTCACTAGATTTTTGGAGTTCATAATGTTTTATTCTGTTCTTGATAAGGATAGTAGTTCCCCATGCGATTTTTCGCTAGGATGCGTAGTGTCATAAAAGGTGTATCCTTTGATTTTGAAATTGCTCGTAGTTGTAAAATGGGTTTCAGAAATCAGCATAATATCGAAATTGTGTTCAAAAAGAAAATTTGGTACCAGTAGTTTACATTTTTTGATGAGAAATTGCATGAGATTTTAGAGCACGAGACTCATATTGGCCTCGATCATTTAATTACATTGATTAAGAGAATTACCTGTGACAGCTTACGCATACGATATTTTTGAATTGGTTGTAGCCGACATTTGATCAGCATTGGTTTGACTTTTAAAAATATGGTTTAGTGCTTGCTGATCCGCTCTTTGACGTGGAGTCATTTTTGTTCTTAATTCCTTATACACAACGTATCCTCTATATAGTTTGCAGTATGATTTTCACCACTGCATTTTCTAGCCCCTGGTTTGCTTTTATCCAGTTCACACTTGTTGATATCATGCAGTTTGCCACATATTACGCAAATAGCCAGGAGTTTCGCGAATGTCGATATTCCTTACAGTTGGTACATTGTAAAACCGATTTACATTTGTGTGGCTCCTCCACTATGACTTTTCTGTACAATAAATACCTATTATCATGGATCGCATGTTTACCTTTGTTTTTATTACTTCGGGTTCCAACTCAACTTTAAACCTTGGTTGAGGTTTTCTGCACGATTTATAATGTTTATTACGTGTTTCCCCTTGACGTTTATTTTTGATAGCTCTCCGCTTATTTCCTCTAGCTAGCACAATGAACTCGATCCCTTTTATCACGACCGTGATTCCGTTTGCGCTCTTTAAACAGTATGTGTAAAAATACTTTTCATTTTTTTCAAGAGCGGCTACAATTTTTCTGTATCCGTCGATGAATTTGGCTTGAATCCTCGTTTTTGGCTTGAATCCTTGTCTGATGTTACCACGTTTAATGTGGGCAATAAAAAACTTCTCACTTGTTTCTGCATTTAGTGTTATCATTAACAGTTTTGAGATGGCGCCTCTTTAAAGTAGATTGGACGAGGTCTCTCTTTAGGCTCTTCCTCCTCATCCTTGTTATAACCTTCCACTTGTAGAACTTCGAATCGGTTACCAGATATTATTCCAAATTGATTTAGCTTTACGCTCTTTAGGTTTGAAACCGCCTCCTCTGGAGATTTTGAGGTTCTTTTTTTTTTTTGACGTCACCGTAAAATAACGTTCAATTCCTGTTTGCACTAATGTTTGTGTTATAGATACATTGTTTTTGTGACCATAGGACTTTGCTATTTCGAAAAGTTGTATAATTGCTTGCATAAGTAATTAAAAGACAGATCGGAGTGTCGGCTCTTTCAATTCAAGGAGGAAAAGGATAGACATCCTTCAGAAACTGCTGCTAACGTCGTTTCATTACCTTCAAATACCTAAAACTGAGTTAGAATTTCAATAAGACGAGTCGCATAAATGCACAGTTCTTACATAAGCATTTTAGTTTTTCGCATAAAATTCCTGTAGTTTTGAAATTAAAAAAGTATCAAAGCCTTCAACTTTTATAATTCGATCAATTTCTGGAAATTTTGTAAATTTATGATAAATCATCGAAATACTGTGTATATGTATCTTAAGAAGACTTATTTTCAAAAAATTATTCTAAAATCAGGCTATCTCTTAAACATTTAAACTTAAAGTAGATAATATATACATATGTAATTAATATAAAAACAAAAGAAAATTTGAAATAAATTTTGCTCATTTCCTAAAATCATAAATTTCATAAATATAAAATTTTCTAAATTGCTCATTTTAATTTGTGTTAAAAAATTTATCATTTATGAAATTTCCAGATTAAAATTGAAATTTTAATTTTACCGACAAGGTTTCAAAATTATACAAAATTTGGCATCTGGAATTCTGAAATGGTTGCGTTTAAATGAAATTTTAATTGTTAAACTGATTTTTTCGTGGGGGAGGGGGGGGGGCGTCAAATTTATGAATATAATTTCGGTGAAATTTTAAGCGATTCTGAAATAGTTTTGCATTTCAAACTTCAAAGAACTATATGTCTGGGATTTTTTAGAGGAAGAAATTATTATTCTGACATTATTTTATCTGAAGCGTAATTTTGTCATGGGATGGATTTCTATTTTCTATCAAGAGACCAAATTTAAAAAAAAAAATACAAAATTTTCAGACCTTCAAGAAATTTAAGATCAAAAATCAAGCGATACATCATACATCACACCGGTGCACCTTTAGCTAAGTTTAAATAACGTCCAACCTTTACCCGTTTTACCCATTAGAAGCAGTAAATAAAACATAAAGGTATTACTTAAGTGTTCCTAACAAATCTTAAATTTGTTTATAAGAAAATCACAAGAGAAATATTATTATTTGAGTTATTTTGAGATTTTTAAAAATAAAAATTTTAAAATTAAAATTAAAAAAAACTTAATTTTATTAAATGTTTATATACAAATGCTGCAGCATCTTTTAAATATTTTGAAGAAGATTTTTTTTCCAAAATTATAATACAAATATAAAAAATAGTGATTTAGTAATGTTTCACAATTTGGGTGCTGTTGCGGTAATTAAGGAAATCATTAGACTTTATCATTCCGGGAAATTATCGTGTGCGTTTTGTTTTTGTAATAATTCACTAAACAATTTTATGTACGTGTATATTATAAACGATGTCGAGTCTCCTGCTGATTTTTTTGGATATATTTTAGAACGAAATTAATAATCCTAACAACTAAAATGTAAATACAGTCGAGTGGTTGAACATCCGGACAATATATTGTTTGTTTTATTAGATATTCATATGTACACAGGTTATAAACAAACAAAAAAAAAAAACAACAACTATTAACACATCCGTATATAATATACAAATAGTCGTGAAATATAATTTAAAAAAAAAAATGTCTGCTTTATGTTGAAAGATTCATTGGGATGCGAGCGATAACGCGGGAGAGTGAAGACTGAAGAAAATGTTGGGCATGCAGAGTTTTCATATAGTCAAAATTCAACAAATAATTAGTTTACACACTTTCCACTATAAATATATGTATGTATTACTAAACGCAGCCAAAGCAAAAAATTACATTAATTAATTTCAAATTAATTAAAAAAATAAATTTCCACATGATAAACAAAAAAAAAATATGCTCCTATAAGATACACATAATGATTTTCACAGAGGCAACATAAATGCGTATAAAACATAAATTAAAAAAAATTATAATTAAATTATTATCACATGATCCGTGTATAGCTACATAATTATAAACAAAACCGCAGAATAAAAATGAGTAGAAAATGAGTAGAAAATGATCGTCGCGCCACGCACCATCAGATTATTTGAAAGGAAAATAATTTTCCATCTCGAATATTTATGATGATCATCTTCTTTTATTCTTATTTACACACATCCATACATACAAACATTTTTGTAATATATTATATTGAACGATCTTAGCGACGAAATTTTTTTTTTTTTTTTTTCGTTAAATTTAACATGAAACATTATTTTGTGACAACATTTCATTTTACACACAGTTAAATGTAATCTAGCTGCGATACGATCGAGACCAAGTGAAATTGGGAAAATCATCAAATATATCATTTAATAAAAAAAAAATCGTTTGAATTACTATACGGTACATTTGTTATCAAAAATTGTTCTCTATTTTGTTTATAATAATTGTTTATTGTGTAAATACTAAATATAAATTAGACACTAAAAATGATATATGAATATAGGAAATTCTATGATCTTTTTGGTGGTAGCTGGTTGGCGCGATATGAAGACAAATAACAATAAAATTTGAATTTATTGGTGTACACTTCGGGATTATTATTATGGTGTTTGAAATTATTACAACCGGATTTTGTTTTGGTTATGAAATTAAACGAATTTTATTTAGTAAATTTTTAATTTTAAAATTATGCTTATTTAAATTAGGCATCTTACATTTGAAGATAAATACATAATTTAGGTAATGTTTGGCTGGCGTATTTATTGATTTCATAGAATAAACAATATGAGTAGTTATTTCGTTACCATATATCGAAATTGGATTAATATTGTCATAAGTTTAATTCAAAATTTTTTTTAGAATTCATTAATTAAAAACAACATATGTATTTGTCACATCATATTGTCACAAAACATTTATTTAAAATATTATAAGCAAGAACTGAAAATCATTAAACACCTAGCAATAAAAAAACGGATACAACACTTAATTGACAAAATGAACAATATGTACGTTTTAAGTGAAACAATAGGATATGATGACCACGTTAAAAACACATAACGGACAAATGGAAAAATATATCACTTTAACACATAAAAACAACATGAACAGCATAGACGACCGGATCGTATAAGAATACACGTAATGATTGTCCCAAATTGTACGTCGGACAAACTGGTAGAAGTTTTGCAATCTGATTTAGAGAACATAGATAGTATCGTTGATTGAATATATTAAAGATAGTATCACTGCGGAATACAACAACAACTTAAATTGTTTGTTTCATCTTTCACATGGCCAACGAAGAGCAAATCAATATTGGTTTTGGTTTAAGAAGAACAAAGCCAGGTATCAATAAAACAATGCAGCTAGAAAGGAATAAAAACAATTTTTGGTTTGTTTAGTTTTTATTATACTAACACTAAACCAAAAAAAATCATGCTTTATAAAAAAATCAAATGTTTTACTCTTTCTTTCGTAAGCAATAAAGAAAAATATACTTTTCCTTGAAGTTTCAAAAAAAATTAAAAAATTAAATATTAACACGTTGAAGCTCAACTTACAATAGTCTGTTGTATAATATTTCACTAAATCAATATCCTAAGGAAAATGTATAAACCAATGCTTCAAAATGTTTAAAGCAAACGAAAAGTAAAAACAATTGTATCACTTGATGTGTTGTTTTTATTCGTTTTCAATAGCCTCCTTTTTATTGTATTCAGTTGTTTTTTTATCAAACGTTATTTATTTATTTTCCAATATAATTAAATTGTGGAACGAAAGCAAAAACAAAACACACGAAAAAGTAATGAAAACCGAAAGATACACCCATTTACATCAATATTAATACAAATATTATAAGGGAAAAACTATTTTGCAGTTTCTAAGCTGCTAGAAGAGCTAAAATAGTGTCAAACAACTTTGTCTCTATTTATAAGCGACAGTGGAGACGTTACTCGATCGTAGCGGCGAAAATCGCGGTGGTATTATCTTAATATATTCAATCAACGATAGTATACACATAAATCAAATTATAGAAATGTTAAGGTCAAATATTATGTGTACCGAATGAAATTTGTGATTCCCAAATTTATATTATCTCATAGGTTACTACGCAAAAGGAAAAAACTGGTACCGTTATTTTGTAGAAAAACAATTTAAAAAAACGAATAAACGTCAAATTGGGCATTTGTTTTATTTGTTTCGAAATGGACGCATCATAAGGAGAAAAATGTGATTTAATAATTAGATTGTGCAATGATCATCCCGAGTATACCAATAAAAAAATTGGTAAATTGGCCGGTGTTTCCAAAATTACGGTAACAAATGTAAAAAAAAATGTCAAATCAATCTTTCTGTATCACTCAAGCCCGGATCCGGAGAAAAATCAGGTGCTCCAAATAAAATGTTGGATCAGAAAATTGTAAGAGTCATTTCGAAACATCCCTCGATGTCTGTGCGAGATTTGGCCAGAAAAACCAAAACAACCAAATCGATTGTGGAACGAGTTAAAACCAGAAATAATCTACGGACATACAAGAAGTCAAAAATCCCCAAAAGAAGTGTTGAACTATTTAATAGAGGGATCGATCGAACAAAGAAACACAACAAATGGTTGAACGAAAGAAAAGATTCTTGTTTCGTAATGAACGACGAGACCTACGTCAAAATGGATTTCTCGACACTTCCAGGTCCCCAATATTACATCAAAAAGAAAGGTAAAGAACTGGACGGAGCAATTACTACCATAGCTGTTGAAAAATTTGGCAAAAAAACATATGGTTTGGCAAGCAGTTTGCCAATGCGGCTTAAGATCACATCCATACATAATAAATGGGATTATGAAAAGGTGAATGTTCGCCGTAAAATGAACAAAAAGTTTGAATGAATACGATTATTTAAAAACTGTACAATATGTGCAATAGAACAAGTACAGAAAAATAATGATTATATATTGCCGTTTAGTTTTAATTCTTCATGTACAAATCACAAATTTCATTCGGTACACATAATATAAAGGGCTGAAACCTCATTAGGTGATCAGAACTTCGGTCTTCAAAATTAAGTCTACTCTCAAAGCAATCCCAAACTGAACCACTTAACTCAGTTTTCAGCTCAACCTCAAAAATAATATTTGTGTTAAATTTGGTTCAAATTGGTCAAGGCGTGTGGATTTGTTTAAATATCTTGCACATATAAAGGTTTTACAATGGCCAATTAGGATAAAACTTATCTATTTCATAACGGATTTTAATGAAATTTGACATCCACAATAGAAATGGGATCCTAAAAATATTTTTGGATAAACTTAATATGGCCAAGTGGGATGGAACTTGCCTATTTTCGATATAATCGATTATTATGAAATTTGGCGTGTGCGTTGGAAATGGAATCCTAAAATGGTTTTTGGAAGAAATTCTGGAATATGGCCAAGTATGATTGAACTTCTGATTATAATGAAATTCGACATGTGTGTTGGAAATGGAATCCTAAAATGATTTTTGGATGAAATTCTCGAATATGGCCAATTAGGATAGAACTTGGCTATTTATTAATCGATTATGATGAAATTCACGATTTGCGATGGAAAGATGATTCTAAAAAGATACTGCTAATCCCTCTACACTATCGTTATAGTAGTTTTAGTTTTTCAACGCGTGTTTGCCACACACTTCATTTTTATAAGCATGGCCAAACGTACAGGCATGCTAGTAAATACTCAGGAAACATACCTCAACGTTTAAAGCGACGGATTGGCGAGAAAAGTTTCTAGGCGAATTTGAATATTATTTCGAAGATAATCTCGATCGTTAAGCAATTGAAATAGATGTTTACACTGCCTCAAAGAAACTTCAATAGCTGCAAAATTTACAGAAACCTCATCAGGCAACAATTTAAAAGCCATATTGACATACTCCTCACAACCTCATCCAAAAATAATTTTTGTGTCACATTTCCTTCTTATAGTTGGAAACGTCAAAATTCATCATAATCGGTTAAAAATAGCTAACGTTTATCCTAATTACCCATATACAAGGATTTAATCTTAAAACCCTTTAATAATGCAGTTTCCAACCCATTTGTCGAATTCCCTCCAAATCGGTTAAGGAATAGCCTAGTTCCATCATACTTGGTCATATTCCAGAACTTTGTCCGAAAGTTTTTTTAGAATCCATTTTTCATCGCGGATGTCATATTTCACTAATAAAACCGGTTAGGAAGTAGCCAAATTCCTCCTCTATTAGCTATATTCCAGACCTTCTTCCAAAAATCATTTTAGAATCCCATTTCCACCGCACACGTCGAATTTCATAATAAACGGTTTAGAAATGGGAAAGATCCATCATACTTTTGGCCATAATCCAGAATTTCATCCAAAAATCATTTTAGAATCCCATTTCCATTGGAAATACTGAATTATACTGAAAATAAAAATGAAGTGAAAAATGTGTAGAGATAAAATAGAGACATCTGTATTCGAATGCGCAAACTCCCATTTCGCTAGCTAAACTGCGAACCGCAAAGTGAAATTCAGCAGTGAAATTTTCATTTTCGTTTTCGCTTGTCTTAATTTTATATGAAAAATTGCATTTCACTTCAGCAGTGTACCGGCTTTAACTAATCGCCCGCGATCATGGATTTAATACGTCATTCAGAACTTCCAAAAAACTAAATACCTAGAGGCTGCTGGGGTTGGTCGGAACCGAAATCTGAACGAACGTCAAATACGTCTAATAGTGGGAAATAAAACAGAATCGAAAGCTTCGTGCTCCAACGATTACTGCCAAAGCTTACCAACGCGAAAAAGTGGCAATAAAACCCCAGACAAGACGCAATATTTTGCTTAAACAAAAGTATCGTGGATGTGCGGCATCCAAGAAATGTATTTGTCGACAAAAAATATTAAAAAGCCCTTGGAATATGCATTGAAATACCCGAAATGATCCGAAAATGTTATTTCCTCGGACGAAAGTAAAATTAACGTTTTTGGTTCAGATGGGCGAGTTATGGTGTGGCGGAAACCCAACACGGTTTAGGGAGCTTTTAGCTGAAGAGGTGTAAGACATTTGATCTTCATTGAAACCATAATGGACCGGTTTGATTATTTGGATATTTTGAAGGATAATTTGTTAACCAGTGCTGAGAAAATGGGACATATAGGCAAGATTTTAACTTCGTACATTTAAACATGAATTACGCTGATCATGCAAACCAAATACATTGCACTAATCATGGCTCGTTACAACTACAACAACTATCGTTGCAATAATTGTCAACTAAGTGTCTTTAAGTAAAATTGTTATTTATGGATATAGAATCCAATTTCTGATTTATACAAATTGTTTCACATAAGTTTTGCTATTTCGGCAAATAATTTTTGTATATAAACACTTACATTTTGGGTAATAAAAAGAGTTATAATTGAGCAGTCAAACGTTTTGATTCATTCTCAGCTAAAGTTCCCCTACACTGGCAAGTTCTTTAGCTGCATTAATAGCCGCATTTCTTGACGCATTAGTAAAATTAAATTTTTGTTGTTGTTTTCAATGTAAACTTTGATCTGATCCGGATCACTAATACGTCAAGAAATGCGGCTATTATTGTAATTTATCGCTTGTCCAAATTTACGACTTGATACTAAAGTGAAAATTAACAATGACAATGACCCGAAGAATTCCTCAAAGCTGATCAAGAAATGGTTATTGTACAATGCAAAGTTGACACTCCCTCATCCTCCCCAGTCATCAGATTTCAACCCCATTGATAATATAAGGCATTATTTAGAGCCAATTTTTTGAAGAAGGTTGCAAAGTGTCATTGCATGAATAGGTTACAACACCAAATATTAGACCTAATTTGTTTTACCAAATTCCCTCAACTTCTTTGCGTGTATACGGATAATTATTTGACATCGTTTTAGGATGTTTATTATAGTAAATTATATCAAACGTAAAAGTAAATTCATTTCATGACATTATTATTTTTAGGTTCTTAAATGTAATTTGAGTTTTAAAAAAATTAAAACTGAATTTTTTGTTTGATTTGTAATTGTTTTTTTTTATCAATGTTTCTTTAACCGAGTGGTGCACGGACAATTTTTTAATGCAGTGTTAAGAAGGAATTTGGCCATCATTTATTATCCGATTTTGATGAAATTCAGCATGTACGATGGAAATGGGATTGGATGAAAATGAAATGAAAAACCTGAATGCGTCGAGTAGAGGTCGCAAAAGAGATGATTGCCAATGTAGCTGATGACTCTACATTTATCAAACGAATTATTACTGGTGACGATACGTGGGTTTATGAATATGACGTGGAAACTGCCCAACAATCTAGCAAATGGCGCGTCAAAAATGAGCCAAAACCAAAAAAAACACGTCAAAGTTGGTCGAAAATCAAGGTAATGCTCATTGTTTTCTTCGATTACCGTGGTGTGGTTCACCAAGAATTCGTTCCAGAGGGTCAAACGGTCAATAAAGCGTATACTATTTGGCCGTTTTGAGGCATCTACGTGAAGCAATTCGTCGTCGGCCGGATTTGTGGGCAAACAATTCATTGATTTTTCACCATGATAATGTACCGTCTCATTCCAGAGATTTCCATCTGATTGTGACTGAATTTTTGGCCAAACACGAAACAAAAGTCATCGCTCAGCCAAGTTGCTCATTTCTTAACCGATTATGATTTAGGCGAAATTTGACATGTGCGATGGAAATGGGATTCTGAAATGATTTTTAAGAGAAGTTCTGGAACATGACGAATTAGGAAAGAACTCGGTTAGTTCTCAACCGATATTAGTAAAATTCGACATGTGCGATAAAAATATGATTCTCAAGTGATTGTTGTATGAAGTTCAGAAATATGGCCAAGTGGGATGGAACTTGCCTGTATATTTAGAAGAGGTTCTGGAATATAGTCTATTAGGGGAGAAACTTGGCCATTTCTTATCCGATTTTGATGAAATTCAACATGTACGATGGAAAGGGGATTCTAAAATTATATTTAGAACAAGCTCTGGAATATGGCCAATTAGGAAGAAACTCGGTTAGTTCTCAAACGATTATGGTGAAATTCGACATTTGCGATATAGTATATTTTATATTTTGGGAAAAACATACATTATTTTTTTTAATAATTAAATAAAATGTGATTTTATATAATACGCTCGTTGCAATTGTATTGTCGTTGAAATTAATCAGTGACACCGTCTACCGTTTATACAAAATTTGAAGTGATCCAGGTTCAATTTCAATTTGATGAAAACCGGCTTTTGAATCCAAAATTGATAAAAATTTAGTCCTGTCTAGCGAACGAATCGGAGATAACTTTTTTTATTAATTTTCCTGAATTGCACAACCAATCTCCAATCCTTAATAAATTGACAGTTTTTTTTTGAGTATATGCCGTTCAATTTCTTGCACATGTGCATTCTTACCTATGGCAAGTTCCATTATTTTTTACATAACTTGGTTCTGCATCATTTAATGAAATATTTTGTTTGTAAAACGTGTTTGTTGTTCATTTTTGTTAAATTGTAATAATTTTTACTCCATTAGGAGCAATTGAATAAATGTTATAGCATAAATAATTTAATTTGTTTTTGATCTAACGTAGTATTTAAAAATTTTACAAATGGTGTTTCGGTAATAATTTTTTTGGATATGAAAATTCCTGGTAAATTTTCGTCAGATAATACCACATATGTATAAAGTTCATTAACTTGAAATTAAAGAAGTCGAATAACTTCACTTCTTGGTGGTATTGAATCATCGATACGATCATAATGTGGTTCTATAAGTCGAATAATTAATATTTGCTTTATGTCAAGTTCGATTGGGATTGGAAAATCAAGTTTCTGTTACCCAATCGAACGCGCAAGCCGAGTAATCATTGTATTGGTGTATGTAATGTGAATATTGGATTGAGGTTATGTTAACCGTCGATAAACCTTTAGTTTGATTTTACATTAAATTACACAGAATTTGGCATAATATTTATTGTAACAACACAATTTAGTTATTAATAACCATACAAATTTTTAAAAATTCCCGAGTGATAACAAATCACGATTTTTTTGGCATCTTGAATTTGAGCATGTGAAAAAAAAACAATTTACCAAAATGGTTTAAATCGATAAATAATTTGATTTGAACGATTGACTGGTGCTTCATGTGAAGTTCCTAAATTTTGATTCCGCTTCTAATGTAAATTGAATTGCATCATCTAATGATTTGGGCTTTTTATAGATTAGAGCTTGACGTATTATATTTCAGTTCGTTTCCACTAGTGTGAATGCTGATTCTTTGACTTGAGTGTTTTAAATTCCCCTTCTCTATCTTACATTTTAAGCTTTCTAAAATCTGTACATAAGTCCTCCAGGTTTGAAGCGAAATCCGATAAACTTTTTTGTTGGTTCAATTTTATAAACATCCATTTTGTATATGCTTTGAACGTGTTTTAATTCGTTAAACGTATTTGGCTTTGCCATTAAAATGATTGATTTTACGTTTTGAATCTAAATTTTAAAAATTGTTTGCGCTGCCAAATTGATCTCATATGTTAAAGCAAATATAAAATTGGCATCACTTTAATTCAAGAAGTCTTTTCTGACATTTGCAAATGATTTGCTTGGCACCAGATAGTTTTTCAATGTACATTTTATTATAAAAAAAATTGTCAAATAAAAATAATTTAAACAACCTAGAATCGATAAAAATGTACGTCATACTGTAAATGGACGCTATACAAAACATTAAACGTTCAGATGATGCGTCAGAAGTCTAAACAATTTTTGAAAATCTAAGTGCAACTCTGCCACACAGCAGAAATATACACAAATTAACAAAAAGGGACGCATTAATTTAAGGAGTTTATAAGATCGCTCAGTTTTTGTTTAAATGAAAATTTACACTTCTAGTGGATAACAAAGCTTAAATACAAATTATATCATCTCATAAAGGACTGCCGATATCTTCTCAGAAAAGCGAATTCAACATTATAAGCTATTTCTCAAAATTATCAGAAAGTCTTGTTGGCCAATCTCCTCTAGAAACGCTTACTCCAAAGGAAAAAAGAGACAATGCTTTTTTTTATTTTTTATTTTATAGCAAAACAATAATAGCAAAAAACAGGTTGGCTTTGTCTCTTATATGTGGCATCGGGTTATTTTACTCTTTTAGTTTTTTTTTACTGTCAGTCAATTTTCCTCATGGAATACAGGCTTAAACTTTGTCATTTAGTATATTGGCAAATAAACAATATAGGACAGAAGACTTACTTGGCTATTTTGCCGAAGCCACTAAACTATTTTAAGGCAAACATTTTTCTGGAACTAAGTTATGTCATCTTAATAATACAAATTTACTATATTTAAACAGATATCAACAAAATTCCATATTATAATGTAAACAGGCGATACATCTAATATTTATTTATAAAACTTAACCTCAAAAAACACCTAAAAAAAAGAAAAATGTATAGTGGTTCTAATTATTTACCTTTATTGTTACATCCTGTTGATACACCACCAACGCTCCCATTGACTATTGATCGATTCCCGCTACTATTACTACTCATCCGTACACGATTTTGGTGCTGTTGATTTTGTTGATGCTGATTTATATGGAGTTTTGTCATCATCTCTTGTGAGCTGGAATAGAAAAGTGAAAATCTATGTATATAACAAATCTTAGAGAGTGACCGAGAAAGAGAGCGAGATTGTAATTTATAAAAAAAATACACAAATTAAAAATTAATTCTTATTAAAATAAACAAACCATACACACCAAAAAAAAAAAACTAAAGTATTCTAATTATAATTTGATCAAAAGGGTTTTCTTCTTCTACCTCTTCTCCAAACAATATGATCTTGATATAATATAACGGAAAAAAATGTTCATCATTTATCTTGATTTGATCATCATATTGATTATAATCATAATAATAATACGCATACTATTATAATAATTAAAGAATGGATATAAGAATAAGATTAACGCAGAAGGAGCAAAAAGAAGAAAGTTAAATGTGTGATGTGAGAACTGATACAGAAGCATATCGCTTCGAGAAGAAAATAAAATAAACAAAACTATTTTGTTTTTCGTCTTGAAACAGATGTTACTACTCTCGAGATGGAATCAATTTTTTTTTCTTTTTCTTCTTGTATTTGAAATTATAGAAATTTTTTTATATACTAAAATACACTTACATAATTTTTGTTTGTTTTAATTTAGAATTGGTGTTTTTATTGTTGTGTTGTTATTTTTAATTTACCAATAAGCGATCCCCTTAAATAATCGCGCGCGAGTTATAAAATTCTAAAGTATTTTGATATACATACATACGTAGTGGTTTTTATTAATTATTTTGATTTTATACGATTCCATACGCAAGTAAATTTTCAATTAATTTGACTAATTACTGGGAATACGATGGAAAGGAGTAGGACCGTTTGGCGTTTTCGGAATTTCTTTAATTTTTCTTAAAAACTCAAATTTTCAAAGTGGTCGTTCTCAAAAACTAGTTAACCAAATTTTATGGTTGATGGCTCATATGAAAGGGAATAGGCTATTCATTTATTTTATATAATGGTATCATTTTTATATTTTATTAAATTTGTATACAAGAAAAAGTGTGTTTTTCAGAAAAATGTCATATTTGGTGACCTTTAATATAAGGGGTCACCAATTTTTATATTTTTTTCTAAACCCCAATGTACCTTAAAATCACATAACAAAATAAAAAATGGGTTATATTCCGTTTATGCAAAGCGATTGAGAGTTAAGTTTTTGAGCTTATCTGGATCTTAATAGTTTAAACAAAAAAATCAAGAAAATCATTCAAATTTTTCACTTCATAAAATTTTCTTTATGTTTTTCATTCTTGAATTGTTGATGAATTTTAAATAATTTGGTGTTCGGGATTGACATGATACCGAAGGCCATCAGTTTTATAATAAGAATTTATCATTGATTGCATTATTATTTACAAAAGACGTTAGTCGAAAAATTTTAAACAAAATTCTATTAACAATAAAATTTTCCGGAGCAAATTTGAGTGGATTTTCTTGAGTTTTTTGTTTAAAATATTCAGATCCAAATTTATTCAAAAAATCATATTTTATAAACGAAATATAGGCCATTTAATTCTTTTATTGTCTGATTTAAAGGTAAATAAGCTTTCAGAAAAAATATAAAAATTGGTGACCCCTTGTGTCAAAGGTTACCAAACATGGCATTTTTCGGAAAAAACACTCCTCTTAAACAAAACTATACTTTACGGGTGAATTTTCTTTATATAACTACTATTTATTGTTTGTACTGTTTTGCGTATCACACACACTTTCATTTTCTTTTCTTTAGTAATACTTAGTTTTAAACAAAAATTGTCGAATTTTGTAAAATTGTTTGCAAACATAATTATTACATTTGAATTTCATAATGTTCTAATCTTTAAGAACTAAATTATGAATTAATTACTTTCCGTTGTTGTTGGCGATGTGTTGGTCCAAAGTCGGGTTATCTCATGTGATCTTAAATTTTTGTATGCTAATTTTCAACACGTATAGTTTTTGTTGTGCCTCGCGATAAACATGGCAGCAAAGATCCTCCCACTTTCCACTGATTGGTTTCCCGAATAGAACGTGTTGGCCGCACATGGATGCACATAATAATGCAGCTTTTAAAGTATTTGTTGTATTAGTTGTGTGCTTAAAAACCTACCCTTCAATTCATTTTGGTGGTTTGCTCTTTTATCCGTTCAATACAATTCTCGATCCCACTAAAAAAATTAAATTCTAGTCGGAACTATAATTCGCGAGCGCAACATGGTTCGAATAATTCAAGACAAAATTCACCAAATTTTCGAAGGTCAAATTACCCAAATTCTGGTGATCCGTCCGCTTCAAGTGACGTGTTATTATCATCAACGTTTCGGAAATAATGCAAAAATATGTAAAACTGGCTGTCAATTTTTATCTAGAACTAACTATTCCGGTGCGCTTACCTCCAACGTGGGTTCCACGGTTTCTAGGATCGACAAATCAGTGACGAACACAGGAGTTTTCAACTTTATTTCAAAATTTCCTACAGTAATTTACGGTGACATCAACCTCGACATTACAAAGCATAATGTAACTCACAAACTAAAGACGAACGGACTACCGGATTGCATGCAAATCCCGACGACTGGCACCGGACAAATTCATCATCGCAAAGACAGAATTCGAAAACATGATGAAACTCGGGATTTGCAGAGCTAGCAGGAATGCATGGACCAGTCCATTACATTTAGTGTTAAAAAAGAATGGAGAGTGGAGACCGTGATTGTTGAGATTTCCGAGCACTTACGATAAACCTTGTTCAGGCCTATCACCAAAATCCCATTGAACCGACGGACATTCCAAGAACAGCAATTTCGACGCCTTTAGGACTTTTTGAAGGGATCGGTACGTAATCCCTCATTTCATAATCTCAGCTACAAAATCTCCTATTTTTTTAAAAACCTTCTGATTACAAAGTCTCCTAACTACAAAAGCTCCTTACACCTCCTTTTGAATATTTGTGTTTTGGGATGGCAGCGACATATGTGAACACGCACATACAGTATTTTTCCTGTCACACTTACACACACATACACACACAAACCCCCAATACAAGACCGTTGGTCGCACCGGTTAATACCAGTTTTAACTATGGGGATGGACCGTAGTCACGGGAAAGTTGACTTTTATCTCATCCGGTTCCTTACAGGCCACGGATGCTTTCGAGCTTATTTGTTCAGATTTAAAAGTGAAAACAAGAAAAACAAGTGAAGACGTTGAGCACGTATTTTTTCATTGTCCCAGATTCGACGATCCGAGGCAAGAAATGTTTGAAAAGCTGCGAGTGCAAGTAACCCCGGATAATTGTGTTAAGCTCATGCTGGGAGTCGGAAGGTAATTGGAGCGCGGTTCCAGACTTCGCCACCACTGTAATGAAGCGCCTACCGGTACTCAAGTCGAACTGTAGAAACATACATATAGGAGTAATAACGTAAGCTAAATCCCCCTACTGAAGAAGAACTTGACGGTGGTACCAGGAGGACAAGGGATACTGTGGCGAGGGTCTGGGGTATATTAGTGGGTAGTCGAATTGAGGAGTTCCACACTCCCTGGTTGCTCATCCAGGGGTTCGTAAATGAATTTTTCCCCCAGATCCTTAAAAAAACATACACTCAACACACACACACACACACACACACACACACACACACACACACACACACACACACACACACACACACACACACACACACACACACACACACACACACACACACACTCACACTCACACACACACACACACACACACACACACACACACACACACACACACACACACACACACACACACACACACACACACACACACACACACACACACACACATACACACACACACACAATCACTTTTCTCCTAATTACAAAATCTCGCATAAAATTTTCCCCGTAAATATATGAAATTGCGCGATTTCATATATTTACAGGGAAAATTTTATGCGAGATTTTGTAATTAGGAGATTTTGTAGTAGAGATTTTGTAAAAGAGATTTTATAATGAGAGATTTCGTACCCAACCCATTTTTGAATTTTGTAGAATGACTTTCGGTCTTCGCAATGCAGCACAGTCGTTCCAACGCCTTATGCACTCAGTCCTACGAGGATTTGACTTCTGTTTTGTGTATTTGGATGACGTGCTCATTGCCTCAAAAAATTACGATGGATATATTGGACACAACAAAATTATCTTCACGAAATTAGAGGAACACGGCCTTGTAGTAAACGTGGACAAATGCAACTGTGCAAAACACGAATTATCTTTTTTCGCCACATGATAACTGGGCAAGGTATCTTACCATCGCATGAACGAGTTCAAGTTCCCAAAAATTTCGAGCGGCCACAGACACACATGACTACCGTAAAACAACTTAAACGCTTTTTAGGGATAATTAACTTTTATCGTCACTTCATTCCTGGTGCTGCTGCCGACCAGGCATTACTGAAAGACTATTTAAAAGGTTACACAAAGAACAGTCGCGTTCCAGAAGCATTCGATAACTGTAAAAATAAACTTACGGACGCTGATCCACTGATCTCCTCTTCAGTTTAGACACTTAGATTTCATTAGTCATTAGTCAATTCACAACCGATATCCAGCACATTCTCTGGCATGGATAATGTCGTAGCAGATACCCTCTCATGTATTAATAAAATTACTGTTCCTAGAAGTATTGATTATGCGGTCATCGCAGATGCTCAAATGAAACACGAAGAACTTCAAGAAATCTTAAGGAGTAATACTATTCTCAAATTCGAGAAATTCCCGGTTGCTTTCAATCCAAAAACCTTAATTCATTGCGATATTACAACTACTACACTTAGGCCATTCATTCCGTTAAAATTTCAAAAACAAGTTTTTCATGCATTTCATAATCTTTCTCATCCTGGCGTCAAAGCGTTCATTAAACTTTTGACTCAGAATGTCATTTGGCGATCTATTAAGAGAGACGTCCGCAAAATGGCTCAAAACTGTGTAGCTTGCCAAAACGCTAAAGTCGCTCGACACACTAAATCTCCACTTAGTACATATATATTAAATTTTCAACGCTTTTCGATTACTCACCTCGATTTCATTCATCCGTTACCGGTTTCTGATAATCAGTAGTATTGCGTCACATTGATATATACTGCTACCGTCGCTTTCGCGATCTACTCTCATTGGATAGCTCGCTTGAGTGTGCCAAAGTCCATTGTGACAGACCAAGGCACGCAATTCGAATCACAACTTTTCCACGAACTGGTAAATTTACTGGGGTTTGAGCGAAGGAGAACAACTAGTTACAATCCAAAATGTAACGGCATGATCGAGCGATAGCACCATGTCATTAAGTTTGCTATTATGTGCTACGACCGAACAGATTGAACTATAGTGTTCTTCCTTCAATCTTACTGGGACTATACGAACAACGTATAGCGACGAACTGAAAGCTACGCCTGCTGAACTCGTATTCGGACAATCGACGCGAGTTCTAAGAGGTTTTTTGGATACTACGAACGACCAAATTTTACAGTCGGACTTTGTAACGAATATCAAACGACACTTCAAGGCAAAATTTTTATTAGTAGAGATCAGCATACGTGCTTGCACGATGCTTTGCAGATCACTGCAACCACCATGTACGTTTTTGGTTATCGATCGTATACCAAAATTTTACACTTTAGAATTGAACGGAAGACACGTCAAAATTTTCATCGACCGGCTTAAACCATGTTTTACGGACAATCAAGACACACAGACTACACAACCTTGACCACCTTTACCGACTCACGAACCAGAACTTCCCATTTCAGCTAAAGTACCTAAATTACCTCAACAAAAAGAAATAACAATAATCTCTACACGACGATAAAATTCAACGAACATTTTTCCAGACAGAAAACAAAAAGTAAATTGCCATTGTGGCACCCGTTAGAGCAACAAAAACGAGGGACTAATTAATACCAGGATGGAGTAACATCAGAAATTAGTCCGGTTAACAATAAAATCAATTACCAGTTATAAAATTTAAATGTTAATAAAGTTACCGAAAACTTAACCCCTTGTGACTATACTTATTTCGTGAATAAAGTTCGCCATCCAGTTACAGCGAGACGATATACCCAGCGCCACAAGGGCGACAAAAACATATAATTATTAGGGGTACAACTGTACAAAGAACACGCTAAAAGTTTAATATGCAATATTTACTTTGACTGTTTCGTACAGATTTGAAGATAATAACCTTAACTTTAATTAATTAATTAAGTTAGCGTTGAACATTTGGTCATCCGATATGTCAATATTTCACAACGAATTACACAATCTCTTAGCGCTTAACTTTTTTAACTCTAAGTCTTCATATCGTTTTAAATCAATATTTAGGTAATTAAATTATTAATTTCAGTTTTAAATAATTTAAGACATTAAAATTTTGAAAGCATACTTTGATTTTCAAAATTAAAATGTTCCTTTTGCACACACTTCAGTAAAATCTGGGAAAGAGAAAGTTTGGTTGCATTTTTCACTCAATGAATTTAGTTCAAAAAAAAAAATAAAATGTTTAACTGAACTTGCTCACAGCTATTACCTAAAAAAGTGATCAATTTATGAAATATTTTTCATAATCAATGGCCTTTATATTAACTCATTTCGACTTAATTAAAATGAACTGAATTTCCGCATTTCTCCCAAAAGGATGTAATTGTAAATGTAACATGACTAAGTACCTTCCTCTGTACTCTATATAGTTATATTACAGCTATTGTATACCAATATTTTGATAACGAACAATTATAAACTATCCACAACCATTTATTTACTATAATTAAACACTCGTTTTAATAAAATTGAAATTTTAATTAGATGTCTTACAAATTAAAAGAATAATAAATATTTTGCGTATGGTTTTCTTCTTATTCGAATTGTAAACGAAACATGTTAAAAATGAAATTATTCAAGTAAATTTTTATGCAACTGAAAATTTAAGACTTTAAGTAAGGCGGTGACACATATTGGTAAATTTAAATACCGAATACAACGCGTAGTAAAGCGTAATTATTCTTATACATAAATTATGATATCATATACTGAAAAAAAAATCGAATAATCTCCGGATTATTCACAAAAAACAATTCTGATTATAAAGTAAGTTAAATAAATAAACATAATTAGTAATCGTGCTCAGCATTAAAAATTTAATTCATTAAAGTTTTAAGTAATAAAATAATATTATTCGTGTATATAATATAAACAATTAAAATAAATTGTTTTTATTTATGGAACATTAAAAATGAGATGAAAAATCGGTCAATCGTAGTTTATATGTGTAACTGTGTGTGATTAGTTTTCTCGGAAAATCATACTCGCGCTTGTATTGCGCGGTTAAACTCAAGACTTTTTAGCGCTGGTTAATGCATTAATTTGTATAAATCTTTCTGGCCAATCAGATTAAGACAGTTGATTTAAATATACTTAAATTATAATTTATTAATTTAAGAATAATTGAAACGAGAAAACCATTCGTCTTTAAATTTTATTACTTTTTAAGAGAAATAATAACAACTGTAAAATAAATTTTGTTTTTCTTAAAGTAATAAAATTTTTAGTCTTCCCATAAATTATAACTGTTGGGTTTTTCTTAAGTATTTTTTAAATGGGTATTATAAATATTTATGGTATGTAGTTAAATTTTTTAGGTTTCTTGTTTCTAAGAAAAAACAAAAAAAAAAATTAACCTTAATTTTAAAAAAGCTTCAGTTCTAAACCAAACGCTTAACGCTTAGATCGAAGAGGGATCAGAAATGTTTTGCCCATAAGGTTTTACCAAAACTGAATTAAAAACTAAAAATATCGCAAATCGGTTTTTCCTAAGTGATTTTCGCACTCAGTTCAACAATTAAAAAGCTAAGCTTAACATATTTCAATTTAACAGAGATAGCGTGCACAATCATCACAAGAAAACTGTAAAGCATTCAAACTAGCTTAAACAACGATCGAATCTCTGAATTTTGTTTAACACAAAATAAACAATTAAATAAATAAATAAATATACATAGTTAATAATAATGGTGGTCTAACCAGTAAAAAAATGTATCTTCATTTATGATTTGACGGTGATGTTGCAGAAATGGCGACTAAATTCTTTCGTCTGATTAAATGTGCGGATGCAAACAACTGTATAGGTATACATAGGCGCATTTTGTTTGGCGAACAAAACAAACAAGTAGAAAAAAATAGTAATTATAGACATACGATCTATTCTTGCTGTGTTGCTACACATAAAAATATTCACTAAGAAAAATGCGGATTAAGCAAACGGCGATCTTTTTTAGTAAGTAATAAGATATAGATTTTTTTGGTTTATATAGAACATGGGAAAATATAACAAAAATTGGAAAACGAGAATGTGAAATAAAGTAATTTTAAAAAGAAATACAAAAAATATCTAAAGCTGTTGGTGGAGATAAATTCAGTGATTTTGGAGCAAAAATTGGGTATGTAAGGTGTTCGAAAATTACTGAGAGAGTGAGAGGATCACTCTATTTTGGACCAGGGGGGACCCTAGGTGAGACTAGATCACTCGAGGTTAGACCATAAGTCATTCTAGTTATAGACTTTCAAATTTTTCTTATTAAATATAAATAAACAGTATATTAAAAAAAAAGGGTCTTATATTGTCATTTGCTGGCTTTTCCTGATAAACGCGAGTAAGGGTAGTATATTATGGGTAGCAACTAACAAAAAGAGGCACAATCAGTAGTAGGCCAGTCGACAGCCTCATTAGACGCAGGCGAATTTACAGCTATATCGCGTCATCACCCTTTCTTAGGGCATGCAATTCCAGAATTCAGATTTACCGGCGCACACTTTGGTTTCGATTATTCCGGAATTAATTAATTTCTATTTTTCACACTAATTTAAGTAATTTCAACATAATTGTATCTAATTAGTTATAGTCCGTCTTGTAGATAAACTTCTTTAAATTCACTATTCAAGGGACCCAGAAATGTTGGTTAATCTATGGAGGTGGTTAGTTTAAAGAATAAAATTCTAATAATTTGAAAATTCAAAGTCAGGCTAAAAAGAAAACTTTTCTTCAATTGTAACACAAAAAAGTATGTATACATAATATTTCAGAGACTGATAAGGATCAAAATAGAGAAATGGCTACTTTTGGAATTTTTAGAGTATTTCTCATTTACGTTCACCATATGACATGACACTTAATAAACGGATTACGAAACAATAAATGCTCTTCCCTGGTAATTACCATAAGCATTTACATATTTAATTTTATCCGCCTCGAAAATACACCTGGCAAACACGTACATGTATCCTGGTTTCGAACTCAAACAAATAAATTCAGAAACTTTCTCGTCATCCAATTCCAGTTATAAATTTAATGAGAGAAATTCAAGCTCGGACGGCGATGATTTAATTGATGAATTCAATAATCTTGTCCCTTGGTCCAGAATGCTCTTTGCGGGAACGTTGTTTTAATTTGATCAGTTGTTCCTTTTATTGATTTATCGCTAAGAAAATTATTGATTAGCCTTTTTAATTAAATTTATGACAGTAAAATGTTCAAAATTGAAAAAAATATTTAATTTTGTTAGTTTATTTTAATGTTTCTACTATGACAAATTTACTCGTTTTCCGAATTAGTATATAGGATTTACAGAATTTAAAGAATTTATTGAAATTAAAAATTATAAAAATTAAAGAATTTTTAAAAATACTAAAATTTGTAGTGTTTATTGGATTTATTGAATTTTTAAAATAAGTCAAATTTGAAGCCATTGAATCTATAAAATTTAAAGAATTTATAAAATTTATAGAATTTGCGGAGTATATTTAATTTATAGAATTGATGGAATTTATAAAATTTTTAATATTTATAGAATTTATAAACATATTAAAATTTGTAATATTTCCAGACTCTGTAGCACTTATAAAATTTATAGAATTTATTGGACTTATAAAAACTAAAGAATTCATGAGATTTGTGAAATTTAAAGAACTTACTGAATTTTAAAATTGTATCCATTAAATCTATAAAATGTTTCATATAACTTATTAAATTTATAAAATTTATAAAAATTATTGAATTTATAGATGATTAAAGTTCATTGGATTTAATTTTTGAATTTATAATAATTGAACAATTCAAAGAATTTATAAAAATAATAGATTTTTTGGAATACATAAGTAAAATTTAAGGTTGTATAATTTATACAACTGACAGACTTGAAATAATTTATAGAATCCATAGAATCTATAAAATGTATAGAATTTGTGGAGTTTATATAATTTATAGAATTAATTTAATTCGTAAAATTCATTAAATTTATGGAATTTATAGAGTTTATAAACATATTAGAAATTATAATATTTATAGACCTTGTAGAATTTACAAAATTTATAAAAACTAAAGAATTTATGAGATTTGTAGAATTTAAAACATTTACCGAATTATTAAATTTTATTCATATAGAAATTATTAAATTTATAAAATTTATAGAAATTAATGAATTTATAGAATTGTTAAAGTTTATAGGATTTATCGACTTTTTTGTATTTATTGTATAAAACAAGTAAAATTTGAGTTTATAGAATTTATAAATATAGACACACTTGAAACAATTAAAAGAACACAATGAAACTGCAAAATGTGCAGAATTTATATTATTCATAAAATTAATACAATTTATAAATTGTATAGCATTTACAAAATTCTTAAAATTTAAAATTTTATAGAATTTGAAGACATATTAATACTTATCAAATTTACAGTATCTACAGGATTTATAGAATTTACAGAATTTAAGAAACTAATTGGATTTTTAGACTTTACAGAATTTGTAGAACTTACTGAATTTTATAGGATTGATATAATTTATAGCGTTTAAACATTTTTTAAATTTAAAGAATTTTTATAATTACTATACAAATTCTAAAAACTTTATAAATTGTATAAATTTTTTAATTTTTAAAATTCCTAATCGTACCTGCGATTTAGTATCGTTCATACCTATGAGCATTAATTATAAACATATTTAATATTTTAAACGAAATAAAAAAAATTTGTTGTTTTTTGTAAAATTTTGATTTTGAAAACAGCGAACGAATGATGACGTTTCGAGTTGTGGGTGACATAAGAATTTATGTAAATTGTGAAATTCATGTCCGGCTCACATTGAACAGACAATATTGTGCGTATTTTTATATTTCGGAGCGTTTTTCGAATAGTTTTGAGCATTTCATTGTGAGTTAAATTAATAATTTAGATAAATAATTCAATCGAATTGAATTTGCTGATTTTTTTCCCTTCAAATTTCCCTCAGCGAATTGGTGATCACCGTCAATATTAACATTTCCATCCGTGTGTGAACAGCCGGTTCAATTGGATTGGATACATTGTGAGATTCGGATTGCTGATTGACATCTAATAAATTCGAACGCATTTTTCACGTCGGTCCCGTACAATTATGCCTCCAAAGCGACAAGCAATTGACCGATCTACACCTCAAGCACGGAAGAAAAAAGCATTACGAGCCTCAGAATCAGACGAGCAACGAGCATTAAGGCTGGAAAATCTTCGAGTACATGCCGCTGAGACCCGTTCGTCTGAATCATCTGAACAACGAGAAGTGAGGTTAGAAACTGATCGAATACGTACTACTCAGGCCCGTTCGTCTGAGACAACTGAACAACGGGAAAGAAGGCTGCAAAATGTTCCAATAAGCACCGCTCGATCAAGACGAACACTGTACGCTGATTTAAATCTTGGTGCATTCCATTATGACAGTAATAATGATTACAATCTTCATCCAAGTGTCGTCATTGGAAAAATGGATAAAATTTGTACGTATTGTAGCGCTCTCAAATTTAAGAACGAACCCCCAGGAATGTGCTGCGCCAATGGAAAGTTAAACTGCCAGAATTACATCCACCACCCGAACCACTATCAACGTTGCTATCAATACCGTACGTTCTTACATTGAAAATTGGCGTACCCATCATTCTTCTTCGAAATATAAATCCACCACGACTTTGCAACGGAACCAGACTCTCAGTCAAGAAAATGATGAACAATGTTATCGAGGCAACAATTTTAACTGGAAAATTCAAAGGTGAAGACGTACTGTTGCCACGTATCCCAATGATTCCGACAGATATGCCATTCGAATTCAAACGTTTGCAGTTCCCGGTGCGACTCGCTTTCGCAATAACTATACTTTACTACCTACTACTTTACTACCACTCCCCTCCATCTCCAGTTGTAACTACAAGATCTAAAAAGCTTTAATTTAAATTTAATTACTTATTTGTGCCTCCACTATTCTTCCAATACCGGAGGGGCGAGATTTCGTTCCATCGTTTCCAAGCGGTTACCTAAATTTGTACTAACCGTAGCAAATGTTGCTTGACATCGTTGTTGAAGTTGTTGCGTCTCTTCTCTCTTGTCTACTCGCTCCCCATGATATACAAAAAAATATCAAATAAAGAGAATTGGGCAATTTTAGTTTGTATACTGTTATTAAGTCATTAAAAATAATAAAGATTTTTAAATCTTTATTTTAAAGTTTCATTGTACTTTAAATTTAAGAATAAATCAATGAATTTAATGGATTTTACATTCATTTTTAAGAAAAGCACAGTTCTTTATTTTAAAAGTACCCAATCTTAACTTTGAAGTATTATAATTTTCTCAGTGTATCAACAGAGCACAAGGACAATCGTTGCACACATGGGCAGCTCTATGTGGCCTGCTCACGCGTCGGAAAACCTTCTGATTTATTCGTTTACGCACCAGATGGAAAAACAAGAAATATTGTGTATCCCACAGAACTTCAATAAATATCGAATTGAAACGAAACGCTGCAATGTCACAATTTTTTCGAAATGAACAAAATCAATAAAATGACTCAAAATGAATTGAATATTTGTATAATGTCTTTCCTTCAAATTTATTTTAGTTGGTAGCGTAGCAACGCGCGCAGGGTACAGCTAGTGTTCATATAAAAAAAAGTCGAGCTCGCACATTACCTCATTCTTCACATATGTATCTTAGTTTTTCTTTCAATTTCCGCGACGATATTAAAACAAAATATATCACAAATATGTACGAATTTTACTTATGAGGGACTAAACAAACAAAATTACGATTCTTTCTTTAAATTTGAGTGTTTGTTTTATTTTCACTAACTTATACACAACAACAACTGGCTGTATTGTTCACGTTTTATTTTAATTTATTTATTTTTTTTAAGTTAAACCCACACTTTGTTGGCTCACAGTGTATCACCATCTACTGCTTGAGCAAAAACGAAATGACCGATTGCATTTTGAAAGTGTTGCCGAGGGTGTCGAAGGACCGAATGTCGAAGGACCGAATAGGTCGAAGAGCCCAAACAGTAAAGGATCAAGTACTGATCCATGCGGCATTCCAACATTCACAGCCCGAAAATCACTAAAAGTGTCATTAACTCTGACCCTATCATATAACTAGGAAGGAAGCCACTTGTTAGAAATACGTCTAAACCCAACATCAAATAGAATAGATAATAAAAGTTCATGATCCACCATATCAAATGCCTTAGAAGCATCAATAAACAAACCAGCTCAGATCTTACTATTGTTTAGACCATTATGAATAATATCTAAAAAGTCCAACAAAGCCGATTCAGTACTCATACCTTGGCGAAACCCATGTTGAGGAACGCTTAGTGTATTACATTGATCAAGAAATATGGTAACTCTGTTTTTAACTGCTTTTTCCAGAATTTTGAGAATGGCTGGCTGGAGTGCAATGGGTCTATAGTTATCCTTATCACTATGGTCACCACTTTTAAAAATAGGAAGAATAGTAGCAAATTTAAGTCTCTTAGGTACTACTCTCCCCTGTTCAAGAGTAAAATTTAAAAAATGGGCAAGAACAGGGCTGATAAACTTAGAAATAGCTTTCAAAATGTTACTACTAATATCTTCATTATCGAAAGACTATTTCGGATCCAACGAATCAATAATATCAAAAATTGCACTATTAGAAACCGGAGTCATAAAGAATGTTTACGAACAGTAATCATGCGGAAAGTCGAGATTATACGTTGTGATTTACTAGCAATGCTAGTAAAATAACAGTTGAATTCATTGAAAATGCCTACTTCGTTAGTAACCAGAGTGCCTCTATCGAATAAAATATTTCTAATAGACGATGCTATAGCCTTTTTTGGCCTTTTTTAAATTTCATTAACAAGGCTCCAATTTTTCTTAACGTCACCTCCATTAATTGAGAAACGATTCTTGTAATACCGTACTTCCTCACTCTTAACATCAACATTAATTTGTCTGCAAATACAATCATCATTTGGATATTTTTTTTTTATTTTTTGCGCAATTGGTTCCTTTTTTTAATTTGACTGGCAAGATTATGTGAGATCTATGACTGTAAGAGCCTGAGATTTTTGGGCTAGAGACTGGTCAACAAGATTCAGAACAGACTGCTCGACGAGTTCATTTAAAGTACCATATTAACTTTTTTTTTACCACAATAAAAATTAGTGAGGCGATGAAGCTGAATTTGGTTTGAAAGCAAGCAAAAACTTTAGCTGTCCTTACTGGAACTATCTTGGAGACGCAAAATATCGTTCATTGAGTGAATACGATAGACGTCTTATTCATTTGATTTTCGTAAATAAATTTGACCTGATTTGCACCAGAGGTATATTTATATTTATTCGTTACTTTTTGCTTCTAGTAGTTTTTCGGTGCAGAAGTGACCATTATTTAGTTAGTCGGTGCATGATGTGAATTTGCTAGTTCACTGGATTTTAGTTTAACGATAAAAAGATTTTATGCAATCATACTGTTGGATTTATTTACTTGTGTTTTATTATTGTTTGTGTGAATAACCCCAATGGACACTATATCATCTGCTTGAATGGAAGTAAAAACTTTATTGATAGTATTTAAAATCATACCTCGAATGTCACCACGTTCCTTCGCCAATCCACTGATTGTAATGCTGCTTGCATTTTGCAATTGAGATGGTTTATCAATTTCGGCTTCCATGAAATTAATCTTATTATTATATACACCTAGCTGTTCTTGGAGGTTACTGACTTTTAATGTAAGAGCTTTTTTTTTAACAGAAGAGTAAGCACAGTGTTTTTAGTTCTTCCATGGCAGCAAATTTTATTTTCATTTTCTTTAGTTGTTTCATAATATCAGCTAGGCTCACATCATACTCGGAGTCAGAAGATTCATTATCAGTAGCTGACTAGCTGGATTCAACCCGATATTTCTTGCATAACCAGTTGGCGGATCGGTTTATTATACCACTTATATAGCAGATCATCAGAAATGCTGGCACACCTTACATGGTAAAGTTTCTCACAAGGCCCTCCACATTTAATTCCCGAAAAACGCTCCTTGGTAATATTGTTGGAGCTACTACAGCATGAAGTAGACATTATTTTCATATGTATATGTAACACATATGCTTCACATATATGTTATATAAAATAACGGCTACTCGAGGTCACAATGAATAATATATATTTTTTCAAATACTGTTATTACTGTCTGCTAATAATTTTAAAGTACAGTTAATACTGTTAAAATCACAAGTTTTATATCAATTATCTCGATTGTCTCGAATAAAAGCTTAAAACAATTAGTTAATCCAATATACCGCAAATCAGTTTTGTTTTGGAGCACACCGATCTCCCGCTTAAATATGCTTGTAGATATCCGGTAACACGCTAAAGTTGAAACTATCTTAATTACGTTTATGGTAATTTTCGCAAAAATACCATATTCTTCATATATCAGCGTCTCTTGATGTAACTTTCTTATTACACCGGTTGATACGATGAGATAAAATCAATTCAGCTCCACGAGTTTAATTGTCACCAAGGAAATACCGACAAAAACCAAGCAAAACGAAAATAATACTGTCAGTATCAATAATAACGTTAAGGAATTTTTAACACTAGAATCTCTTTACGTACCTTGTAGCTTGGTGCATATGTTAGCACCAAGTTATACAAGTTAAATCAGCACACACAAATAATCTGATGAAAAATGTTCCAATATAACCCCACCCGCACCAACAAATTTAGAAAACACTGCACTTAAAAGCGAACTGCACAGCCAAATAACCGTTTATTGTTATGATGATTGTAATCATAGACTTGTTGACCAAAAAAAATTATCATGCGATAAACCACCGCAACATAATTTATGAATGGGAAGACAAACATTTTGGGTTTATCTGTTATTTATATCATAATTTTATGAAAATTGTTTACTTGCACTGGCAATTCGCGCTTATAATTAATATATTATTAATATATTAATATATGATATTATTATTAATATATTATTATAATTTTATACGGACGTTGCTCTCCATTTAAATAAACTACTCTTTTGAAATGGTAATTAAACCAGTTCGATCTGTAGGGGTCGTAGGAATAGTCAGCCCAAAGTATCTGAATTTTAAGGTAATCTTTTTTTGATTTTGGCATTCGGCCCTTTGACACTTTCGGCCCTTCGAGACATTCGGCCCTTCGACATTCGGCCCTTCGGCATTCGGCCCTGTGAAATTCGGCCCTTTCTACCCATTCCTTATTTTCTTCTTGCTGTGACAGGGGGAAGAAACAATAACAGAACGAAATGATAATCATCACCATCTATCACATTACAATACAAGTAAATTATTAAATTATACCAAATAATTAATACGTTCACCGGCGGTGTCATTTATGGTAACCAGAAAAAAAAATAAAAATAAACGTTTATGAATCCGAATGTTGCACCATAAGACCTCATTAACAATGCAACATAAGGAACATAAAAATTTAACCATGAGTGCTATCGTAGGCTAACAAAAACATCTCAAATGTTACAAGTTGTCATCCCGAACGAATACACCCAATTTATAATATTTTGGTCTTTAATGAAGCTAGACGTACCATGAAAGCGTCCAGAATTAATTTAACCTTTAAAAAATTTGTTGTTGAATATCTAGGAATCCATACCTTCTGCAACTTTGAAAAATTTATCAAACTCAATGAATCGGAGGTGCAACGCTGCAATAAAAGCAAAAAGCGGGCAAGAACAAAATATTAATATTAAAGATAGAATTTCGATAAACTAACAAAAAACGAAAAAAATTATTCTATTACTTTAGTTTCAATCAACGTATTTTGAATATTGTGGCATGTTTTCGGTTTTTCTCCCTAAATTGCAGGTACATTTTTTTTTTCAAAAAATTGGGTCATAAATGTGTTTAAAATGAAACAATAAGCCAATTGCTTTCAAAAGTTTTGTAATTTTAGCAAAAAAAGACTTCTTTAGAATTGAATTCAGAGCTGGAGATTAATCTTTGGGAAACTAAGAAAAAACAAAAAAAGCCAAAACACTAGATTTATATTGAAATATTATTTGGTAATACTGAAATTATTTACTGATAGAATTTTGCAAAATTCAAGTATCTGTGAACATTTTTCCTGTCAACATCATCAATCATACAACCGTTCTATATGATTTATAAACAATAAACAAATCACAAAACCGTACAAAGCTCTTAAGTATTTCCGATAAATTTCAATGTGTTGTTGTTACCATTCTTTAAGTATATTTTTAAGATTTTAAACACAACAGAATAAAAACTGTCTTAATTAAATTTGATTTAAAACTCTTATTTTGTTTTTGTTTTTTTTTTTATATCTAATTAAAATTTTTTTCAAAAATAAAAAAGTTAAACATTAATTTAATTATTTTATTTGAAACTAAAAATAAAAATATGAAATTTTTTTTAATAAATAGATGATAATAATTTATCATATCACAATGATAATAAATTAATTTAGTTTTTGTTTTTGTAAAAAAAATTTCTTCTAAATTTTCCAAAAATGCACCCACGAGTATACAACATAAAATATGATATATCTGAATTTCCCGTAACAATAAATTTCAAAGTCATAAATTAATTAATAAATAAATTACGAATACACACAGCACACACAAATATATGAAAGGGAAAATGTTTATGACATTTTTTTTTGTTTGTAAATAAAAAAATTAAACGAAATTAATAACCTTTTTCTCACAAGAAAAATTATCGTAATTAATTTATATGTTTATGTTGGTTATGCACAGAAATTCCATACCATGCAACCTTCACAACAATTTGCCCAATATATGAGTACAAACCTTTATACCACATATTTTTCCCCACGCCACAATACACAAATTTTTAATCACGCGCAGATGTGATTTTAATTTTCAACAGCATCATTTTGTAGATTTTTTTTTTTTTTTTGGTTTCCCTCAAACTAATAAAATAATAATTACAAAAACCATTAGAAATGTTTGATTTATTTATTTATTCATTCATTAGAAATTTTCTTCTAGCGTTTTTATGTTTGGTTGGTAAATTTAAAAATTACATAAAAATATTATAAAAAAAAAAAAAATTTGTACGTAAAAATAATTTTCTTATTTATTTATTCATAATTTTTTTTTTTTTTTTTTTTTTTTTTTGGTTAATGAAAATAAATAATTAAAATAGCAGGTATATTTTCCCCGCGAGATCTTATAAACTATAAAACTGTTTGCTTATTAAATCATTTTGCTTTATTAAAAAATCATAATGGTTTTAATAATGTTTATAGTAGTTAGCCGTGTAAGTGTAGGAGGAGGAATGAAATTAAAAATCTGGTGTCGGTATGTCTATGAGTAAACTATAATGTTATCTATATGAAATAATATCTGCTGTAATAGAAAATTTGGTAATTAAAAAATTAAATATTCTTATATATTTACATTTAAACGGGCACAACGGTTCAAATATAAATGATTTCAAGCCACTAGGCAAAAACAGTACAGGAGTAGATCAAAACAATCTTTTAGAGGAACTATAATTCAGAAAGTAGTGAATTTTAGATAGTTAAACCGAAATTGGTTACATATTACATTCCTTATTTCCGTTCCGATTTAGTTTCGGTTTTTTAGATTTCTGTGCTTCACACTTTAACGGTTCGTGTTCGGAACCGGTGTTTACGAGTAAAAATTCATTAAACTACAAAAATCAAGTTTTAGTTATAGAAATTTAAAAATTTAGTAGTATATGTAGTATATGTATATGTAACATATAGTAAGTATATTTGATTTAGATCAAAAATAATATTTTCAAATTCACTCAGAACTCTAATTCAGCATTGATTGATTGATTGGAGTGTTTGACCAAGCTTTAAGCAAAAGCTCACGGAGATGGCCGAGCCTTACCGAACACCCTGTTACACAAAACATAAAGAGGATTTGGATAGGTTTAGTTAGTAATGATAGAAATTGACCCGGTTACAGATATTTAAGTATAGCTAATAGTTAGTAACACAATTACAACACATTTGTAATCTAATTTTATGATTTATTAAAAATGAAAACTGCATTCTGAAATAACATTTATTACTTTGCTGGGTTAGATTTCTGGACACATTTGAAAATCCTAATCATTATTAATTTAAATTTCATTTAAAAACTATAAAAGAGTAGCTCAGAGACGATGTTTGGGAAACCTAAAATAAATAAAGGTAGGAATTAATTAACAAATAGTTTAGATAAGACGGTTGCATTTGACTTACCTAAACCATTAGTATTATTTTTAATTCCCAATTTATTTATTTTAATTTGTATTAATTAATTAATTCGTGTAATACTAAATATGCAACCGGTCCCTAGACCATTGTGATGTGTTTTAACAAATAACACGTAGAAGTATATTAGTATTAGAGATAAGCCAAAAGGGATACATTTTTATTTCTAATCTAAACTGCAACCATTGACTCAAATTAGAAATTGCCATTGGGATCCCTTCTCGAGACTTTAAAATAATGGTTAAACCGTCTCGATATCATTGAATTAAGTAACCCATTTTTCGTTTATATTCATATTTAGTCGTTACTAAATTTGACCGAAAAATCATCCAAATTCAAGTCTTAATAATGAAAAAATGAAATTTGGTCAGGTGCTGATTTTTTCACTAATCCTAGAAGAGTAATAGACCTGCCTTCTCCATCAAGAGCGCCGGCAGGTATCTAATAATTTAATTTTTTCGGGTAAAAATTCATGCTAAAATTAATGGAACCATTTATTTGGATATATACCAATAAACATATATATTACAGTCATTTCACAAAGCTAATTCATGTGCTGGTAGTCGCAGTTATTTCAATTTCCAACGTTTACCAAAAAACCGAATATTAAATAGCCGTTACCTGCCGAGAACTCCATCTATATTAACTAAGGGAGTTTCCCTTCCAGAACGAAAATCCTGAAGGCAAATCTGCTTTGCTACCTCAGCAAAAATCGCCTCATCAATGGTTATTAAATTGACGATGCTTTCATTCAAGAGCATCAATGCAATTAAAATATTCTGTTTTCTTTGCGGCCCATACTAAAAATCAAAATATCAGAAATGATTCTTCGTCAGGAAACATGAAATAAATCAATACTTTCGGAATTATTTTTAGGTAAATTTCAGAGGTGATAAGTTCTGTAAATCCATTTGGAAGAAGTTCCATAGTGCCACGATCACCAGCAAGACTCTATGTAATGCATAAGTCCGAGAAAGTTATTACCCCAAGTGGTACTCCAGTCACACGACTGGACAATACATCCGGGGGGATCCATCCTCTTCGAAGGCTGGCCCTATGGATTTTGAGGAGGGCCAAACACTGCATGAAAGAAGTGATGCCAGCGGAAATTTTACAATGCGAGCAGTAGAATTCAGTGAAAGAACTGTTGACCTAGAAAAGGAAAATATGGTTCTCTTTGAGAGGCTACAGAAGATGGAGCAATCATTTGCCAAGCTAAGCGAAGAAATTGAGTATCTAAAGCGAGAAAATGAACTTCTAAAAATGAATCGGGATGCTAAAGAACAAAGCGAATTAGAGAGTATTGAACCAAAGAAAGTCAACTATCTCACTGATGAGGATGAATTAGAAAGGGAGACGAACTGGATCCTAAAGAAGAAAAAAAACATTCCAGGAAGGGTAAGAAAAGAAAAGCTGAATCGTCACCTGAGGTTGAACAACTAAATGTTAGTGGAACTACAAGTACCGAACCGGAAGTTGTCCAACCTGAGGCCAATCAACCGAAAGGTAGTAAATCTACCAAGAACATTGCACCAAAACTGGTGCAACCGAAAGAAAACCCCCCCCCCCACCAATAAGTATCGTGGGAGTAACCAGTTACCCAATAATTCAGTCACTGATGAAATCGGTTACTGACAAAGAATATAAGGTAACAGCGCTAAACAATGACGTTTGGAAAATTAATACTCTGGACTCAGAAACCTATAGAACATTATCTATGAAGCTGAATGCTGAAAAGTATCAGTGGTTTACCTATAAGGACAAACAGGCTCGTCCGATAAAAGTTATGGCAAGAGGTTTGCATCACACTTGCTCAAGCGAAGAAATAATGGAAGACTTAAAAAATAAAGGTCTTAAAATACTAGATGCTGTGAATATGATTAAAAAAGAGAGAATAGAAAACCTAGAAGGAAACCCAACTTTCAATAAAAGGGGACTCCCTCTTTTTATGCTAGTATTTGATAACTCAGAAAATGTTCAAAATATTTATGGTATAAAAGCAATTCTTCACATGAAGGTAAAAATTGAACCTATGAGGAGAACCACTACACGCATACCACAATGCAAGAAATGTCAGTGATTTAATCACACCCAAAAATATTGCAGCCGGGATCCGAGATGTGTAAAATGGTCAGGTAAACATTTTACCCAGGCATGTACAATAGGGAGAGATGTACCAGCTAAGTGTATAAATTGTAAAGGCCAACATCCGGCCAATTATCGGGGCTGTGAGGTTGCTAAACACCTACAAAAATTAAGAGATAAATCACGAAATCAATCGCAAAATCATGAAATTCGAAGGATTCAACCATCAAATCAGATGGATCAAAATCCACAACCAAGCAACGCAGGGCAAAGAAGAACATTTGCTCAGGTAGTGAAAGGCTCGGGTTCAACCAAATATATGGGCTCTGAAAATAATCGAATTATGGAAAACATTATGAACAGCATCGAAGCTATTACAAAGCGGCTAGATGACCAAAGTAACCTGAACAACATGATATTTGATCAACTGAAGAAAATGCAACTCCCACAACGCAATCCGATAAAAAATGTTAAGTAAGAACACAACTTTCAGAATAGCAATCTGGAATGCGAATGGACTTATGCAACATATTCCAGAAATAGAAATATTTTTAAATACAGAAAAAATCGACATTTTTCTAATATCCGAAAGCCATTTTGTTAAATCTTCGTTTGTTAAAATCCGGGGTTATAACTTATATCATTCCATTCATCCAGCGGAAAGAGCAAGAGGTGGTTCAGCATTACTAATAAAAGAAAATATAAAACACCATGTAGAAACAGAAATCGAAGAAGAAACAATGCAAGTCACCACTGTTAGGATTCACATTAAACACAGACAGCTTACTGTCTCCGCAATATACTGTCCTCCCCGGCATAACTTGAAAAGGGAGGACTACATTAAACTATTTAAATCATTAGGACGTGATTTTATTATTGGAGGAGACTTTAATGCAAAAAACACCTATTGGGGATCTAGACTTACGACGTCAAAGGGTAAAGAATTGTTTCAAGCAGCGCAGACATCAAAATGTGAATTTTACTCTGGTGGTTACCCAACATACTGGCCCAGTGACGAAGCTAAGATACCGGACCTAATCGACTTTTATGTAGCAAGAGGTATATCTCAGAACTATATTCACATTGAAAACAGCAATTCTCTAGTATCGGATCACTCACCGGTTATCATGACAGTCAGTGAAACTGTAATTCAAAGGGAAAGTGCACCCAGATTAACAAATTCAAAAACAAACTGGGATCTCTTTCGTGAAATAATGGAGGACAAAATCAATCTCCAGGTACCGATAAGAAATTCTCGACAGTTGGAAGACGAATTGGAGCAACTCAATGAAATAATTCACTATGCTGCATTGGCAAGCACTCCCATTTTACAAAATAAGAAGACGCTTAACATATCCTACCCAATGGAAGTTAGAGAGTTGGTAAGAGAAAAACGACGAGCTCGTAAAACCTGGCAAATTAATCGAACACCGGAGAACAAAACAATTCTTAACAATTTATGTAACAGCCTCAAATCCCTTCTTAAAGAAGTTTAAAAATGAATCAATCAACAGATATCTAGTTAGCCTAACTGATGAAAAAAATTCTGATTAGTCACTGTGGAAGGCGACGAAGGGACTCAAAAGACCCAAAATGCAAGTGCCTCCACTTAAAAAGGAGGATGGAACCTGGGCAAGAGGCCACAAAGAGAAGGCTGATCTATTTGCGGAGTATCTCCAGGAAACCTTCCAACCACTACCAAGACAAACTGCCAATGAAAATATAATATCTATTCACAAGCTGGATGAGTTTGAAATACGGCCAGTAACTCTCAAAGAATTAAAAGAAGAAGTGAAAAGTAACATGAATGTTAAAAAAGCCCCAGGGTATGATTTGATTACTTGCCAAATTATCAAAGCTCTACCTAACAAAGGATTTCGTAAGCTACTACACATAATCAATGCGAGCTTTCGGTTAAAATATGTTCCGAATCAATGGAAAGTAGCAGAAGTAATCATGATACCAAAACCTGATAAACCACCTAACGATAAAAAATCATACAGGCCAATTTCTCTGCTGCCAATCATGTCAAAACTCTTTGAAAAATTATTACTAAAGAGACTTAAACCAATAATTGAGGACCGACAACTAATTCCTCCACATCAATTTGGATTCAGAGAAAAGCATTCTACAATTGAACAGGTCCATAGAATCACCAACATAATTGAAAGAACGTTAGAACGTAAAAAAGTATGCTCAAGCATATTCCTGGACGTCGCGCAAGCATTCGATAAAGTCTGGCACAGTGGTCTGGAATACAAGCTGCATAGAGATCTACCGAGACAATTCTATGCCATACTAAGATCTTATTTATCCAATAGACACTTTCGAGTGAAATATGAGGATGAATACTCTGAGCTAAAGAAAATATCTGCCGGTGTCCCGCAGGGGAGTGTCTTAGGACCAATCCTGTATTTACTATATACAAGGGACATACCAACCACAAATGAAGGAACCATAGCCACCTTTGCAGATGACACAGCAATTATGGCAGTTGGAAATAATGTCGCTGATGCAACGAGCAAACTCCAGAGGATGACTAATGCGGTTTGTAACTGGACAAAGCGTTGGCGAATCAAACTTAATGAGACAAAATCCACGCATATTAACTTTACTTATCAAAAGGCTTACCACCTACCTATAGAAATTAACTCGCGACTCGTGCCATATGCAAATACAGCTAAATACCTTGGCATGACCCTCGATGCCAAGCTTAAGTGGAGAGAGCATGTCAAAAAGAAAAAAGAAGAACTTAACATAAAGTTCAGAAAAATGTATTGGCTCATAGGTAGAGGCTCTGAGCTTACAATTCACAATAAGCTGCTGCTATATCGGCAAATTTTGAAGCCGATATGGACCTACGGTATACAACTCTGAAGATGTACCAAGCAAACAAACGCCAAAATGATACAGACGTTTCAAAACAAGGTTCTTCGTAGCATCGTCAATGCTCCGTGGTACGCAAGAAATGAAGACCTTCACACACAGGGACCTACGGATGGAATACATCAAAGAGGAAATAAAAATGCATGCCGCAAAACACGAAATAAGGCTCCAGGAACATGGAAACCCCTATATTCGCCATATGATAGATAACCCTGTCGTTGAAAGAAGACTCCAAAGAACGAGGCCACTTGACCTAGTGAACTTACCAAACTAAAATTAGTAAATAGGTTTAATTGATTATGGGGCTAACCAGTGGGTTACACCCCAACAAACGTGAATTTTACTAGATATATAAAAATTTGTATTTGAAAGAAAAATTGCTAGATGAGCGCAGTCTCAGTCGTAATAAAATAAAATGAAAAAAAAAAAAAAAAAAAAAAAAGGTAAATTTTGACTAATTTAAAAAATATATAAAAATTCCCCAGAATTCTCAAGAGACAAAAATTTTAAAACCCAGAATTCTCGAGAAAAGAAATTCGTCGGGAAACAAAATTATTGGTTTCTTGGGAAATAAACATTCTAATAAATACGAAATCTCTTACTGAAATGTTATAGCATTATTGGTAAAATCAGCTCGTTTCATTATAATTTAATAGCCATAACCTAAAATTTAAATTGTTTTATGCGTAAGGCCATCACAATTGCAACCTGTCATGGGACTACTTTTATACTGCCAATACGCAAAAATCACCAATAAAATGTAAAAATTGTTTTTTGTTAAGATTTTTGATCTCCTTTGGCTCTATTTTAGAAACCATCCAAGCGAATAACAGATTTTATTTAGTTGAACAGTCGATGAATTGTTTTAACTCTATAATAAAGGTTTAAACAGAATATATCCGCTCCATTCCCCGTTTTTTATCCATTCCAATACTGCCTGTTTCACAAAACATAGTGCATCCGTTCCATTCGTAAAAATATCGACTTTTACGAGTTTTGTCAGTAGAATTATTTGCAGTATACATCTTTTACGCTTCAGCACTCGCAACATTAATAATATTGAAGAAGAAAGTAAGGCCGTTGAGTTCTCCTCTTGGTTCTAATACAGTTTTGCTGTTGTTTGTATTCAGTCGAAAAAATTATCATGCGAAAAGTCGGTTGGTCTCACATTGCTAAGGGAGGCATACGGATTCAACAATGGAGAAAACAAAGGTTTTGGGTATGGGAAACAGAAAAGAAAAAGCCTAATTTTCAGCTTTTAGTAGGAATACGAAATTTTTGCATCTGTAAACAAAAGCTTGGGGCCCGGATTTTCCTATAGTTTTAAGGAAACCTGGAAATGAAAGCTTACCAAGAGCCCCGATTTTATTTAATATGTCACTGCTGAAGACTGTTCATTTTTTGGTAAATAAATCTCCTTTCCAACTTTTTCAAACGAAATTAAGGCCAGTTACTTCGATCCAAAAAGACCAACGAAAGTATTGAAATCCTGTCAAAATAATTAAAATTTTGGTTGGTCCAAAATCACTTTTCCCAACGTTTTGTCTGTATCAATGGTATCTCGAGAACGGCTTGTCCGATTTGTAATTTTTTTAAGGATTGATTGAGTTAACTTCTAGGGCCGAAACTTGGATCACCTCGTTAGGTGTCAGCCCTTTATATGTTCTCTTTATAATTACCAAGATGAGTTTCCCTAAAAGAACCGTTACTAATTACGTAACATTGAAAAAGTGTTGTGGTTTCAAACCATTATCGGTAATACCGATTCCAAAATTTGGTCGCTAAACCGGTATTACAGGTAACGGTAATACCGGTATTGCAATCCCTAGATAAATCCATGAAAATTTTGCGAATGATCGGCAAATGTCGATAGACTGGGCACATTCAGGTATAAGCCAACTGTTTTCAACATGTTGTATAAAACCAACAACTAATGTGATAGTTTAAATGTAATTTTTGTCCATCGGTAGATTTTTGATTCGAGCATAATGGGAGAACTGAACGCGCTCATTGTTTTTGAAAAAAAGCCAAAAATAATACTCCATTGACAGATTGACTCTATTTTCTCGAATCGAGATGTTTTAAAACTAATTTGGAATTTTAGATAAAAAAAAATCAATTTTTTTTAATTTTGAAATTTGGGATTATTTTTTGTGTCGAAGAGAATTCGATAAAAATTCTATGACTTGCTAATGTCAAAAGTAAATTTGGCATAATATACAACTTAAAAGAAATAGAAAAAGAGGTTTATGTACCAAAAGATGATAAATCGGCGCGTTTCTCTCTATATGAGCTTAAACAAATCAAGTTGGGAAGCGAGCACCCAAGAACCCATGTTGCCTCTAAATCAAATAATTAACTAAATGACTGGCTTACATTTCGTACAGACTAATTAGCCAGATAATAAGGAAACAGAACATGCATACTCATTCCAAAAACGTTTCAATATAAGCCTATCAGAAAGCAGTAATCTCAATAGTTAGCATGATTGCTTTAAGCTTCGGAGGTCCCGGGTTCGATTCCCAGCGGGTGATGCAAAAATCACGGCTCAGCTGGTTATTGTAGGATCAATGAATTAATCACTCATTATCCGTTAACAAAATAATTACGAAACCTCACCTTGGGGTGGCCAAACCTCTCTATGGGTTGTAGCGCCAGCGAAAAAAAATGTGTTACCACTGCTAAACACACTTGCTTAATGATCTTACAATCACAGATCAGTACTCTAATTTTGGTCGTAAAGTAGGAATTAAGAAATAAACGTTTTATTTACTTACAACGTTTTAATATTAATTGTTATTATTAAGTGAAGTAACTTTTTTTCTTCGTGTTTTCTCACTCTCACTTACATTAACACAAAGCAATAAGTAATTAAACTAAATTTGCAAAAATTTAAAATTATAATATTAACTACAACTGTAGTAGGAACAAAGTATGTGAACAAAGTAAATACCGAGGCTAATAAGTTCACAACAAAAGCTACATTGGAGATTTATATTGTCAAAGTAGCATCTAGCGATATCAAAAATGGAATACTTAACTCTATGAAGAACTTCAAAAATTTCACTACAGATAATTTGGGCATAATTTTCTCAACAAATCTACGGAGTAGAATATTCATCATGCAGCACTTGTCACAATTCAAATTTAAACTGAATGAATCGCGTAACAAGGCCTTGCTCTAACACCTGCCGTTGATCGTGTCTTTTCGAAAATTCTTGGTCAACATTTCACACTAGATCTGAAGAATTTGGAACTTTATGTGACTGATCATAACACCATCCATCTAATTTTAAAATATGCTGATGGTGTAAAAGCTGGTCGAAAATACAATGATTCTTATCAAACTAAAGTGAATTACCCTGGCTTAGCAGAAGCCCTGCTTTCCACCTATTGGAGTACATGAATGTCTGACCCGTTATTAAAACTAATTAATTATCGTAACAGTTTATACCAAAAATATGCTAAAAATCGCAATAATTCTTTGTTAAAGATTGGATATAATAAACTCTAAAATTAAAACTCGGATTCCGTTGACAAAAGGAAAGTATTTTGAAAATAAATTTAAAGCTGCTTCTGATTTGAAGGCTAAATGGAAGATGGTTAATAATGTATTGAATGACACTCCGCCCAATATGAATATTGCAAATGCAATAATATGGTTTGCTAAAGAAATGTTTCCACGTACATAGCATGGTTTTAAGCTATGCATTTCAATTTAAGAATACAGTGCATGGCTTCTCAACTGTGATGTATTATTCATGGCAAAGCAATGATTTCAATTGCACTTCACTATGTGTACCAATCGAGAAAGAAAATTCCTTTAAATATCTAGGTTTAACCTTGGATAGTCAACTTAATTTTAAAACTCATCCGGCCAATTTAAAAACGAAATTACGGCAGGTGTTGAGATTATTTTACTATCTGCGTTCGATTTGTACTACAGAATTTTTGAAATGTCTTTACTATGCTCTGATTGACTCGAATCTTCAATATGGATTAACAAATTGGGTGGCATTTACGATTCAAATATAAAAGCGTCGAAGTTATTACAGAAAGAGGTGTTAAGAGTAATGAATTACATGCCTAGAATCACACCGTCCTTACCATTATTTCTGAAACATAAAATATTACTTCTGAGGTACCTCTATGTTTACAAAGTGCTTAAGGTTTATTTTATTATGCCGTCACATGACATACATATATTATGAATGCAATTAAACTCTCCAATGCCCAAGTCCACCTCAAGGCGGAGTTAAACTAAACTGTTGCTCTGTAACTCGTACAATTCCGCTTTATGCATTGGTGTGCCAAATTTAATTGCTGACATTGGATTTGTGTTTATGACACTAAAATTATTCTCTAAAATTACTCGACTTTATCGGTTTCAAAAAAAAATGTTGGTATTAGAGGTTTAATTGTAGAGAATTTGGGCGACTTCTAAAAGAATTGTTATTTACTATTGGAGATAACGAAGCTTTATTCTAGCTATGTTCTAACAGTTCATTTTATGGTAAATGATAATACCTACAATGCATATTTGCTTTATGTTTATTTTTTTTTTTTTTTTTTCGTTTTTATATCAAACTTTCCTCAAGCATGAATAGAACATTATTTTATTTGGCTCCAAATTCCAAACTTTGTTTCCCAAGATTTTTTCAAAACTTTTCTCTATTACTAGCACTTTATGTCACTTGTTCACTTATCACACGCCGGATTACTTTTTCTTAGTGAATCGAAATCGTCATAACAAAACAAAATTGAAAACAAAATACGGTAAAATTAAATGCCTGTTGCGATTAAAGTAAGACAAGCAAGCATTTTTAAAATTTTGTTTTTGTGTAAATGCACAGCTATTTGTGTATGAAGAACGCAAAATGCCACTTTACCAAAAATCCCTTCGAGCGCGAAAAAGTACTTGTCGGACATGTTGCACACGTTGTTTTTCCTATGACGGTTGACGGTCAAATTTAACAAAAACTAAACCAATTATCATAATGAATATTTACAATTGCATACACCTAAAAATTGCAATTATTATTCACATCGCACTATTTTTAGTTAACTTTAAAAAATCACAAACGCACCCAAAAGAAATGCATTCCAAAGAGACACAATCATGATATTGTGAACTTAATTAAAACCACATGTTTTCATTATCCACCCACTTCCACAACAAAAATCGCATATTATTAATGAAAATATATAAATTAAATTAAAAATTACGTAACACATTTTCACTTACTCATCATTCGTATCATTATCCCGAAATCCTTTCGCAAATGGATTGCTTGAAATTTTCAATTGTGTAACCTGAAAATATAGCACCAAAAAATAAATTTGATTAACTTTTATAAATTAAAATCAATTAAAAATTTATTAAAACAAAAAACTCTCCAAAATATCACCAGAATCCCGTCATCAAAAAAATGAACGTAAAAAAATATTTAAAAATAAATAAAAAAATTAGTTCATCATGTGAACAAAATTATAACAAAAAATTTGAATATCATAAATTTCATAAGGTTATGTTTCCTATAAATTTAATTTTATTCTTTTTTCTTAAATAAAATTAAATTATTGTACACATTTTCTTCTTCGTCGTCATGATCTTTACATTTTTTTTTTTAAATTTACAAAAAAAAAATATTTTAAACATCATCATTAATTGATCCCCCGAGCCGGCATCACCGAGATGTGAAGGAACGGAAAATTTATTAGTGTTTCGAACATATTTCACTTTTTAAAATTCTGACGCCAGGGTAAATATATGTCAAAGATTACACGAATATACACCACCATCGTACAACCAACATAAACATGAAATAAATTTGAAATTTACTGTGTATTTTGACATTTGGGTGTCGTTCATAAATTTTCAAAATTATGTCATTTAATCCGTCAAATCTGTAAAATATATCAGTGTTTTTGTATTATAAAGACAGTTCAAAAAAATGTTCCTAAATTATATACGGATTAATATTTATTAATTATGATGTTTATTTGTTTTTTTTTTCGCGGGATTTAATTTGTCGGTAACAATTTCATTGTTTTAATCTTTTAACATCAAAGCTGTCAGTTCAAAACTCTAACCAATTAAAATGGCAGATCAAAGTGAGCTAATTTATTAAAGTAATTACGTTTAAATGAGCTTAGAAGAGTAGCCGATTTTGTTTTTGTATTGTGCCTCAGCAAAAAAAACAAAATTTAATTTATTGGATGTACGTCATCAGTGACAACGAAACAATTTTTTATATGAAAATTGAGCAATTTTATTATAAAATAATTAAAATTTATATTAATCATCTTTTTAATTCTAAATATTTTTTTAGTTGATAATAAATTAATAAATAATTAAAAAATTGTTTTATAATTTTTGAATAACGGAACAAGTTTTTTTTGTTTTTCTAAATCCGAATTCTTTTAGGGCGAACAATACAGCGAAGAATGTTTTAGTCTTAGAATGTAGGAAAGTGCCTAAAAATTGGTATATCAAGGTATCTGATCTGTTACTGTTTTCTATAAAAATTTGAAAGTGTTCGGCCCCGCAGTCAAAAGGTTCCCATACAAATTTTTGGAAATAAAATAAATGAAAACTACATTTGTCTAAATAAACAGTAAACTATGTATATATTAGAAAAAATGTTTAGATTACACCTTTGACAATGAATGGACCGCTAGCGATATCATGTTTCCATGTAACATTTTGAAATAGCTTTTCTCTAACATCTGTAGTGCAAAGTAGCCTTCTCACCGATCCAACAACTATAACAGATATAGTTAAAATGAATACACATAGATGATATACTACAAAATTCAGCAGATATATAGTTAGTACTCACAGTGTTCACTGCAAATTTCAATTTACATATAAAAAATGCCAAATTGTTTTCTAGGCTATGACTTGGTTGCACCACCACCAATTATGTGACTACAGTGCCAATTTTTGTATTGGAAAAAATATTTTCAACTAGAAAATAGCTTCATATTTATTAACTCTTTCAATAGAATTGTCCCAGAACATCGTATAGTTCAAACCTCGTTATGTATATGGGACATTCTCTGTCAAATCGGCCACACCCCTGCACATTTCATTTTTTGAGATAAATAAACATTTTTGGGCTTAAAATTTTGCTTAGAATGTCTACTTTTTAATGCCGTATGGCGTTTTTATGGCGTCCTTGAATTTTCAAAATGGTGGCCCATATCTGCTAAGAAAGTCTTTAATTTTTAATAAAATTGATATAAAAACGTAATTTTAACTCTGTTAATTTACTCAAAAGTGTTTTTGTTGTCATAAATTATACATTTTTTATTATTTTTTTACAATTCCAAGATGGAGGATCCAAGATGGCCGCCAAAATTGGCAAATTTTTCGACGTTCATAAAGTAAGATCGTTAAAAGCATGTCTTAGAAGGTGTTCGGGGTCGCTGATCACGAAATTGAGGTCAGAATTTTAATATGCAAGATGGCGGACACTGGATAGTGGTGCCGAAAATATGGCCTTAAAAAGGCTAATTTTTCGACATTCATAGAAATCAATAAAAACTCGGTGTAGGGGGTTTTCGGAATCGGTGATCATTAATTTAGGATCAGAACCAATTTTTTTAAATTGGAAAATGGAATAGTTTTAATTTTAAACATTGAACACGTTGAAATATTTCGACCCATCGCCTATAAATGGTAATTTCAAGAGTTCTTTTTTAAGAGTTACCTACATTTTACATAAAACTGTTTCATAGAATAACTCACTATTTCCAATTTTGGTTTATGGAAATTTATCGATAATATATTCAAATGACTACTCCATATTTTCCCAGTGGCATAACTAGGTTAGGTACTCGCAGCACCCGCAGGCGCGGGGTGACTCACCGTTATTAGGGCCCGCGAGATTCATCAAGCGTTCAAATATTAATTCAAAGTCAAGATTATATAGATGGTAACTCAGATTAAGCTTAAAGTAGATGTGGCGGCTCGTTCACTCATTCGCCAAAATTCTTTTGTTTGCTTTCCACCACACAATCAGTTCGCATGCGAACACATTCAATACGCAAAGAAACACCGATTACACAAACACAAGACAATAAAACGAAACGTGTTTTGTCACTTTGTATGGAAGAGACAAACTCTTCCATACAAGGTGACAAAACAAAATAAAATAAAATCAATAATTAATTAATTTAGTCTCGTCTCGGATTTCAAGGCGACAACACGTCACTCGTGGTGTTGGCCGCCAACTACAAATTTTGTGCCAGAAAATGGTGGTGATGAAAATAAAGTTAAATTAAATACTTGTAAAATAATAAATAATTTATTTATCACAAAATAAATATACATTAAAATAAAAATTAATACTGAAGCGTTTCGTAAAATTAATTTAATTAATAAAAAAAATAAAGTGGCGTGATTACTATATTTAATAAAATTCGAACAGACTTTTATATAGACCACCTTCTTAAATTTGGTGAACTGAACATTTCTAGGAAATTTTAAGAAAAGGCGGTAGTCTAATTTATAAAGAAAGGAGAAATCGTTCCTGCTGCGCTACTAAATATTTTCTTGCGACAGACGCAATAATTTCTTCTCGGTTGCTAAATGTGAATGTCACAGTAATTACACGTAATCTGCCTCCATAGAAATAAAAATGTTTTTGGCAGTTATTTAGATTTAGAAAAAAAATTTGCTACACTCGTTTGAAATCTAAGCTTTCGACACCAAGCGAAACCGATTTTTGTGTTTGCCAAGTTAATTTATTTATAATAATAACTTTACGTGTTGGACTCCAAATTCAATCTTTTACAAACCAAGTTTTGATAAGAAAATGTTAAATTTGATTTCTGGCGAAGTGTCATTGTGATTTTAATAAAAATCAAGAAAAAATTGTTGAAACTTTCTTCATATAAAATTGCCTAACCGCCACTGAAAACAATTTCTTGTTTCCCTAATTATGAGCGCCTTTGTCTTTAGAAAGGTGATCAACGAATAATTCAGCCAAACCAGTCAGCCTCTATAATGAATTAGAATTCGTTCGACGTTTAGTTTCTCATTTACCGAATCCTTTTGATTACAAAAATTAAATTTACAGGTAAACTTGGTAAAATCGGAGTTGATCACGATTTAAAACTTTCAGAATTTTTCGAAAGTTTGAATACATTTTACATGGCGGTCATTAGCACGTATAAGATTTCCTTTGGTTTTACATACTTACGGATAATTCGATATTTGAGAACATGCTAAAATATTGAAGATACTCTGAAAACTCGACATTTTTAAAATTATTTCGAAACTCTTGATATTTTTCAATTATACATATTTGAGATTTGTGATGCTTAATCGATATATTTAGAATTCGTCATATAGCATTGAGTTGATTGCAAGATGTTTCAGTTTGTTTAAGACCATTGAAATAAATCATGTCTACTCTTGATATCAGATACTGTTAATTAATGCGAGGCTGGACAAAAGGAAGAAAACTAGAGCAGAAAGTAAAAGCTTTATTTGTTCATAGGAACAAGAAGCATTTTTAGAGTCCCAACAAAATTTTGCAGGGAGCCCAAAATTTGTAGTTACGCCACTGCATTTTCCTAAGTAACTTCTTAACTTCTTCTTTCAAAGGCATCCGCATGTAAAACAATATTTATGCTAATGAACTGTGGGGGTAATAAGCCAAATATTTACAACAATTTAAATAAAATTGCTGCATTTCAGATTTGAATTTGTTCTTGTTACAGCATCCATTTTCAATTAATCTATTTAAATCAGATCTTACTAGAATTCGTATATAGTTCTACATGTCGTGTCACTTCAACTTTAAATTGGTATTCTCTTAGTCGAAAGGGTATTTGTCACTTCAAACGATGATTGTCGCATCGATCGACTAAGAGAATACCAAAATTTGATTGTCGATACAAGTGACACGACTAAGGGAATAGGGGTGTAAGCCTCAGAATATTTAGTAATGCTTATTCGACTTACATAAATGTGTTTTTATCACCTTCGATAGATATTGCGGTGAAATGGAAAATTGCGGCCAAAAATCTCAATAATTTTGGGCAACTATCGCGCGACAAAACTGACTGCGTTTTTGACTATTGCTTCAGATTTACAAATCACATTAAAGCAATCCATCTTAAGACATAACACTCTAGAAGCTGATTTTATACAAAGTTTCTAATGATTTTTGGAAAATCGAATTTTCCCAGATTTCCTACGGAAAATTTTTACTGAATTGTTTTCTTGAGATAGCTATTGCCATACTCTAGCCTAGAGGCTGATTTTACACCAATTCTAAATATTTTTTTGAGTTTCGCAAGTTTTCCACATTTTTTCACGAGGGGGCAGGGTTTGTCACAAGAACATTGACAAAAATCGTCAATGCTAGCCATGCATCCATAGTAATTTTCGGCTGAACGCTATCGATTATTTAGGACTTAATTTGTTATTTTCGGCTGGGTTAACAAAATTTACACACAATACCGAACTTTTTACTTTCTGTCGGCATTGACATGGTTGTGCATTATCGGGTTTTTTCTTTCGTCTGGCAACTTTAGGCTAACATTAACAGTATTCAAATATGTACCTTGGTTCCTTTTTTGTTTCGGTTTTCAAAGAATAATGTTGAATAAATGGAGTAGAGTATATAACTTAAACAAGTACGTTGGTTTTATTCTCGAATTTCCTGATTTTACCCACAGAGCTTTGATTTTTTAAATAATTTTTTTACAAATGCGGGACTTGCGAGCTATTATTTTATTTTGCGGGCTATTTTAAGGGTAAAAATGTCTGCAGGACAGGCTCTTGATATGCAGGTTAGGCTATATGGTCACCGTATATACTAATATAAAGATAAGTTGTGAAATGATATAGAGGTTTTAAAAAACATAGGATGAACGCAAGGCAATCTTTACCATGGGGCTATAAGGGCTGCAGCCCTAGGGCGCCGCATTATTAGGGTGCCACCAAATGTTCAAGACCTAGTCAATTTTAGAGAACATCTTTTTATTTGAATTTCATTTTTCACTTCAAAGGAAATGCAAACCGTTTTATTATAATAAATTTATTCTATTTGTCGCTTGGAATGCACGAGTCGCGATAGTTATTTTATGCATTGACGGACGACTGGTAAGGTTGAAAAAGCGCCTTAAGCGGACAATAGTAAACTACGAGACTTCTAATAACAAAAATTTGCTATATGAAGTTATATGGAAATAATGTCTATTTAATTTGAATTGTTATTTATTAAAAGTGTGATGGTTGGAAAACGTTAATCTATTATTTAGTTTAAAAATCGGAGCACGTTTGCATATTTTCGAATTTTGTGGCTCTGAATTTGTGGGCTATAGTTCAGTTGATTTTCAAAAAAATTGAATTTTCCACGAAACGTGTAGAAATATTCGACCGATTCAAATGGCCGTTTGTATGACAATTACAAGTCTCAACGCCTATTGATAGAGGTATCAATCATCGAAATCGGAGCACGTTTGCAGATTTTCGAATTTTGTGGCTCTGAATTTGTGGGCTATAGTTCAGTTGATTTTCAAAAAATTTGAATTTTTCACGAAACGTGTAGAAATATTCGACCGATCCAAATGGCCGTTTGTATGACAATTACAGGTCTCAACGCCTATTGATAGAGGTATCAATCATCGAAATCGGAGCACGTTTGCAGATTTTCGAATTTTGTGGCTCTGAATTTGTGGGCTATAGTTCAATTGATTTTCAAAATAATTGAATTTTCCACGAAACGTGTAGAAATATTCGACCGATCCAAATGGCCGTTTGTATGACAATTACAGGTGTCAACGCCTATTGATAGAGGTATCAATCATCGAAATCGGAGCACGTTTGCAGATTTTCGAATTTTGTGGCTCTGAATTTGTGGGCTATAGTTTAGTTGATTTTCAAAAAAATTGAATTTTCCACGAAACGTGTAGAAATATTCGACCGATCCAAATGGCCGTTTGTATGACAATTACTGGTCTCAACGCCTATTGATAGAGGTATCAATCATCGAAATCGGAGCACGTTTGCAGATTTTCGAATTTTGTGGCTCTGAATTTGTGGGCTATAGTTCAGTTGATTTTCAAAAAAATTGAATTTTTCACGAAAGGTGTAGAAATATTCGACCGATCCAAATGGCCGTTTGTATGACAATTACAGGTCTCAACGCCTATTGATAGAGGTATCAATCATCGAAATCGGAGCACGTTTGCAGATTTTCGAATTTTGTGGCTCTGAATTTGTGGGCTATAGTTTAGTTGATTTTCAAAAAAATTGAATTTTCCACGAAACGTGTAGAAATATTCGACCGATCCAAATGGCCGTTTGTATGACAATTACAGGTCTCAACGCCTATTGATAGAGGTATCAATCATCGAAATCGGAGCACGTTTGCAGATTTTCGAATTTTGTGGCTCTGAATTTGTGGGCTATAGTTCAATTGATTTTCAAAATAATTGAATTTTCCACGAAACGTGTAGAAATATTCGACCGATTCAAATGGCCGTTTGTATGACAATTACAAGTCTCAACGCCTATTGATAGAGGTATCAATCATCGAAATCGGAGCACGTTTGCAGATTTTCGAATTTTGTGGCTCTGAATTTGTGGGCTATAGTTCAGTTGATTTTCAAAAAATTTGAATTTTTCACGAAACGTGTAGAAATATTCGACCGATCCAAATGGCCGTTTGTATGACAATTACAGGTCTCAACGCCTATTGATAGAGGTATCAATCATCGAAATCGGAGCACGTTTGCAGATTTTCGAATTTTGTGGCTCTGAATTTGTGGGCTATAGTTCAATTGATTTTCAAAATAATTGAATTTTCCACGAAACGTGTAGAAATATTCGACCGATCCAAATGGCCGTTTGTATGACAATTACAGGTGTCAACGCCTATTGATAGAGGTATCAATCATCGAAATCGGAGCACGTTTGCAGATTTTCGAATTTTGTGGCTCTGAATTTGTGGGCTATAGTTTAGTTGATTTTCAAAAAAATTGAATTTTCCACGAAACGTGTAGAAATATTCGACCGATCCAAATGGCCGTTTGTATGACAATTACTGGTCTCAACGCCTATTGATAGAGGTATCAATCATCGAAATCGGAGCACGTTTGCAGATTTTCGAATTTTGTGGCTCTGAATTTGTGGGCTATAGTTCAGTTGATTTTCAAAAAAATTGAATTTTTCACGAAAGGTGTAGAAATATTCGACCGATCCAAATGGCCGTTTGTATGACAATTACAGGTCTCAACGCCTATTGATAGAGGTATCAATCATCGAAATCGGAGCACGTTTGCAGATTTTCGAATTTTGTGGCTCTGAATTTGTGGGCTATAGTTTAGTTGATTTTCAAAAAAATTGAATTTTCCACGAAACGTGTAGAAATATTCGACCGATCCAAATGGCCGTTTGTATGACAATTACAGGTCTCAACGCCTATTGATAGAGGTATCAATCATCGAAATCGGAGCACGTTTGCAGATTTTCGAATTTTGTGGCTCTGAATTTGTGGGCTATAGTTCAATTGATTTTCAAAATAATTGAATTTTCCACGAAACGTGTAGAAATATTCGACCGATTCAAATGGCCGTTTGTATGACAATTACAAGTCTCAACGCCTATTGATAGAGGTATCAATCATCGAAATCGGAGCACGTTTGCAGATTTTCGAATTTTGTGGCTCTGAATTTGTGGGCTATAGTTCAGTTGATTTTCAAAAAATTTGAATTTTTCACGAAACGTGTAGAAATATTCGACCGATCCAAATGGCCGTTTGTATGACAATTACAGGTCTCAACGCCTATTGATAGAGGTATCAATCATCGAAATCGGAGCACGTTTGCAGATTTTCGAATTTTGTGGCTCTGAATTTGTGGGCTATAGTTCAATTGATTTTCAAAATAATTGAATTTTCCACGAAACGTGTAGAAATATTCGACCGATCCAAATGGCCGTTTGTATGACAATTACAGGTGTCAACGCCTATTGATAGAGGTATCAATCATCGAAATCGGAGCACGTTTGCAGATTTTCGAATTTTGTGGCTCTGAATTTGTGGGCTATAGTTTAGTTGATTTTCAAAAAAATTGAATTTTCCACGAAACGTGTAGAAATATTCGACCGATCCAAATGGCCGTTTGTATGACAATTACTGGTCTCAACGCCTATTGATAGAGGTATCAATCATCGAAATCGGAGTACGTTTGCATATTTTCGAATTTTGTGGCTCTGAATTTGTGGGCTATAGTTCAGTTGATTTTCAAAAAAATTGAATTTTCCACGAAACGTGTAGAAATATTCGACCGATTCAAATGGCCGTTTGTATGACAATTACAAGTCTCAACGCCTATTGATAGAGGTATCAATCATCGAAATCGGAGCACGTTTGCAGATTTTCGAATTTTGTGGCTCTGAATTTGTGGGCTATAGTTCAGTTGATTTTCAAAAAATTTGAATTTTTCACGAAACGTGTAGAAATATTCGACCGATCCAAATGGCCGTTTGTATGACAATTACAGGTCTCAACGCCTATTGATAGAGGTATCAATCATCGAAATCGGAGCACGTTTGCAGATTTTCGAATTTTGTGGCTCTGAATTTGTGGGCTATAGTTCAATTGATTTTCAAAATAATTGAATTTTCCACGAAACGTGTAGAAATATTCGACCGATCCAAATGGCCGTTTGTATGACAATTACAGGTGTCAACGCCTATTGATAGAGGTATCAATCATCGAAATCGGAGCACGTTTGCAGATTTTCGAATTTTGTGGCTCTGAATTTGTGGGCTATAGTTTAGTTGATTTTCAAAAAAATTGAATTTTCCACGAAACGTGTAGAAATATTCGACCGATCCAAATGGCCGTTTGTATGACAATTACTGGTCTCAACGCCTATTGATAGAGGTATCAATCATCGAAATCGGAGCACGTTTGCAGATTTTCGAATTTTGTGGCTCTGAATTTGTGGGCTATAGTTCAGTTGATTTTCAAAAAAATTGAATTTTTCACGAAAGGTGTAGAAATATTCGACCGATCCAAATGGCCGTTTGTATGACAATTACAGGTCTCAACGCCTATTGATAGAGGTATCAATCATCGAAATCGGAGCACGTTTGCAGATTTTCGAATTTTGTGGCTCTGAATTTGTGGGCTATAGTTTAGTTGATTTTCAAAAAAATTGAATTTTCCACGAAACGTGTAGAAATATTCGACCGATCCAAATGGCCGTTTGTACGACAATTACAGGTCTCAACGCCTATTGATAGAGGTATCAATCATCGAAATCGGAGCACACTTGCAGATTTTCGAATTTTGTGGCTCTGAATTTGTGGACTATAGTTCAGTTGATTTTCAAAAAAATTGAATTTTCCACGAAACGTGTAGAAATATTCGACCGATCCAAATGGCCGTTTGTACGACAATTACAGGTCTCAACGCCTATTGATAGAGGTATCAATCATCGAAATCGGAGCACACTTGCAGATTTTCGAATTTTGTGGCTCTGAATTTGTGGGCTATAGTTCAGTTGATTTTCAAAAAAATTGAATTTTCCACGAAACGTGTAGAAATATTCGACCGATCCAAATGGCCGTTTGTATGACAATTACAGGTCTCAACGCCTATTGATAGAGGTATCAATCATCGAAATCGGAGCACGTTTGCAGATTTTCGAATTTTGTGGCTCTGAATTTGTGGGCTATAGTTCAATTGATTTCAAAATAATTGAATTTTCCACGAAACGTGTAGAAATATTCGACCGATTCAAATGGCCGTTTGTATGACAATTACAAGTCTCAACGCCTATTGATAGAGGTATCAATCATCGAAATCGGAGCACGTTTGCAGATTTTCGAATTTTGTGGCTCTGAATTTGTGGGCTATAGTTCAGTTGATTTTCAAAAAATTTGAATTTTTCACGAAACGTGTAGAAATATTCGACCGATCCAAATGGCCGTTTGTATGACAATTACAGGTCTCAACGCCTATTGATAGAGGTATCAATCATCGAAATCGGAGCACGTTTGCAGATTTTCGAATTTTGTGGCTCTGAATTTGTGGGCTATAGTTCAATTGATTTTCAAAATAATTGAATTTTCCACGAAACGTGTAGAAATATTCGACCGATCCAAATGGCCGTTTGTATGACAATTACAGGTGTCAACGCCTATTGATAGAGGTATCAATCATCGAAATCGGAGCACGTTTGCAGATTTTCGAATTTTGTGGCTCTGAATTTGTGGGCTATAGTTTAGTTGATTTTCAAAAAAATTGAATTTTCCACGAAACGTGTAGAAATATTCGACCGATCCAAATGGCCGTTTGTATGACAATTACTGGTCTCAACGCCTATTGATAGAGGTATCAATCATCGAAATCGGAGTACGTTTGCAGATTTTCGAATTTTGTGGCCCTGAATTTGTGGGCTATAGTTTAGTTGATTTTCAAAAAAATTGAATTTTCCACGAAACGTGTAGAAATATTCGACCGATCCAAATGGCCGTTTGTATGACAATTACTGGTCTCAACGCCTATTGATAGAGGTATCAATCATCGAAATCGGAGCACGTTTGCAGATTTTCGAATTTTGTGGCTCTGAATTTGTGGGCTATAGTTCAGTTGATTTTCAAAAAAATTGAATTTTCCACGAAACGTGTAGAAATATTCGACCGATCCAAATGGCCGTTTGTATGACAATTACAGGTCTCAACGCCTATTGATAGAGGTATCAATCATCGAAATCGGAGCACGTTTGCAGATTTTCGAATTTTGTGGCTCTGAATTTGTGGGCTATAGTTCAGTTGATTTTCAAAAAAATTGAATTTTCCACGAAACGTGTAGAAATATTCGACCGATCCAAATGGCCGTTTGTATGACAATTACTGGTCTCAACGCCTATTGATAGAGGTATCAATCATCGAAATCGGAGTACGTTTGCAGATTTTCGAATTTTGTGGCCCTGAATTTGTGGGCTATAGTTTAGTTGATTTTCAAAAAAATTGAATTTTCCACGAAACGTGTAGAAATATTCGACCGATCCAAATGGCCGTTTGTATGACAATTACTGGTCTCAACGCCTATTGATAGAGGTATCAATCATCGAAATCGGAGCACGTTTGCAGATTTTCGAATTTTGTGGCTCTGAATTTGTGGGCTATAGTTCAGTTGATTTTCAAAAAATTGAATTTTCCACGAAACGTGTAGAAATATTCGACCGATCCAAATGGCCGTTTGTATGACAATTACTGGTCTCAACGCCTATTGATAGAGGTATCAATCATCGAAATCGGAGCACGTTTGCAGATTTTCGAATTTTGTGGCTCTGAATTTGTGGGCTATAGTTCAGTTGATTTTCAAAAAAATTGAATTTTCCACGAAACGTGTAGAAATATTCGACCGATCCAAATGGCCGTTTGTATGACAATTACAGGTGTCAACGCCTATTGATAGAGGTATCAATCATCGAAATCGGAGCACGTTTGCAGATTTTCGAATTTTGTGGCTCTGAATTTGTGGGCTATAGTTTAGTTGATTTTCAAAAAAATTGAATTTTCCACGAAACGTGTAGAAATATTCGACCGATCCAAATGGCCGTTTGTATGACAATTACTGGTCTCAACGCCTATTGATAGAGGTATCAATCATCGAAATCGGAGTACGTTTGCAGATTTTCGAATTTTGTGGCCCTGAATTTGTGGGCTATAGTTTAGTTGATTTTCAAAAAAATTGAATTTTCCACGAAACGTGTAGAAATATTCGACCGATCCAAATGGCCGTTTGTATGACAATTACTGGTCTCAACGCCTATTGATAGAGGTATCAATCATCGAAATCGGAGCACGTTTGCAGATTTTCGAATTTTGTGGCTCTGAATTTGTGGGCTATAGTTCAGTTGATTTTCAAAAAAATTGAATTTTCCACGAAACGTGTAGAAATATTCGACCGATCCAAATGGCCGTTTGTATGACAATTACAGGTCTCAACGCCTATTGATAGAGGTATCAATCATCGAAATCGGAGCACGTTTGCAGATTTTCGAATTTTGTGGCTCTGAATTTGTGGGCTATAGTTCAGTTGATTTTCAAAAAAATTGAATTTTCCACGAAACGTGTAGAAATATTCGACCGATCCAAATGGCCGTTTGTATGACAATTACTGGTCTCAACGCCTATTGATAGAGGTATCAATCATCGAAATCGGAGTACGTTTGCAGATTTTCGAATTTTGTGGCCCTGAATTTGTGGGCTATAGTTTAGTTGATTTTCAAAAAAATTGAATTTTCCACGAAACGTGTAGAAATATTCGACGATCCAAATGGCCGTTTGTATGACAATTACTGGTCTCAACGCCTATTGATAGAGGTATCAATCATCGAAATCGGAGCACGTTTGCAGATTTTCGAATTTTGTGGCTCTGAATTTGTGGGCTATAGTTCAGTTGATTTTCAAAAAAATTGAATTTTCACGAAAGGTGTAGAAATATTCGACCGATCCAAATGGCCGTTTGTATGACAATTACAGGTCTCAACGCCTATTGATAGAGGTATCAATCATCGAAATCGGAGCACGTTTGCAGATTTTCGAATTTTGTGGCTCTGAATTTGTGGGCTATAGTTTAGTTGATTTTTCAAAAAAATTGAATTTTCCACGAAACGTGTAGAAATATTCGACCGATCCAAATGGCCGTTTGTACGACAATTACAGGTCTCAACGCCTATTGATAGAGGTATCAATCATCGAAATCGGAGCACACTTGCAGATTTTCGAATTTTGTGGCTCTGAATTTGTGGACTATAGTTCAGTTGATTTTCAAAAAAATTGAATTTTCCACGAAACGTGTAGAAATATTCGACCGATCCAAATGGCCGTTTGTACGACAATTACAGGTCTCAACGCCTATTGATAGAGGTATCAATCATCGAAATCGGAGCACACTTGCAGATTTTCGAATTTTGTGGCTCTGAATTTGTGGGCTATAGTTCAGTTGATTTTCAAAAAAATTGAATTTTCCACGAAACGTGTAGAAATATTCGACCGATCCAAATGGCCGTTTGTATGACATTACTGGTCTCAACGCCTATTGATAGAGGTATCAATCATCGAAATCGGAGCACACTTGCAGATTTTCGAATTTTGTGGCTCTGAATTTGTGGGCTATAGTTTAGTTGATTTTCAAAAAAAATGAATTTTTCATGAAACGTGTAGAAATATTCGACCGATCCAAATGGCCGTTTGTATGACAATTACAGGTGTCAACGCCTATTGATAGAGGTATCAATCATCGAAATCGGAGCACGTTTGCAGATTTTCGAATTTTGTGGCTCTGAATTTGTGGGCTATAGTTCAGTTGATTTTCAAAAAATTTGAATTTTTCACGAAACGTGTAGAAATATTCGACCGATCCAAATGGCCGTTTGTTATGACAATTACAGGTCTCAACGCCTATTGATAGAGGTATCAATCATCGAAATCGGAGCACGTTTGCAGATTTCGAATTTTGTGGCTCTGAATTTGTGGGCTATAGTTCAATTGATTTTCAAAATAATTGAATTTTCCACGAAACGTGTAGAAATATTCGACCGATCCAAATGGCCGTTGTATGACAATTACAGGTCTCAACGCCTATTGATAGAGGTATCAATCATCGAAATCGGAGCACGTTTGCAGATTTTCGAATTTTGTGGCTCTGAATTTGTGGGCTATAGTTTAGTTGATTTTCAAAAAAATTGAATTTTCCACGAAACGTGTAGAAATATTCGACCGATCCAAATGGCCGTTGTATGACAATTACTGGTCTCAACGCCTATTGATAGAGGTATCAATCATCGAAATGAAATCGGAGTACGTTTGCAGATTTTCGAATTTTGTGGCCTGAATTTGTGGGCTATAGTTTAGTTGATTTTCAAAAAAATTGAATTTTCCACGAAACGTGTAGAAATATTCGACCGATCCAAATGGCCGTTTGTATGACAATTACTGGTCTCAACGCCTATTGATAGAGGTATCAATCATCGAAATCGGAGCACGTTTGCAGATTTTCGAATTTTGTGGCTCTGAATTTGTGGGCTATAGTTCAGTTGATTTTCAAAAAAATTGAATTTTTCACGAAAGGTGTAGAAATATTCGACCGATCCAAATGGCCGTTTGTATGACAATTACAGGTCTCAACGCCTATTGATAGAGGTATCAATCATCGAAATCGGAGCACGTTTGCAGATTTTCGAATTTTGTGGCTCTGAATTTGTGGGCTATAGTTTAGTTGATTTTCAAAAAAATTGAATTTTCCACGAAATGTGTAGAAATATTCGACCGCTCCAAATGGCCGTTTGTATGACAATTACAGGTCTCAACGCCTATTGATAGAGGTATCAATCATCGAAATCGGAGCACACTTGCAGATTTTCGAATTTTGTGGCTCTGAATTTGTGGACTATAGTTCAGTTGATTTTCAAAAAAATTGAATTTTCCACGAAACGTGTAGAAATATTCGACCGATCCAAATGGCCGTTTGTACGACAATTACAGGTCTCAACGCCTATTGATAGAGGTATCAATCATCGAAATCGGAGCACACTTGCAGATTTTCGAATTTTGTGGCTCTGAATTTGTGGGCTATAGTTCAGTTGATTTTCAAAAAAATTGAATTTTCCACGAAACGTGTAGAAATATTCGACCGATCCAAATGGCCGTTTGTATGACAATTACAGGTGTCAACGCCTATTGATAGAGGTATCAATCATCGAAATCGGAGCACGTTTGCAGATTTTCGAATTTTGTGGCTCTGAATTTGTGGGCTATAGTTCAGTTGATTTTCAAAAAAATTGAATTTTCCACGAAACGTGTAGAAATATTCGACCGATCCAAATGGCCGTTTGTACGACAATTACAGGTCTCAACGCCTATTGATAGAGGTATCAATCATCGAAATCGGAGCACACTTGCAGATTTTCGAATTTTGTGGCTCTGAATTTGTGGGCTATAGTTCAGTTGATTTTCAAAAAAATTGAATTTTCCACGAAACGTGTAGAAATATTCGACCGATCCAAATGGCCGTATGTATGACAATTACTGGTCTCAACGCTTATTGATAGAGGTATCAATCATCGAAATCGGAGCACACTTGCAGATTTTCGAATTTTGTGGCTCTGAATTTGTGGGCTATAGTTCAGTTGATTTTCAAAAAAATTGAATTTTCCACGAAACGTGTAGAAATATTCGCCCGATCCAAATGGCCGTTTGTACGACAATTACAGGTCTCAACGCCTATTGATAGAGGTATCAATCATCGAAATCGGAGCACGTTTGCAGATTTTCGAATTTTGTGGCTCTGAATTTGTGGGCTATAGTTCAGTTGATTTTCAAAAAAATTGAATTTTCCACGAAACGTGTAGAAATATTCGACCGATCCAAATGGCCGTTTGTATGACAATTACTGGTCTCAACGCCTATTGATAGAGGTATCAATCATCGAAATCGGAGCACACTTGCAGATTTTCGAATTTTGTGGCTTTGAATTTGTGGGCTATAGTTTAGTTGATTTTCAAAAAAAATGAATTTTTCATGAAACGTGTAGAAATATTCGACCGATCCAAATGGCCGTTTGTATGACAATTAAAGGTGTCAACGCCTATTGATAGAGGTATCAATCATCGAAATCGGAGCACGTTTGCAGATTTTCGAATTTTGTGGCTCTGAATTTGTGGGCTATAGTTCAGTTGATTTTCAAAAAAATTGAATTTTCCACGAAACGTGTAGAAATATTCGACCGATCCAAATGGCCGTTTGTTTGACAATTACAGGTCTCAACGCCTATTGATAGAGGTATCAATCATCGAAATCGGAGCACATTTGCAGATTTTCGAATTTTGTGGCTCTGAATTTGTGGACTATAGTTCAGTTGATTTTCAAAAAAATTGAATTTTCCACGAAACGTGTAGAAATATTCGACCGATCCAAATGGCCGTTTGTACGACAATTACAGGTCTCAACGCCTATTGATAGAGGTATCAATCATCGAAATCGGAGCACACTTGCAGATTTTCGAATTTTGTGGCTCTGAATTTGTGGGCTATAGTTCAGTTGATTTTCAAAAAAATTGAATTTTTCACGAAACGTGTAGAAATATTCGACCGATCCAAATGGCCGTTTGTACGACAATTACAAGTCTCAACGCCTATTGATAGAGGTATCAATCATCGAAATCGGAGCACACTTGCAGATTTTCGAATTTTGTGGCTCTGAATTTGTGGGCTATAGTTTAGTTGATTTTCAAAAAAAATGAATTTTTCATGAAACGTGTAGAAATATTCGACCGATCCAAATGGCCGTTTGTATGACAATTACAGGTGTCAACGCCTATTGATAGAGGTATCAATCATCGAAATCGGAGCACGTTTGCAGATTTTCGAATTTTGTGGCCCTGAATTTGTGGGCTATAGTTCAGTTGATTTTCAAAAAAATTGAATTTTCCACGAAACGTGTAGAAATATTCGACCGATCCAAATGGCCGTTTGTACGACAATTACAGGTCTCAACGCCTATTGATAGAGGTATCAATCATCGAAATCGGAGCACACTTGCAGATTTTCGAATTTTGTGGCTCTGAATTTGTGGGCTATAGTTCAGTTGATTTTCAAAAAAATTGAATTTTCCACGAAACGTGTAGAAATATTCGACCGATCCAAATGGCCGTTTGTTTGACAATTACAGGTCTCAACGCCTATTGATAGAGGTATCAATCATCGAAATCGGAGCACATTTGCAGATTTTCGAATTTTGTGGCTCTGAATTTGTGGACTATAGTTCAGTTGATTTTCAAAAAAATTGAATTTTTCACGAAACGTGTAGAAATATTCGACCGATCCAAATGGCCGTTTGTTTGACAATTACAGGTCTCAACGCCTATTGATAGAGGTATCAATCATCGAAATCGGAGCACATTTGCAGATTTTCGAATTTTGTGGCTCTGAATTTGTGGACTATAGTTCAGTTGATTTTCAAAAAAAATGAATTTTTCATGAAACGTGTAGAAATATTCGACCGATCCAAATGGCCGTTTGTATGACAATTACAGGTGTCAACGCCTATTGATAGAGGTATCAATCATCGAAATCGGAGCACGTTTGCAGATTTTCGAATTTTGTGGCCCTGAATTTGTGGGCTATAGTTCAGTTGATTTTCAAAAAAATTGAATTTTCCACGAAACGTGTAGAAATATTCGACCGATCCAAATGGCCGTTTGTTTGACAATTACAGGTCTCAACGCCTATTGATAGAGGTATCAATCATCGAAATCGGAGCACATTTGCAGATTTTCGAATTTTGTGGCTCTGAATTTGTGGACTATAGTTCAGTTGATTTTCAAAAAAATTGAATTTTCCACGAAACGTGTAGAAATATTCGACCGATCCAAATGGCCGTTTGTTTGACAATTACAGGTCTCAACGCCTATTGATAGAGGTATCAATCATCGAAATCGGAGCACATTTGCAGATTTTCGAATTTTGTGGCTCTGAATTTGTGGACTATAGTTCAGTTGATTTTCAAAAAAATTGAATTTTCCACGAAACGTGTAGAAATATTCGACCGATCCAAATGGCCGTTTGTACGACAATTACAGGTCTCAACGCCTATTGATAGAGGTATCAATCATCGAAATCGGAGCACACTTGCAGATTTTCGAATTTTGTGGCTCTGAATTTGTGGGCTATAGTTTAGTTGATTTTCAAAAAAATTGAATTTTTCACGAAACGTGTAGAAATATTCGACCGATCCAAATGGCCGTTTGTACGACAATTACAGGTCTCAACGCCTATTGATAGAGGTATCAATCATCGAAATCGGAGCACACTTGCAGATTTTCGAATTTTGTGGCTCTGAATTTGTGGGCTATAGTTCAGTTGATTTTCAAAAAAATTGAATTTTCCACGAAACGTGTAGAAATATTCGACCGATCCAAATGGCCGTTTGTACGACAATTACAGGTCTCAACGCCTATTGATAGAGGTATCAATCATCGAAATCGGAGCACACTTGCAGATTTTCGAATTTTGTGGCTCTGAATTTGTGGGCTATAGTTCAGTTGATTTTCAAAAAAATTGAATTTTCCACGAAACGTGTAGAAATATTCGACCGATCCAAATGGCCGTTTGTTTGACAATTACAGGTCTCAACGCCTATTGATAGAGGTATCAATCATCGAAATCGGAGCACATTTGCAGATTTTCGAATTTTGTGGCTCTGAATTTGTGGACTATAGTTCAGTTGATTTTCAAAAAAATTGAATTTTTCACGAAACGTGTAGAAATATTCGACTGATCCAAATGGCCGTTTGTTTGACAATTACAGGTCTCAACGCCTATTGATAGAGGTATCAATCATCGAAATCGGAGCACATTTGCAGATTTTCGAATTTTGTGGCTCTGAATTTGTGGACTATAGTTCAGTTGATTTTCAAAAAAAATGAATTTTTCATGAAACGTGTAGAAATATTCGACCGATCCAAATGGCCGTTTGTATGACAATTACAGGTGTCAACGCCTATTGATAGAGGTATCAATCATCGAAATCGGAGCACGTTTGCAGATTTTCGAATTTTGTGGCCCTGAATTTGTGGGCTATAGTTCAGTTGATTTTCAAAAAAATTGAATTTTCCACGAAACGTGTAGAAATATTCGACCGATCCAAATGGCCGTTTGTTTGACAATTACAGGTCTCAACGCCTATTGATAGAGGTATCAATCATCGAAATCGGAGCACATTTGCAGATTTTCGAATTTTGTGGCTCTGAATTTGTGGACTATAGTTCAGTTGATTTTCAAAAAAATTGAATTTTTCACGAAACGTGTAGAAATATTCGACCGATCCAAATGGCCGTTTGTACGACAATTACAGGTGTCAACGCCTATTGATAGAGGTATCAATCATCGAAATCGGAGCACACTTGCAGATTTTCGAATTTTGTGGCTCTGAATTTGTGGGCTATAGTTCAGTTGATTTTCAAAAAAATTGAATTTTTCACGAAACGTGTAGAAATATTCGACCGATCCAAATGGCCGTTTGTATGACAATTACAGGTCTCAACGCCTATTGATAGAGGTATCAATCATCGAAATCGGAGCACGTTTGCAGATTTTCGAATTTTGTGGCTCTGAATTTGTGGACTATAGTTCAGTTGATTTTCAAAAAAATTGAATTTTTCACGAAACGTGTAGAAATATTCGACCGATCCAAATGGCCGTTTGTATGACAATTACAGGTCTCAACGCCTATTGATAGAGGTATCAATCATCGAAATCGGAGCACGTTTGCAGATTTTCGAATTTTGTGGCTCTGAATTTGTGGGCTATAGTTCAGTTGATTTTCAAAAAAATTGAATTTTCCACGAAACGTGTAGAAATATTCGACCGATCCAAATGGCCGTTTGTATGACAATTACTGGTCTCAACGCCTATTGATAGAGGTATCAATCATCGAAATCGGAGCACACTTGCAGATTTTCGAATTTTGTGGCTCTGAATTTGTGGGCTATAGTTTAGTTGATTTTCAAAAAAAATGAATTTTTCATGAAACGTGTAGAAATATTCGACCGATCCAAATGGCCGTTTGTATGACAATTACAGGTGTCAACGCCTATTGATAGAGGTATCAATCATCGAAATCGGAGCACGTTTGCAGATTTTCGAATTTTGTGGCTCTGAATTTGTGGGCTATAGTTCAGTTGATTTTCAAAAAAAATTGAATTTTCCACGAAACGTGTAGAAATATTCGACCGATCCAAATGGCCGTTTGTTTGACAATTACAGGTCTCAACGCCTATTGATAGAGGTATCAATCATCGAAATCGGAGCACATTTGCAGATTTTCGAATTTTGTGGCTCTGAATTTGTGGACTATAGTTCAGTTGATTTTCAAAAAAATTGAATTTTCCACGAAACGTGTAGAAATATTCGACCGATCCAAATGGCCGTTTGTACGACAATTACAGGTCTCAACGCCTATTGATAGAGGTATCAATCATCGAAATCGGAGCACACTTGCAGATTTTCGAATTTTGTGGCTCTGAATTTGTGGGCTATAGTTCAGTTGATTTTCAAAAAAATTGAATTTTCCACGAAACGTGTAGAATTATTCGACCGATCCAAATGGCCGTTTGTATGACAATTACAGGTCTCAACGCCTATTGATAAAGGTATCAATCATCGAAATCGGAGCACATTTGCAGATTTTCGAATTTTGTGGCTCTGAATTTGTGGGCTGTAGTTCAGTTGATTTTTAAAATAATTGAATTTTCCACGAAACGTGTAGAAATATTCGACCGATCCAAATGGCCGTTTGTATGACAATTACAGGTCTCAACGCCTATTGATAGAGGTATCAATCATCGAAATCGGAGCACGTTTGCAGATTTTCGAATTTTGTGGCTCTGAATTTGTGGGCTATAGTTCAGTTGATTTTGAAAAAAATTGAATTTTTCACGAAACGTGTAGAAATATTCGACCGATCCAAATGGCCGTTTGTATGACAATTACAGGTCTCAACGCCTATTGATAGAGGTATCAATCATCGAAATGGGAGCACATTTGCAGATTTTCGAATTTTGTGGCTCTGAATTTGTGGGCTGTAGTTCAGTTGATTTTCAAAAAAATTGAATTTTCCACGAAACGTGTAGAAATATTCGACCGATCCAAATGGCCGTTTGTATGACAATTACAGGTCTCAACGCCTATTCATATTATTCATTGTGTCGTCTCCGATCATCGAAATCACTAACGTTTTTTCGTTTCTGGAATTAATTGCCTCTCTTTCTAAATGCTGTTTGAACTTCATGTCTTGTATTTTCTCTATAATTTCATGGTGTCGAATGTACTGGTTTTAGAAAAAAAATTGTTTAACCATCTACAAAGGCGCCTAATATTTTTAGCCCAGGGCGCCTAAATATATAAGAACGGCCCTGGATGAACGCCACAGTGAGCCACTACGCAATATACTTAAAACCACAAAACATGATTCTCTCTTTAAGTTGTTTTGCCATTATGCGATCTAATATCACTTTAAATCTCTCTTTAAGTAAATTTACTCTCCTCTTTTGTTTGTTTTATTTTTCATTTTTTTACTTTTTTATTTTACTTGTTGTAAAAAAAAAAAATTTGTTTACATATTTAGAGCTAACCTGTTATTTATTGACGATTGTAAAGGTAGAGAAAGCGCCTCTCGAGGAAAAAAGTTAAAATGATGCTATATTGACAAAATGACATTTGTCACAAATGCGACGTAAGAAAATTTAGCAATCCGGTAATTAAAAATTGTTTTTATAATCCAAAATTAGTATTATTGACTATTATTAGACATCTGGTAAGTAAAAATTTTGTTTACAGCTCTAAATTAGAATTATTTACAACAATTTCGAACGTCAAATTATCAGATGCTAAGGTTACAAAATGTCCACTAGGTGGAATCCATGATGCTCCAATCGTCAATTATGTATATACCTTTTTTGTTTTTGTTGTTTACGTAAATCTATTACAAAGGAAATATTTACGCGTCTATAAATTTGGAATCCGAGCACCTAAAGATCTTGGCCATACCACGTTTTTCTTATCTGATCAAGGTCTATAAGTCTGTCTTTGTTTCATGAAAATCGGATAAGAACTTTTCGAATTAATATTTTTTATCAGACATCAATCGCGGGAATATAAGGTATCTCTCTCGCTCTAGCGCTTCGCTTGAGTTGAGATGCCTAAAAGTAGTGAGAAATACGAAGATTTGTTTTTTGTTGTTTGTGTTTTTTGTGTATTGTTCCTTGTACAGCAAAGTCAATTTAAATTCAAACACAAATCAAAAACCAATTTTTGATAGTGAGTCGAAGAGAGTAAGAAAATAAAGTTATTACAGTTCTACTGTAGTTTCCATTTGTTGTTGTTGTTTTTTTTTTGAAAATAAATGTTCACGAGACGTCTTTTCGTTCACGAAATCTTTTTTTAGTTTATACTGTAACTGTTACCAATAAAACATAAATGATTCGACTTACCCTTTGATTTTGATATGCGGTAACGGCCGTAAACGATGTTTCCTTAAATATAAACGTTCTGTAATGGTGCACATAATCCTTTTCATTCTGTGATTTACTGTCAGGCGCTAAGTACACTATATGACATCGTGGTTGATAACGATGCATTGAATTAAGAATTATCTGTGAAAATAAATCACACCAAAAAGTTAAACGAAAAATCAATCTCAACCGACCGAAATACTTACATGACCATTGTTATCCAATTGATTATTTGTTAATTTAAGTTTATCAAACGAAATAACTTGTTTCATCCATGTTGCTCCAGTTGCCGGTGAATCAGGATGTACATGCATCCGAGGTGGTGAAATAGCATCAGCTTTACCAGCCACAGTCCAACTTGATGCATGAAAATTATAACGATATCGATTCCCATCTTCTGGAGCAAAATCCATAACCATTAGGTACATGGCTTGAGCATCAAGCCCCATGACACGTACTTGAAACGTAGGAAACATTCGTCGACCCGTTTTTGTCACAATCATTTCAGTACCATGCTCATGAAATTGATCCCACAGCTGTTTTGTTTCGAGCACCATATGCGCTGAAGCAAGGGCAGGGTGTACCGGTTTTGGTTCTTTATTTTCACTTTTTGCCCTATCACCCGAGTTGTTATTATTATTGTTATTATTATTACTAGTATTATTGTTATTATTATTATTATTACTATGGCTATTATTATTATTATTATTGTTATTATTACTATGATTTTTATTTTTATTCGATTTTTGAATTATATTATGACTATGACTATCAGTCGATGTTTCTAAATCTGAATCGTTCCCGCTACAAACCGAACTAGTACTACCCTCAGGTGTTTTGTTGATTGATTGTTCCAATTGATCTAATGGTTTATATGAGTTGCGTGCTTTTGATGCTGTCAACAGGCATGCTGAAATGTTACACACAAGAATAAGATAAATATTTCAATTAAAAGTGGTGAAATTCAAAATTATTCGCATTTATAAAAATTTAGCATCCGTTTCATACAATTATATCATTTAATCATCATTGTTATAAATTATTTAAAGTTTTCATCACATTTTAATCACCATATTCATGTACAAGATACTTGATACAAACAAAAACAAATTTTAAATGTTTCTGTCTGTCTGTGTCTCAAAAACAATATTATTAAGTATAAAGGCGCCACGACATCTGGTGTACACAATAAAAAATGTCATTGACTTCCATCCGCTTTTCATCACCGACTTACATCGGGTTCAAATATTCCAATTGACAATACATATAATATATAAAGTTCTTGTTTACTAAACGCCTTAGAGATGTATATGTGAACGTGTAAAAAATCGCGCAACTTTCCCATTTTAGTATGTCAATTAACACGACCAAAATAATTTCTATTTACATAAAGTTTTAAGTATGTATAGATAAAGAACAAAATGTATCATCATCATCTCAAATATGAATTTTCTTCTCGAGGCATTTTTCATAAACGAAAATTTAGATAAATCAACGTTGATAAATTATTATATTGCGGAAAGTGTTTCTGTATTTTGAATCAGCTTCGGTTTGATTTTTTTTTTTTGAAAATATTTTTAATTAAAAATTAATTTCAAACGAAAATTGTTTTATTTTGATTTAATTAGTTTTAATGATGGAAATCTTAATTTTTTTTAATTCTACGGTTTTGGGAAAATATTTTGTTTCAGTGAAAATTAAAAGTAAAGTGCTCAATAATTTTAAAAGTGGTTAAATTAGAAATTGCGCGATATACAGTGTTAAAAAGTTTGATCGTCTTATAGATTCAGTTTTGCAGTGTACATACATACCCGGTGTATGCATAAGTATATTTTCCGGTTTAACTAAGAGATGGCACCAGCAAAAAGTACGCAGTGTATTAATTTGACGCATATGTATGTCATTTTGTTCGGCTGACATTTAAACTACAAACAAACACAAGTTGAGTCCGCCAAAAATTAGCGTCTTTGTTTTATCGTTCAGTGATCATGTCGGGTTTTGTGCGTGAAAAAGAACATTGCTTTTCTTATTTAATCACAAGAAAAAGGCTGTTGAAAGTCATCGTTTGCTGGTAGAAACATATGATGAACACGCCCCATCGATTAGAACTTGTGAGACATGGTTTCGATAATTTAAAAGTGTAAAGACAGTGAGCGCACTGGTATAGACCAAAAAAAGGTCAAGACGAGCAAATGAAGGAGTTGTTGGATGATGATCCAACTCAAACTCAAGGCAATTAGCTGAAGCAATACATGTGTCACAAGAAACAATCAGCAGACGTTTACGAGCAATGGGGAAATTTGTTGCGTTGTCCGACATTATTTCCATAGGTAAGCATCGTCTGCCAACGAAACGTTTGAGAGCTACAATAAAGGCAACTGTTGTAAGATCCGATAGTACTTCCAAATGGATCGCTTTAGTAGCTAAACAGACGAATACTGAAATGTAACCCTTTACATGCTTTGCACCTCTTCCTCTTTTTTTGGCGAGTATAATTGGTGCCGCAAAATCCACCCCGATCTGGTGGAACACTCTCGAGGTTGTAACTCTCGATGGTGGTAATTAAAAATTACCCATTAGCTGTGTACTTGTTTTTGCAGGCTGCCGAAAACAAATTAAGCATTTATGAACAATTTGGTGAGTCATGCTACGTGCACCCAAGATCCAAAACCTTTGCCGAATAAGATTAAACATTAAGGAAGGTCCAGGATGTAGGAATTTTGAGTGGTAATAGTTGCCAATCATTTTACTTAGGTTATGGGATGCGCGTAAAACGATTGACCTTTTGTGCCAAAATCAATAATTTGTTTTCTGCTTCTTGTATTTCGTCGCCAGCTAGAAACCCTTGTCGTTCATTGATTGTATCATGTTTGTTGGCCTTGCAGTTATTTATGAATCTTTGACAAACGGCCACTATCCGCCGAATTGTACGCCAAATTGAGATCTTGTTCATTAAATTTCCGAAAACAGACATTAGGTTGATTTGTTGAAAAACGGCGGTTTTTGGGCTTGGCTTCCTTGCAAACTAGCAGCTTATCATGTTTTGAATCAAATTGTAGCCAGGCTTTACGGCTTTCTTTCATCCATTTTGATCCATACCACCAAAGATCAAACTTAACTAGATCAACCGGAGATTGATACTACCAGTGTATACTGAGAGCCATGTTAAATCGACCGATGAGTCTGTCCACGCATAAAATTGCAATGGTTGATATATGTATATCCATCAGATTTAATCGACTTATTAATTTTGTCAGCAGATATGCTCCACACAACTCTAGCCATGGTAGAGATATTGTTGTTACTGGTGTTACCTTCGTTTTAGCGGTAATCAACCGCACTTGTATGTCCCCTGTATTGTCTTGACTGCGATAATATATTGCTGATACGTAAGCTGACTGGCTGGCATCACAGAAACCATGAATTTCTGTGTTTTCTGTGAATACCTATGTGTCTTGGAATTTGTATAAATTCCAGGCTTGACCTCCAAACCACCAGAACGTCCTTCGGTAGTGCTTCATCCCAAACGATTTTCAACAGCCACAACTGCTGAAATAAAATCATCATCATGATTGTTGCTGGAGCAAGCCAGAGGGTCAAAAATCCGCGATGCTTCGGAAAGAAACGTCCTTTTTGTAGCAATACTGTCACTGTCAATATTAACCTTAAACGTAAAGTAATCTTTATTCGGAAGCCTCTGCAGTCCCAAGATTTTTATGGAACTTAATTCATCGTCAAAAGAAATTGCAGACGGTTTATCGGTTATAGATCACAAAGTTTTGCAATATTGGATTTCCATTTTTGCAATTGGAAACCTCCTGACGCCAACATATTTATTAATTTTAATTTTAAATCAGCCGCCTTCGATTGATTTTTGGCACCAGTGAGCAGATCGTCGACGTAAAAGCCTCACAACACTATTTGAGCTGCTTCCGGGTAATGCGAACTTTCATCTTGTACTAACTGCGGTAAGGTTCTAGTAGCTAAAATTGGTGCTGCAGAAGTTCCGTAAGTAACCGTGGTTAACACATAATGTTCCAGTGGTTGACTGGGATTTTCTCTCCATTAGATTATCTTATATGTAATTGGTATCGTCGGAATTCACTAAAACCTGCCGATAAATTTTTTTAATGTCGGCGTCTGGAGCAATTTTATGGTTTCGAAAACCGATGAAAATTTCCCAGAGCATCGATTGAATGGTCGGGCCGACTACTAACCTTTCGTTTAGTAAAACACCATTTGAACTCTTACTGGGCCCAACGTAAACCACTATGTCACTATTGTTTACATTTTTTTTAAAAAACAGCATGATGTGGAAGTTAAAACGTGCGCTTATCATTTAATAACCTCTCTTTAGTTGATGAAAGTCTCATGTGTCCAAGGGATTGGTAAGTATCATGAATAAAATGGATGCCTCCTTCGATTTATTATCCTTAATGAACCGACGCACGTTCCAATGACAGAATTCTTTGATACGCCTTGTACAATGAGTTTCCTACGGATATCTCGCCTCTTTTGAATGGGAGCCATACAACATGTCTACCATCCTTCTGCATTATGTGAGTTTCCTTGTAGTGTGTTTCTCCATACTTTTCTTCCGAGGTGGGCAGATGCAATGTTGAAACTTCTTCAAGCTCAAAAAATCCTTTCAATGTTTTGTCGACTTCTATATTTAAATTAAAATTATAGGTAGCGTTCTCACTAATTATTGTTTGGCCAGCTATCACTCATCCAAATATGGTTTTTTGTGCGATGAGTGTGGATCCTCTAAAGGTTTTATTTAATCGGTCATTTGAAAAAAGTGGTTCGCTCCAATTATAATGTTAATTTCTCCAGGTTGATCAAACAAGGGATCAGCTAGTTTTAATCCAGAAATGAACTTCAAATTTCCTCGATCTACTGGTGTAGAATTAATCAATTATGAATACTTGATACAAATCATCTTGGCCAATCCATCAACAATATTCGAGCGTGCATTCGTTTCAATCGCAGCTGCCTGACGCATTATTCTGATATGAAAGAGCATTAAGATCCTGTGTCCAGTCGTGCTCTGAACTTATAGTTGATTCCCTTAGCATCCTTGATTGAAACCATTGCAGTTGGAAGAACTGACTGCCCTTGAGAGATATTTTGATAATGAACTGTGGTTTGAAACAATACATGACTAATAATGATTCGTTGTCGCGGAATCCGTTGAAATTGACAGTTCCTCAGCTGGTGATATAGAAGAATCCTCTGTACAAGCACTACTGTAGTTAACCTGTATTTCTTCATGAAGTAGGGTATAATGTTTTGAGGTTGCATTTGGAGCATCTGAATCTAGATCTACATACGTTTACTGAATGACCTTATTTAAGACAGTTGTAACATAATAGTTTAGTTTGAACCAATTCTCTACGACACTCAGGTTCTTTTCTTTAAATTCTAAGCACTCTAATATTCTGTGTCGTTGATGGCAGGTTGCGCATAATTGAGAAATAGATTGTGGTGTAGCCGTGTATGGTTGAGCTGCTTGTATTCATGTCATGGCATACGATTCTGTGCACTTTGGTTCATTGCAAGTGCTTCTCTTCAGAAGAGAAGAGCACTATTTCCTTAAAGACAATCCAGCACCTTGTAGAATTGATGAAACATTTTGTTTGAGTTGAATCGTTTCGTTTATAGAATTAGCCCAGGTCAACAAATCATCGATATACATGTCTTGACGAATGGGTTGATTGGCAACAAATTCTTGAGATCCATTTTCTTTAGCTAACTGCATAACACATCGAATGGCAAGTAACAGTTTGTAACTTATAGGTTTGAACCGGATTTTAAAATTGGATGTATTAAAACTTGCCGGTACATTTTAGGTATACCAGTACTGACAGCAATCGTCTGAGGTCTAAAACGACCATTTTGAATTGGTCCATTTTGAAATAATGAATTTAAAGATTCGCCATTTGTTGTTTTGGCAGAACCATCGAATATTATGACTCGCATTTTTGTGGAAGAGTCCAGTTTGAAGACGCAATGACAATTAGAGGCATATGAGAGATATTCTGCCGTAAATTGGTTGTAGGAACTACGCAATTTTGGTTATTTTTCTAACAGTCTCTTGTCTCTGATGAGTTGAGACGAAGTGTCGCTCACAGGGGTTGTTGGAGATGTCAGTATCATCTTCTGTTTCCTCAATTTCTTAAAATCGCTTTAGTATTCTATTGAGGTAACCAGATGAGTTGAGCTCAACAAGATGACAGAAGCTTTCGTTGAATATTTCTATACACTACCGGAAACAACCCATCCAAGCTGAGTTTTTTGTATAGGTATAGAAGACCAGAGTCCAACTTCAATTGACCCATAGTTCGGCACCAATCAGCATGTTCACTCGTTGGCAGGAATGAAATCTTGTATCAGATAATTGAATATTATCAAATTGTTAGAAATTTTGCTAATTATTTAATTGTTAACAAAGCAGAATTAGACGAATTTAATGACAAGCCTCCAATGCCTTGAATCGCTACAGATGATGATGTTGGAAGAATCCCAAGTTTAGTTGCTAATGAAATGGTAATGAAATTTAATTGAGAACCAGATTGAAGCAAGGCCGGTGCGTGACTATGATTCCGCATGGACTGATAACGAGAACCTCAGCAGTAGCAAGTATAATATAATTTGAGGTTGTACTTGAAAACACGAAGAGTAATAGAGGTAGAAGATGTGTTTGTTGTGGATACATTCGTTGTTAGTGGGATGTCAGACGATGATGGTGAGACATGCAACAAAGAGTTGTGTGTTAGTTTACAATATCGGCAAACATCTCGATTTTGGCAGCTATATTGATGTCATTATTTAATCTAAGACAATTTTCGTACAAAGATTGAGCATTAATTTGATGCGTAGATTGGTTTATAACCTTATCATCCTTCTGAATTCGATGACATATGAAGAAATTTCGGTTCTAAAGAAAGACTTTAAGTTGGAGATATCTGTTATGATCGGAAGTGCATAAATGGGCGCTTCTACCCTCTTTTTAGCCTTTGTTTTGCTGTCCAATTTCGTGAGATTCTTTAAGACAAACGTACCATTATTAGACAGATGAGAAGCAAAACCGATTGGCTTATCCCACCACTGTTACCAATGATAAATCAGGAAAGGTATTTCTTTCCTGTATAGCAGCAGCAACAAAGAAATTATCAGCAGTAGCTGAAAACAAGACAGCACCAGCAAATTATTAGCATCAACAGCAGCAATTAATCAGAATCTAAAATTATGATCCTTCTTTACATCCGCCGGATAGTAATTTGGTTTGTAAACTCACAGTTATCAGTTATTACTGTTATTAGTATTCAGTATTCAGTTTTCTAGAATAGTACTTTTAAATCTGGTGTTCAGTTAATTGCTGAGTACGATTATGTTACAACAAAATATTTAAGTAATTCCTCCGACAACCCTTTGAGAGAATAATAAAAGCCTCTCTTATGTTTATAGTCATCTTGTAATATTCAAGCACAAAAGAACCTCAGCAATTTTTAGGTAGCATACATTTTCCGTTCGCATTTTCATACATCACACAGATGCAAAAGTTAAATTCGTTGTTTAAATGGGAAAAAAAGCAATTTGAATTGTGCATGCAAGCGAGAATATTATATGAGGGTAAATACTGTTATTTGTATTTCTTCAAATAAAATCTTAGTTTACCAACATTTAGAGCATAGAAACTTTCTTTTGTGGTTATGACTTTGATTTATTGCAACTTTACTGTTCTGGTTGAGTTTGTTTTTTGGAAAATCTAGGGCCGAAGTTGATAGATGAACATATCAAAATTTTAAATCATAAAAATGATTGTAAATCAAATGTCAGGATGTTCGGTTAGGAACCGAAAAATATCTAAATGGCTTTACCTTTATTGAACAAAGCAATAAAGAGTGAAGCTTCCAAAGTGCACAATATATAAAATATCGATGAAACACTAATTTTATAGCATCACACATCTAAACCCTTTGCCAAATTCGAATATAAACAAAAACTTCAAATAAAGTTAAAATAGCAATGATCTTAAAAAATGAAGAAATCATTAATAATCACGAATAATTTCATGGCAGGGAGCTAAGGTGTCAACGTTCAATTCCAGAAACCTAAATTAATCCAATAACCACAAAAAATCGAATTTTGAGAATCTTACGTCTGTAAGATCCCGTAACTCAATGCTATGCTGAATTCAACTCCAAGCTAAACTCGCGGTTAATATCCAAAATCTTCAATAATCTTTAAAAATAATAAAATCTCAAACTATTTCTATCAACACCTGCTCGTTTAAAATATAGAAAATATCGGTACATCACTATAATTATGTAACACAAACTCGAATAGACTCGATGAACCCAACAAGCTCAAAACATCTTAGAATTCTTCGAATAAACTTAGAAACGTAGAATAATTCTCAAAAATCTCAATGTTAAGCGATTCAAAGGCAAAACTACCATATTTCTCAACCTAAACTCGCAAAATCTATACAATCTTGCATAATTCCTCTACTGTTTATAAAATAATTCTCATCCCAAACAAACAGTAAATGCGATTTTTCTTTTAAATACATAAAACAACCAAATCCTAAAACCGGGACACCTGGTGGGCAATTTTGTAAGCATTATATGAGTTTCTAAATTTTTCTTAGTATGGTTTTTATAGTCTTAACCCGAAATACGAGAGATATGTAACCGACACCCCCAGCCCTAGCAAGTAAAAACAAAAATGTCCATGGATTACAATAACTGTGTAACATTGCTTGTTGAAGAATTTGCTTTACCCAAACCAATTTTTGTATAAAATTAGTAAAAAAAAAAATTTGATTTATCGCATGCGTGAAAATATAAATTAGCAGCCGCCATTGAAAATCACATTAAAAATAATCTAACGCACGCTTCAGCCGTTCAACTGATCGTTCAACAAATCATATAGAAGCGATTTTTGTTTTCAAAATTTAGGGAGAAAATGTATAACTAACGTGTTATATTTAAAAATTTACATCTTCTACAAGAATTATCCTTTGCTATAAAATATTGAACGCGTAAAACCGGCTTGATTTTAACAATTTCTTTTGTTTTTCGTAATGTCATGTTCAAACACAGTTCGTAGTGAAACGTTTCGAAGTGGACATGTTTTGTAATTGTTTTTTGTAAATAATCAAATGTACACATCGGAATACTCGCTACTCCAGGGTTGATTACACAAATTAGAACAATATATGTAATTATTGGTGAATATTTTTCAGGTGAAATATAGTTTCAAGTACATTATATTATAGATTTGCGTTTCAGTTTACAAATTTGTTAATCTGTATGTTTACTTTTTGTTTCTAGACAACGTTCCGAAAACAGGGGTGCGATTATATAAGTTTTACGAGTTTCGAACTTTTCGAAATTGCGACAAAACCGTAATTATGTAAAATATTACGAGTTCTCGTAATTGCGACTTGTTGTTGTTGTTTTACTCGTATACCTTTTAAAATGAGATTTAAGATTCTTTTTCGAAAAACTCGAAACTCGTAATGCTTACATAATCGCACCCCAGATCTATTGAGCAGGTTACGACAAAATCGAACAAGGTGAAAGCCACAAGACGAACCGAAACACTTGACCAACGTGAAATTCACCGGGAAGTAGATCGTCGGAAAAGTTGTGAGTTAATAGCAGCTGATGCAACTGAGCAACATGAATTGCGCAATCAACAACTTCAAAACAGAGCTCCTACATCATAAGTTGTAAACAATCCTTTACGATATGTTCGACCAACAATCGAAGAGTACGATTATAGCATGCAGCTCATTGTTTTAATTGGGCAAATGGATAATATTGGTTTGTAAAGGAAAGTCAATGTGCCACCTCTGGGTGAGCCACCTGAATCTTTTCTAAATCTATATTTTAAAGATTTTAACGATTTTAGGAGATTTCATTTATGCAAGTGGAAATCGAATTCACAGAACCTACTTAAAACCATTCTAACGGGAACTCTTGGTATCCAGTGGAATTCAATGCTTGACGTGTTTTAGTTTACGATTCAGCTTCCTGCATCGTTTACATCAACTAAAAAAACTGCTGCTCTCCGAAGTTTCGAGGATATTCGATCCACTATGTCGGCTATCTGCAACTAAAATTAGTATAAAAGTATATTATTTCAGCAAATGTGATGTTTAAAAATTGATCACCTTCCTCAGCAAACTTTTAATCAATGTGTTGTGTTGAATGAAATTCAAATTCCGCGTTATATGATGCGTCAGAAATGGCTTACTCAGCGATTGCATATCTTTGCGTGACAACTTCAACTGAAGCTTGACTGCTTGACTGCTAATGGCAAAAAATAAGGTTCCACATAAACAGATTACGCTTCAGGACTAAAATTGTATTTGAAGTGTTTTAAGAGAAGCTGCAAATATTTGGCTAGTCGGATTCCGAAATTGTACTGGCATAGTTATCAGACGAAGCAAGAAGGTGAAACACGTTCATCGCTAATCGAACATCACTAATTCTTCGCATTTCTTTACGATCTCTTTGATACAACGACTGTGGCATCGATTCAGCAAAGCTCGCAAAGCGCAAAGCTAAATGGTTGATCCAGGAATCTGGCTACTGGCCAAGATCTTACAACCCAACTGATACATTACTAATCTCTATCGGATGACACATCTGAGCCTGTTGGAGGAACGCCGAACTTTACCTACTGCACTGATTACGACAGTGGAAAATGGTCTCATTACATACTGGCTTAATCGATGGTCTTCTTTGCCTAAAATCATCCGAATTGTTACTCAACTGTTACGATTTCGTAGAAGGGTTAATGGAAATGGAATAATGTCTAAAATCGACGTATTTCGGAAAGCTGGACAACTAATTGTAAAGAGCGTGCAACTTGAGGTGTTTGAACCCAAAATTATCTGTCTTAAAAAAAACGAACCGACAAAACGAGTTCTCTTGCGTCCTTAGCACAGTTTTGGACGAAGAACAAATTCTTTGTGTATAGGCGGAAGATTGGAAAATTTGGCATGCAAATACGACGTCAAATAGCCCATCATCCTACCTAAGATACATCGCATGACTGAGCTAATGCTTAGTGATTTTATTCTGGAAAACCGTCATCCGGGACCTTCGCTCATGATCAGTTTGTTGTGCCAGCGATTTTGGATCGTTAACGGCCGAAATGTGGTAAGATATATTATACACAAAAAAATGTATTCGTTGTTTTCGTTTCAAGAGACTGCTCCCAGTACAAATATTGGGAGATGTATTACGAGAAGGGTGACCTCTAATTCCACTATGACATTAGAGAAATGACGACTCTTCTATGCCAGATCGAATCATTACTCAATTCACGACCAATTGGTCCATTGTCGTCATTTTACACCAGCTCATTTCATTATTGGAGAAGCGCCAATTACACTACCGGAACCTTCGTTAATCGAGGTAAGAAGAAGTAAAATAAAATATGATGGCAAAATAGCCAGCAACGAATGCAACGTTATTAGCAATAATGGGCGCACACATTTACATAACTTGCAACAGCGACCTACATGATAACTGAAACTATGAAACCCTCCCCCAGTCGTCGCCATACTCGTTCTCATTTACCAGGAGACCGCAAACAAAATCTCGATTCATCAGTGAATAAGAATTGGCTTCAATCAGGTTCAGTCTAATTTTCATATTCTCTGGCAAAATTATAATACGTACGTGTAACAATTCATTGCTGGTCTCAAAAGCGGTTACATAGTGATTTCTGAGAGTTGAACGTCTGTTACGATGAACGTTTGGTGCGGTCAAAAGATATTGGCATCAAAAGAATTTGTTTTAGGGTGCAAAACCCCGTTAAATGGTAATTAGGACAAGTTTACCTTAAAATCGGTTCATTTCTTCTTCTACTTGATAGCCCTCCAAGTTTTTACAAATTCACTTCATTGCAGGTGAATTCATTTTAAGTTTACAGAATTTATCCCACCAGAGAAGTCATCCGAGCAGACAAAACAGCCTCCATTGTAATGAAGGTTTGTAATAAAGATTTTTCAAAACATTTGAGACAACTTCAAGAATCAATGAGGGCACTAATAAAATAAATGATGAAATTCAATCGCAAACCTCCGGTCAATCCATAAAATACCAAACTATTAACACAGTTGCAGATGAGGATCAACTTAGCCGTTATCAAATAGAGTTTCTTAATTCTTCGGAGGGAGTAGGGACGTCCTATTTTTTAAAGTGCTTCTTTGTAATTTAGATTCACCGAAATTATTCAATTATTTTATTATACGATTTAGGAACGTATCTATGTGTGTTTCAGGCTAAATCAAACAGGCATTTCAAATTTGGAACGAAAAACTCGAACATTAATTATTTATAACAACAAATTAACTCCAAATACCTAAGTTAAGTGGATATTCCAATTTATTATAGTACTAAGAACAATTGGAAAGAGTTCTAATAATAACAATAATCAGTTTACATAAAGTTATATGTACATATTGCATACAAATAAATTTGTTAATCCACCACATTTCAATAAAGGATTAAAATTCACTTTCAACGTTGAAAGTTAGTAAATAAATTCTAAAGTAAACATTCATTGATATTCTTAATAAAAATCTTAAAAATAAGAAAACCATAAAATTTACTGTACGAGCCACAGTGTTCAAAATTCGATATATAAATTATTTTTTGAAATATTTTTGGTGACATTTTAAATAAACCAAAACAAAAAATAAACAAATAAATAATTAATTGTATCTTTAAAATTGTCTAAATTGTTTGAAACCAAACAACAACAAAATGTTTATTTAAAAAAGAAAAAAAATGTATCTTAAGAATATTGTATATAAGTATATACTACATGTACTACAGCTCTTGAACTTACCAACAAAAAAATGAGTCAAACCGAAAAAAAATAACGATAAATTCATGTGTTCCTTCTTCTTAATTGTTCTTCTTAAGAGACATATTTCTAATACTATAATCTTATGTGTATTATGTACACGAGTATGGGAGCCCAAATCGGGGAAAAATGTGTGTGATAAATTACATTTTAACTGTCGGGATATATACAAAATATTTTGTATGTACATATGTACATATATTCATATGTACAAGACAAATTAGTGGAATTTGTAATAATTGGTACGAGTATACATACTTGGAAAATTTAGATTTATAGATGCTTAGATTTAATGTGGTTCATTAGAAACTAATTTAGCTGATCTCTCTAAATACATATTCATATTTTATTTGGCCAAGTCGGGCACAATCATCTGTAGCGCCTCACCATAATGTTTAAATCACTTTTATTCTACCATACCTACATAACATAAGATCATGTCAAACAAGGATATATTTTTAAGTACGATAATACACAAAAAACTGTTAAAACTGTCAAAATAAAATTTGATTTATTCGAATTTTTCATAAAACTATTTGTTAAGACAAATTGCGGTTGTTAAAATAGACCCAACTCATTATTGTTGAATACGGCAATATGCGCTAAAGTCATTTTATTATACAATACAACCACCTCGATAGCAAATTAAAAAAATTTACCCAAATAAATTTGGTTGCAAAAAGGCATTTAATTAAGATGATGTATAATACAAATGAAAATTAATTACTGATGACTAAACCGAAAAAAAAAAATTTATTATTCTCGCCATAATACACATTTTACATACATTATGAATTTTCTCGGCTAAAGAAGAAAACTTTTTATATTAACTGACAAAAAGCGACAGACATTTGTTTTGATTTATTGCAACCAATATAAATCTCCGTAAGTACAACATATTCGTACATATTGTTACATATTATGTATGTTCGTATTTATTTCAAATGTTTGCAAATATGCACCAATTGGGGAAATGGTAGCTGCCACACAGAATTCAGGCAGATAGATGAAGATGATCATGCAGCGAAAAAAATTAGTATTTACATCTGTTCTAACCTCGAAAAGGTTAGAATGCAATCAATTGTCAGAATATACACGACAGAGGAATTTGGTGCGCGCTGCATTTTATAAGAAAACAAATCTCTGTATTTGTTTGCGGTTTGTAATTTGTAGGTTTTTATGTTTTCTCTCGATTTTCTTTTTTTGTGATTTTCATTTAAATTTCCCTTGCACTTGTTTTTGTATACCAAAATATTTTGAATGCCGGTTGTTTATGTTATTTTCTGGCGTATTGTCTCGTATATGAGTTTATATAACAAACAAAATTTAATTTTTTGACTACATAGAATTTTGGAACATTTTCGTAGAATGCGATATGATTTAAAATTAATGATGAGGTTAATGTTACCTGGGGTGACATGTTTGGGGTGTACCATCACTTTCGATTCGTTTTCGATAGTGTTTTGTCTCTTGTAACAAGAACAAAATTGCATTCTAGTTCGCCTTTTCAATTATGCTTTTTCTAAAGCTATCTCAGTTTGCTCGAATAAAACAACATTCAATTTTGATGAAATGCGTTGACAGAATAAAAAATTTGAATTTTGGGATTTGGAATTTGGAATTTAGAATTTGAAATTTGGAGTTTGGAATTTGAAATTTGGAATTTGGACTTGGAAAATTGGAATTTGGGATTTGGAGTTTGAAGTTTGAAATTGGAATTTGGGATTTGGAGTTTGAAGTTTGAAATTTGGAGTTTGGGGTTTGAAATATGAAGTTTGGAATTTGAAATTTAAAATTTAGAATTTGAAGTTTCGAGTTTGAAAGTTGGAATATGAAGTTTGAAATTTGGGATTTGGAATTTGAAATTTTTAATTTGAAATTTGGAATTTAAAATTTGGAATTTGAAATTTAAAATTTATGATTTAAAATTTAGAATTTGGAATTTGAAATTTGGAATTTGAAGTTTGGAATTTGAAAATTGAAATTTAGGATTTTGAATTTTGGAGTTTGAAATTTGGAATTTGGAATTTGAAATTTGGAATTTGGAACTGGAAATTTGGAATTTGGGATTTGGAGTTTGAAGTTTGAAATTTGGAATTTAGAATTTGAAATTTGGAGTTTGGGGTTTGAAATATGAAGTTTGGAATTTGAAATTTAAAATTTAGAATTTGAAGTTTAGAGTTTGAAATTTGGAAATTGAAGTTTGAAATTTAGGATTTAGAATTTGAAATTTAGAGTTTGAAAATTTAAATTTGAAATTTGGAATATGAAATTTTGGATTTTGGATTTTGGATTTTGGAATTTGGGATTTGGAATTTGAAATTTAAAATTTGAAATTTGTGGGATTTAAAATTTGAAGTTTGACTTTGAAATTTGGGATTTGGAATTTAAAATTTGAAATTTGGAGTTTGGGATTTGGAATTTGAAATTTGGAATTTGAAATTTAAAATTTAGAATTTGAAGTTTGGAGTTTGAAATTTGGAATTTAAAATTTGAAATTTGGATTTTGGAATTAGAAATTTGGGATTTGGAGTTTAGAATTTGAAGTTTGGAATTTGACATTTAGAATTTGAAGTTTCGGGTTTGAAGTTTGAAATTTGTGATTTAGAATTTATAATTTGAAATTTAAAATTTAAAATATGAAATTTTGGATTTTGGAAGTTTGAAACTTAGAATTTGAAATTTGTGGGATTTAAAATTTGAAGTTTGGACTTTGAAATTTGGGATTTGGAATTTAAAATTTGAAATTTGGAGTTTGGGATTTGGAATTTGAAGTTTGGAATTTGAAATTTGGAATTTAGAATTTGAAATTTGGAATTTGAAATTTGAAGTTTTGAATTTGGAGTTTGAAATGTGGAATTTGGGATTTGGAATTTGGGATTTGGAATTGAAAATTTGAAATTTGGATTTTGGAATTAGAAATTTGGAATTTTGGATTCGGAGTTGAGAATTTGAAGTTTGGAATTTGAAATTTAGAATTTGAAGTTTCGAGTTTGAAGTTAGAAATTTGGGATTTAGAATTTATAATTTAAAATTTAAAATTTGAAATATTAAATTTTGGATTTTGGGAATTTGAAATTTAGAATTTGAAATTTGTGGGATTTGAAATTTGGAATTTTGGATTTGGAGTTTGAAGTTTGAAATTTGGAATTTGGGATTTGAAATTTAGAATTTATTTTTTTATTCGTCCAAGGTGAAGAGTTCTTGGATTCAAATAGTTTGTTCATAACAATGTTGGTTGGGGCAAGGTTAATAAAGTTTCAGATTTCTAAATCAAAATGATTCTGAATTTATATTTATTTATCTTATTCTATATAGACAACTATCACTTGTTTTATTTGTTTACTATCACTTTACTACTATCACTGGTATCCTTAATTTATTTATTTATCACTTATTTATCACAAGCAAAAATTTAATAAACGATTAAATTTCGTCAATTAAGTGAATAGTATTATATACATGCAAGAAGTAAAAATGTTTTCATATTGGGAAATCCCCACATTTAAATTTTATATAATTTTGGGGTTTCCCTACCTTCCGCGCGCCCGGTAGAATACATGCAAGAATTTAAAATTGTTTTCCTAGAAATACCCGACATTGAAATTATATATATTTAGGGGATTTCCCTTTATAAAATTGCTCATATGTAATTCATTTCAATATTTATTTTTTGTTATTTTTAGCATATCTCACTTATATAAGATTTAAAATCTTGATTTTTAAAATCTTAGTTTTGACAATACATTATCAAAACTAAGATTTTGAAAAGTAATATTTTGTAAAGTAAGATTTAGACCCCAACTGTTAAAATTGATTTATTGAGGTGATATATTATTTATAACAGAATTTTCAGGCGTTAATTTATAACGGGCGTTAATTTATAACAGGAGATATTTTTGTTATTGCATTAACAGCAAGCATCACGTAGCGTAGATGCGTGTAGTGTGTTCATTAGCGCTTTATGAGATGCAGCGGTAAAAATAAAATTTTAAAGATTTAATTTCGAGGTAACATTTTTAGTTGATAAAAAATTAGTCGGCCGTAAAGTTGCTATTCAGCACAATAATGCTTTCATACACAAAAAGAATCATTGACACAGAATGTGGGAGATGTGATCACTAGCAATACGAAAAATTATTAGTCGGGTGTTTAAAAATCGTGCACAGGATAAGATTCGCTTAATAAAAATGTACTTCTTAAAGGGGGATTCAGCTACAAACTTTTCATCGATTGCAACTGAAGCTGCATTTATGGATAGTCAAGCATCAATTTCAAATTTAAATCAATTATGTAATGGTGAGATTCGGACGGGTGTTGTTCGGAGAAAGTACTTATATGTAAGCCGATTCCATCCAGATACTACCGCTGAGTCTATTATTAATTACATTGCCAGCAAAATAGCTCGTATAATTCATCAACCATATCGTGCTTCTCATACTGATGCCAAAACTTTGTCATCCAACCAATCTGACATTTGTGTCATTTAAGACTGGAATTATGGAAGATTGTTTTGACATATTGAGAGCTCCAGATTTTTGGCCATCAGGTATTCTAGTGTGGGGTTTAGAGATCGGCAACGGTCACAAAACGAGGGAAGTGTTCGATTACCGATTTGCGTTGTCGCAAATTCTGATTGAAACTCGTAGTGCTGACATAATCGCACCCGTGATATGTAATTGATTGAATGGTGCAGGGTGGATTAGAGGTGTTTGGCTTGTCCCAAACCCCCCGGTGGAGAGTGCTGCAGGGTCGATTTCTCGTCAAATTTAGTGATTAATTTGTAATCTCGACAATTTAAACTTTTAACAATTAATTTTTAAATAAAGTAGGAGCGCACCAGTTGGTTATTAAATGTTGTTTATAGGTGTGATCGCAAACTTGAAACAAGCTCTAAGAAATCGGGCGGTAGCGTAATCATAGTCGTGCATTCTAAACTAGTGATTGCTCCAGTAACTTTAGTCAAGATTAAAATCAACAAACGATATACATTTATCACAGAGCGTACATACCACCTCATTCAAATAGTGATTATGCAGCATGCGTCGATTCGATTGAAGCAGTCATTAATACATCCAATTTAGTTCTTGTACTTGGTGACTTTAATATTATAAACATCATCTGGAAGTTTGACTATGAATTTAATTGTATTCTTCCAAGCAATATAAAGTCAGATGCAAAATCATTGCTTGGTTATAATTTAAGCCAAATTAACTCTACTGCTAATAATCTGGAGAGGTTTTTAGATCTTGTCTCCACCAAAATGCCTGAGTCACTCAATCAACAAATCTTTGGGTATTGTATTTGATACTACTGACTGTATGGCGAAAATAGAACACCTGCAACATACCAAATACAACGTTAAGAAGACGGAGCTTACTGGTTTGCATGTTTATTTAGAAGCAGTGGATTGGGATGGGATTCTAAATGCAAAGGATATGAATGCAAATGTTGACAAATTTTATGAAGCAAGGTTTTAAACTTCATGTACCTATCTCCAACATATCATATAGGGATTCACTCGCCATGGCTCGATGACCTGCTTATAAATCTAAAAAATTCGAAAATGTAAGGCTTATACTAAAATGAAAAAATCAATATTGAAAACAGACAAGCTGTCGCTTTTACAACACAGCTAGGAAATTAATGTCTACTTCAAATTTAAGTAAAAGTCTTATTTGGATGGCATCCAAGAAAAAATTACAGCAAATCCAGAACAGTTCTGGAAATACTTTAGGTCTAAATGTGAAATCGAGGAGTACCCTGCCAATATGACCTTCAACAATATCAGCACCTCAAATGCCAAAAAGATAGCGGGCATTTTTTCAATCTGACTATCGACAAAAAGTCAATACTAATTACAGGATGAGAAGTTTGTCTGTATTAAAATCAATAAGATTCTTTCGGCTATTTATAGACAAAATATATTAACACTAATGGCACTCACAATATTTTTCGACTTGTTAATCAGAAAAAATGAAGAGGCCAATCATTTATAATATAGCTACCAAAAAAGTAGAAATATCAAAATCCTCCTTGAGTTTTCTATATGGTAGTTTGGTTTCGTACTGAAAAGTTCGCACGAACAAAAAGTTCGGTCTACTCTTCAGGTAGCTACAACCAAACTACAAAATACAATTCTACTTCAAACATTAAGTATGAAGCAAGGACGTACTGACTTAGCGAATTATATTCACTAAATCAAAAACTCAAGGAAACCCTCATTTCTATGGGTGTTCCACACAAATAATTGAAAGAGAAGTTGGTCTGTATTAAAATCAATAAGATTCTTGCGGCTTTTTTTAGGGTCGATACATTTTGTATGACTCTTGGGTTAAAGTATGGGGGGGGAATTTTGATATTTCTACTTTTTTGGGAGATGTCTGTACCTAACTTAACTAATTGAAAAATTTGACAATATTTTATTATAAGTTACCAAAATGCAAATAATTGCGGTGGCAAGCTACCGGGAAGCTTAAGCTCATTAAAACATATAAAAACTACAATTAATACTTGATTGACGTCTTGTAGGATCATCAATGAAATCAATTCGTGATGTAGTCACAAAATTAACAATTATAAGGATTGTACAATATCCAAAGCACAATGAAGTTTTCATTGATTTTAACAGGGGTAAGATAAATGAAAAAAAAATATTTGCTAATAATTTTGATAAGCGCTCAATAAACACATTTTACGAGTATTTACCTAAAAACATTGCAAATAAAACTGTTCCCATCGGTTGGTTTAATTTTATTGAATAAACAAGGAATTATATCATTTCGAATGTTAAACGAATTAAGTTAATATTTAAAATCAAATATTATCAAATATTTTAAATAATAATATGTAATGTAAGGGGTAAACCTTTTCTCCATTGAACAAAAAATTCTTCTCTAAAAATCCGATATTTTTTTGCAATGTGCTTTAATGCAGTATAATCTCTCCAAATGGAGATTTTATCCAGAACAAGAGTATAACAAGAAATCTAACCAATATTTGAATTTAAACTAACTATGACGTCGCGATCTAGTGCAGACATCAATATGTAACCCCGCCTATCGTCAACTAGTACACAAAATTATTTACAATTTTGCAAAGTGGTGGGACAAAAAAGCAATTTCCAAAGTGAAAAGTTCAACGACTTTCAAATTATAATTCAATAACCGGGCAAAGTTTTTATTTATCAGTTTGTAAATATTTGTTCATGTTTCTTGCTAAAGACAAATTGTCATTGCAGTTGACAAGTAAAATTGATATATAAACAAAAAAATGTCGAGATTGGTTGGTTGCTAATTCTATAAAATATCAATTTTTAGTTTATTCAGCATTTTCGCAACTCCTACAAATTATCAGGTTATCTCTCTTCTTTAACTTCTTAGACTCTCGGACTAGAAAGTATTGGCGGGACCTTGCCCAAGGGTTCCTTGCACTTAATCATTATTAGCCAATAGTGCTTATTCAAAATTAGAAGAACACACTCACAATATAAACACACATACATACTTACTTTCATTTACGCAACACAACACCAAGTGATAATGCAAGCGTTCTACTCACTGAACCACCGAACAACGACTGTTGAATCAAAACGTTACATTTACTCATTTTTAAAATTTGAGGCAAACCTTGTGTTTTAATAATTTACCTAAACCCTTAAACAATCAATCAATCTAAGAAAAAAACTTTTACAAAACACGTATATGTATAAAATACGAAACAATAGAGCAATTTTTTTATTGTAACATTTTGCTGTAAATGCGACACTGTTAGGGGGAAACTTGCAAATGTCAAATATTTACATGGGTAATCCTATGCCACAAAAATGCTTAAAATAAATGAATGAATATCAACCAATTGTCTTGAAATTTTGAACATGTATGAGTTGCATCCATGACACAAACAAATGTTAGAAGCGATTTTTTTCAAAATTTGTTTTTTTTATTCAAAGTTCTTTCTATTATTTAATGGAAGAAAAAGTACTAACCTTTTATATTTAAAATTTACATCTTCTACAAGAAAAATCCTTAGCTATAAAATATTGTACGCGTAAAACCGGCTTAGTTTTAAAATATTCTGTTGTTTTCCGTAATGTCATGTTCAACAAAATTCGCAGTGAAACGTTTCAAAGTGGACATATTTTATAATTGTTTTGTGTAAATACTCATTTGTATACATCCGAATGCCCGCTACTCCCGATTGTTTACGAACATTAGAACAACATAATTATATTGGTGAATATTTTTCAAGTGAAATATTGCTTTATAATTTATATACATTCTTATTAGATTTAAGTTTTTTTACAAATTTGTCAATCTGTATGTTACTTTTAGTTTGTAGACAACGTTTCATTTGTGCCTAAAAAATGGCATAGAAAAAAAGATCTATTAGACAATATGCGGCAAAATCGAAGATGAAAACTAGGCAAACTTCAAAATAAAGCTTCTACTTGAAAAGCTGCTGAAAGAACTGAAAGGCGTGACATGACGCTTACGGTATGATTGATTAAGAGATTCAGAGCCGATTTAAAGTTGGCAGTATTCAGTTGACGATCAAGACTAAGATTATAGCATGCACTTTGCATTATTAAATGATATCTTTTGGAACAATACATCGTTGTTAATGATAGAGATTTGATGCCCACATTTAATACAAGGAGAAGTTTACCATAAAGTCGGTTCAGTTAAAAAAATAAATAAAAATAAAATGTTTAGTGCCCGATTAAATTAAATTAAGTGTGGTTTTGTGTGTACAAAGGTTTATGGTGCCGCCGGATTTCTGAATTAAAATTAATTTCAGACTATGTTCAATTTGATTTCATTTCGTTTTGACAAGATGTTAATTTTGAGAGATGTTCAACAACATTTAATCACTTATCTGATTTTTAGCCACTTTTCAGGGAGCCAAAATTAAACGTAGAATGTGAAACAAGTACGGCACATAAGTAAACTAATGTTTAGTCTTTGGTTTGGAAGTTCTAACGCGCGCAAAGTTAGCCGGAAATTCATAAAATGGTGAGATAAGAGAAACATCGCATTTTGCAATTTGATTTATTCCTTTTTTTTCAATAGTTATTAACGTACCACTCACAGGGTTGAGTACACCAAAATACGATTAGGCAAGTTAAAACGCTGGTATTAACAAAATATTAGCAGTTTTCGATCAGTTTGCCTGAACTCTCCCTCTCTGTTAATTTCTTTCTGTAAAGACTTTGTAGCATCCAGCAGTTGTAGAGGTTGATTATTTAGTTGGAGCATAATACTTCGACATAATTGACTGACGACGTGGTCGGTGAATATACTTAGAGGATATTTTACACCAGCAGTAATAACAACATTTAGGTAATCAAACCAATGCACAGAGAGAAATATTTTTGTACAAAGAATCAAGATGTAGTAAAACTCTTGGAATAATTTGTCCAAAAGCAAGTTAGCACGGCTTACGGGTCCTGAAATCTCTTGCTAGAGGTATTAACCATTGTAAATGGGAAAATTCCCAAATTCTTGTTTTTACAATAAAATTGTATTTTCTACGAAATGTGTAAAAATAATCGAGTAGCCCAATTACGGTCAAAACAAATTTTCACAGATTTAAATAAACCACTTGTTTTTATTGAAGTTACGGAATTTTAATTTAAAAAACTAATAAAGTATAGTTACATTTGCCGATTTATTTGTATCCATTTACATTTAGAAGAACCACTAATATCGATTTAAGCAAATATTAAAATGATAGATTCAAAGTAACAATACTTATTTCGAGATAAGTGTTTATTCTAGACTTACTTTACTTAATATTATTAAATGTGTGTTCGCTAAATACCACGTGGTTCAAACTCCGACATACATCAACTAAAGTACTAAGTGCTTTCCAGTAAATAAAAAAGTAAATTTGCTCAAAATTAGTCCGATTTTGATGAAAAATTGAGAGGAAAGAAATATCAGGAAATACTATCGGTTGAAATGAAGTTTTACACAACCATTTATTTCAACTTGAGTGGTTATGTTGAATTTTTACGAAGTTTTAACTCCGCTAAACTATTTTATGAGATATATACCAAATATGTACAATATTTGAAAAATTTGCATTTCATACTAACCAGTATGCCCAGCAAAACGAATTGACCTCGTTCAAACCGACCAACTCGACTGAGATCAAATAACTTTTTGCATTGCATATCCTAATGGGTTGTTTGAAATTTCCACATTTGAGATTATATTGGTCGCCAGTGCTAAATTTAGAAATATTTAGAAACAGCATGTCTAATAGGCGATTTAGTCAACTGAGACAGAATTTGCACATCGTGAATAATTTGGATCGACCTAAAAATTGCACTGACAAATTTTATAAGACTCGGCCACTAATAGATGCAGTTCGTTCTCATTGTTTGACGATCCCAGTGGAGGAAAATGTTTCGATCGACGAACAAATGATTCCTTTTAAGGGGCGCTTATCGATCAAGCAGTACATGAAAGATAAACCAAATCCATGGAGCTTCAAGATATTTGATTACCTTATGATTTTTTCCTATATCAGGGTGTTAGCTCAGGCTTGCCACCAATAAACCTCAGCCGTTTCGGGTTCGGCGCAAGTGTTGTTCTTAAATTGGTTGAAACTTTGAAAGATTAGATCAACACGGACTTAAATTGTTTTTTGATAATTTTTTTAGTTCATACCAACTTTTTGAAATTTTAAAAAACAAAGGAATCAACGCAACTGGTACAATACGCATCAATCGCTTTGCCTACCCACCAATCATGTCAGATAAAGAAATGTCTAAAAAAAATCGAGGATTTTCAAATTCTGTCACAAGTCGTGATGGTAAAGTGACAATTATAAAATGGAAAGACAATAAGCCGATAAATCTTGGATCGAATTTTGTTGGTGTTGGACACACCGATACTGCTCAAAGGTGGGATAAGCGACTAAATAGATATGTTTCTGTGGAAAGACCGGAAATAGTACGATTGTATAATTCATGCATGGGTGGCGTAGATCTGTTAGGCCAACTGATAAGGTACTATCGAGTTTTTATACAGTCCAAAAAATGGCCATTACGTGTAACCACACACTTTGTGGATTTTGCTATTTGTTCAAGCTGGCTAGAATACAGGCGTGATTGTCAGATATAAGATTCCAAAACGGGATATTATGGATTTGCTGAATTTTCGAATGGAAATTGGTAATTGTTTGGCAATTGCAGGTTAACAAGGAAACGTGGTCGCTCGCCGAGTTGTTCGACTGAAAATTACTTTCGGGTGCCAATTATATGAAATACTAGCAGCGAATATGAAGTTACAATCTCAAAATATATTCAACACGACAAATTTAGTGGCATTAGCGGTGTTCATTGGTGAGGATGCGACAAAAATTGTACCAAAAATAAAATACGATCGGTCAACAATTCAATTAGTCGGTAAGTGTAACGAAATATAATTATGTTCTATTCCATTTAATTAAATTTGTTCTTTTATTATTAATTTTATTTTATTTTAGGTTTAGTTCCAAAACTGGATTAAAATGGGATGCCATTAAAATTTTCGTTTCCGGTCACATGCGCATTAAAAGTAAAACAATTTATTGATGGCAACTCTGAAAGCGAGTATATCTACACGGTTCTTTATTGGTATATGGAACTGATAACAAATTTACTTTCAACCATGTTTTAAACAGATGGGATCAGATTGAAAAATCATTAGTTAAACATGGAATAAAACTGATAGGTTATTCGGCCGACACAGTGCATGTTGGCAATAAATTAAAAACCGTTTTTTAAATTATACAAACCCGTTAAAAATTAGTTATTAGCCCCTCGGAAAAAACCAACCATCACATCAAATTGAACAAAATAAACGGTATTCAAAATAACATTGTTAACGTGATTTGAGAGGTACCGCCATCGCCGGCCCCTCTCCCTACTACGAAAGAGTGCTCAACTCTGAGACTTTTTGAAACATTGAATTTGCTGTCGTCGACTTTAAGGGAGAAAGTCTAAATTTCGAAAACAAATTTCGGTCGAGTAAAAAACGATAAAGTTGTAATTATGTAGCCGACGGTTTATTCATGTACATCTTGTCAAAACAATCAAGAGAGACAAGTAAAAAACCGTTACCTAATTTCGCTATGATATAGTAAACTATTCTACAAGATGTGTCCATACGATTACCAAATATTTGTCTCTTAATCAATGTCAATAATCTATTTCAGTCAATATTTAATAAACACAAAGTCGAGACAATCTCAAAACCCCTTTATAATATACATACGACAAACCAAAAAAATTTTTTTTCAAAAGATTTAATTTCACATCTTAAGTATTCAACATGTTCTAAAATTGTTGCTCTTGAAAACGAAGCAGCACAAATAACATAAAATAATACAAAGCCAAGTAATGATTGAGATGCATTATTTTTAATTTATAAACTATTTCAATTTTTAAAAATAAAACTTATAAGAATTTTTTTGTGTGCGTTCAATGTTTTATTTTGCTTTTTTTCTTCTCATCTTAAATAGCATCTGTGTCAGCGCTAATTTTGATTATAGTAAGGTGTGATATGATTTTTTGACTGTCATTAGAGGAGGAATTTTTTTGTTTTTTGTTTGTATCTCTTGCACGGGTTTACGTTTTCTAAAAATATCAACACACATACACACACACAAAACAAGCGAAAAATTTTTTTGTTTAATTTTCAATTTACCTTCCATTTGTTTCATCGGATTTTCAGCATTCGAATATCCTGTTAATAAATTTTCATTTACATAATAGCAATCACTAGTTGTATTCGCACTTAATAAATTCGTTGTATTATTATCTAAATTGGTGAGACATGGTCCTGCGACAGAACCGTCGGATAATATTGAAGTCCTTGCTTGATGATAGTACGGAAACGTGTGATGCATTTTTTTTATAACAATTATTTAACACTTGTCACTATATATATGTATAACGAACTGTAAAAAACCGCGTGTTATAAAAATTTTTCTCACAAATTTTCTAAATTTTCACACACCCATCAAAAATAATAAAACAACAATTTTTATTTTGTTAAACAAGGAACTAAATTTCATCGGGTCCACTTATCGTCGAATAATTAAAATTACACAAGCGTGCAAAATACACCGCGCGCACAACAACAAAAGCAAAACACAATATAAATTTTTTTTTTTCTGCTTTTATTTTATTTATTTAATTATAATTTTTCACAGTTATAAAATTGTATAAGTGATCATCACCTAATTGTCTCGCACTTTCATTTTAACAACTATGATTATAACACGATCACTCATATAACACAACTAGCCAGTCGTCAAGAAAAACAAAAAAAAAATTCTTTCACAAAAAAAAAATAAAATAAAAATACAGAGATCGCCGGGAAAACGAAAAGAAAATATCGGGCGCAAGAAAACACTATATAGACTATTTTGATGATCATACAATTAAACTTTCAACCGGTAGCAAAGATAATCTTCAATGACTTCTTTCGTTTCGTTTTTCTTAATTATTTTTATTTTCTCTCCTCTTTCCATTCCGCGCACAAGAGATACACACGTTTATACAACAACAATAACACTTCTGTTTAAAATCAAATTAAAATACGAAGAAGATCGAGCGAGGAGTAAAACCTTCGAAAAATCGAAATGTCGTTGTTGTTTTCTTAAGTCACACAAATTAATAATCGAAAGAAACCAAAAAAAAAAAAACAAATAAGCAAAAACAAGACAGCTATAATTAAAGATCATTATAATTTTCATTGGTACCAAAGCAGATCAACCATATGTGTCTGTATGTACACTACACATTTACAGAATCCAACCACATTGCGCATACAATGAATATTATTTGAGAAAAAAAACAAAATCTGTAGAAAATAGGCGTGTTTTATTAAACTCAACGCCCTCGCTTAAGATCATTTCATGACGAGAGAGATTAAAAAATTGGACCAATAAGATTGGTTTAAATATTTTTAGATGTGAAATGTCAATCAAATATTATTTTGATGATCGTTTTGGAAGCGCGTATCAAATTGAATGATGAAGAATGAGAAAAATGAGTGGAATCAATCAAATAGAGAGACACGTGCGTAAAATCAGAATAAATGGAATGCATATAAGGACCAGGTACCAATAAATTTTGATAAATTAAACTATAGATTTGGTGACAAGGTATTGATGGACATTGTATGTGTTATTACCTAATGATTTGTGACGTATATTTGCCGCTAACGGAACAACTTTATTTTAAAGTATTTGGTAGACGAATTTGGTCTGCATCGTAAGGTATGGAAGTTTATTGCAGCTGAGAAAGTTTGGTCACTCAAACCGTCTAATACAGCCAGAAGCTGTGTTCTATATATGAGTGTTCAATTGCATTGCGACTTTTGAAATGAAATTTGATACAATTACCAGAAATGTTATTGCTTGTTCAGTTAAACCAGTTATTATGCTGACTGTGGGCTAAGGTCTTGTTGAATATCCAAATTTCAAGAAAAAGTTAATAAACTCTCGATTCGCCAAAGGGGCTTATTGTTGTCGGGTGCGCTTAATTAAAAAAAAAATCCTCATTGACAAACTAAAGCTGTGTTTTTTATTTGAATCCGTAGATCGAGCAGATTATGAAATCTGAAATCAGATCGATTTGGTTGATCTGAAATAAGAAAGAGGTTCCAGATTTTTTAGATCAAAAAAATATTGATTTCAAATAATTAAAATTTCCTTCTATTTCCATTTTAATAACGTTTGCAAAAAAAATAAGTGATGAGAATGACAGTTCTCTATATGGTAATATAATGCATTTGAATTACGTGAAGTTAGCTAAACTAAAACTAATCTGAGAAATCAAAAATAAAAAAATCAATCTAACCAATCTGAAAAAAAATAAGAAACAGCAAACAAATTTATCAGATCGATCTGAGCTGAAATAAGAAACAACTTTATAGCACTTACATACTCAGGTTAATCAGATTAGATTAGATCAGAAATAAGAAACACAGCATAAGGCTCATATAGTGTCTGGGTATCTGGCTTTAGAATTTGTCATGTTGAAAATCCTTCAATATGTTCCTGTACTAATTATGATCGTCTTACTATTTAACTACCATGGTAGGATAGTATTAAAACTCTCAATGGATTTTAAATTTATAAGCAAATTCTAAATTTATGG